>MU224004.1:51972-79848 GCA_018584345.1 Thuja plicata
AAGGCTTTCTACCTTGGCTCTCAGAACATTTGTATCACCTCCATGTACAAGCTTCAGTTTGTCCCACATCTTCTTTGCAGTTTTGCAATCTTTGACATCTTCAAATTCAGCATCAAAGAGTGAGGAATAAAGCTCTATAACCATGAATACATCTTGAGATTAGGAGATAATTTTGACATGGTGATGAATGATTATTTTTCAAAATTTTAATCAAGAATTCATAAAAGATTCAGAATTCCACCTCAATTAGTGAAGAAATATGAAGATACCATATGCTTTGAGGTAGATACAGATACTTGCATTACTAAGGATATTGATCCTAGGTCTATATGGTTGCAGCCAATGGGATATGAGATAGACATTGACTTTGTTTAACAACAAATTGAAACCCTACTAGCTAAACTTGTTGAAAAATAGAAAAGCACTATGGAACTTATGAGGAAGTGAAGGAAAAGATCAAACAAGGTATTTTGATACCTAAAGCTCAAAGAAAATTAGATAAAAGAATTGCTGATCTGTCCAAGAATTTTGGAGCAGAAGATGATGAAGAACCATATGATGAAAAGGACAAGAAACCACAAGTGATGAAGGCATCACCGAGCATCAAAGGTACAATTTGATCTACAAGATCTTCTGTTACCTTGACAAAATAGAAGAAATATGAGGCAGAGCCAAAACCTATATAAGAGGTAGGAAAACATCTAACAAACCAAGAAGGAAGTTGAAAGTAGAAGCAGAAAGTGACACTAAATCCTAGGATCTCAGTCAATTCAAAGTTTTACAGAACCAACCCGAGCACCAAAAATTCTAGATGACTTTCTTGATACACTGAAGAAGCATGGAGGATTTTCTGTGATGAAATATGCTAAGTATGAAAAATAGAGTGATAAAAAAAAGGTAAAAATCGAAGATGCAATTGTTCTTACTTTACAAAAATTCATACACACACCTATAGAAATTGTCAATAAGTTACCTATTGATCTATATAACAAGATTGATGTGAGATGGAAATATGCAATGACTTCTAAAAAGAAGATGAGAGAAAGATCTCTAAATATGACTATACCAGAATTATTTGTAGCTTAAATTGATGAAGCATTGAAGAAGTACACTAAACAATTCCTTGTAAAAGAGACTAATGACAAATGGAGATAAATATTTTTAGAGAAGATAACCAAATCAAAAGGAGAGAAAATAAATGATGATAAACTTGATGAAATTGTTAAAAAAGATCAAAGTAGGATTGATCCTATTGATCTGACACTTGAGAATGATAAGATTATTATTGAAGAGATCACTGACAAAGATCTAGCAGATGAGATAGGGTGATCCCACAATAATGGGTTACACTTTTTTGCCAAAATGGATAGTGAAGTCTACATTTTGAAAGAAACTTTCACATTTAGATGCATATTATTGTTAAACCGTTTGAAATCGGAAGATGAAGTAAACTAGAGTCTTTTAGGATTTTGTCTAGATTCTAAATATATATATTTCTTTTTTTTTGGAATTGATTTGAATGGTTTTATTTTCTCCCACGAAAACTACTATGTTGCTGAAAACGTCATTTTCAAAAAGTTACATTGACTTCATAGAGCATAATTTTTTTTCTAAAATAGATATAGATGCTCTTATTTCACATTAGGTTTTGTAACATCAATACAAAGGGCATGCAATTGGTTTGACAACATTATCATGATTATTGCATATTTTATGAACGTTTGAAGTTGAGTAAATTGTAATTTTGACATACCTTTACTGCATAACTTATAACTTGTTGTGTATTTATCAAAATTCAAATTTGTTTTTTGATAGAAAGTAGACTCAAAGATGGAGGGCATGGTTTTTTTTTTAATTCTCTTTTCTATGATGTTTCATTGAACATCAAACTTGGAGGTTTATATTGGATAAATAACCTACATTTGATGCACGTAAAAAAAATAGGCCTAATTAACTCAAAAATTGTCAAATCTATATTCATTACAAAGATTCTTAAGAGTACTTGTGTGATGCAAAAGAACATCTCCTTATTCTTCCATTTGAGCCCTGGGCTTGAGCCCCAAAGCCATGAAAACTTTAGATTTTTCTCAGCCTCTACAAATGGTCTCTAATCAGAGACTTTTGACAGAAACTAATTTCAATATAAAGTAGTTTCAATCAAAACTAATTAGTTTCGATCGAAAATACTTTCTATCAAAATTAATTGAGTGTAATTTCCATAATCAATCACTTTCGATAGAAAGTAATTTCTATCAAAAGTCCCTACTTTCTATCGAAAGTACTTTCTTAATCTGCCTACTTTATGAATTTTAGGAGGAATTTCTTCCTCTGAAAAATTGTAAATGACTATTGTGGGTTCACTCGATAACACAATATGATGATGTCATGAAAACAAAGGAAATAAAGACTGAGTCTATGGACATAAATGACAATGCTACAATAACCTTGATGGAACACATTTTAGAACAAGTACAAGATTATTTTGACATTCAGGAAGGTATGTCTGATGTTGTTATGGATACAAAGGAGAAGACCATCGAACACTAGAAGGAGATAGAAAAACAAACAACTAAGGAGCCTAAAGAAACTGAGACCAACATAGAATAAATCACCAAGTCAGATCCCTCTACTGAGATTGCAAGACAACAACAAGAAAAAGAAAAGGAGAAGCCCCAAGAGCTAGAAAAATGAGAAATCAGAGGAGAAACAAGAAGAGAAACAAGAGGAGAAACAAGAAGAGAAAGAAGAGGAGAAATATGAAGAGAAAAAAAGGAGAAACAAGAAGAGAAGAAAAAGAAGATGCAAGAAGACAAGCAAGAAGCAAATAAAGAAGAAGATACTTCAACTGAAACTACATCTGATGCACTGAAGGCATCACGTTCCTCACAATTTTCTACTGGTGAGAGTATTTTTGTTAAGAAGAGGAAATCAAAGAAGATAAAGAAATTTGACTTGAGTCAATCGATTATAGTACCTAAGTTAGACGTCTCTACATTTAAACCAAAAGAATTATCTGAGTATATAGATTTATTGATGAAGAAAGAAGCATGAGACAAATTATTGCAAAAGAAATGAAAAAATGATGTACTAGAAAGTGTTAAGGATGTATTACAGGTGATTGTCCCTAAAGCTGATATAAATGAAGATGGAATTCTACCTTGTGAAGTGGAAGAGATAGTGCAACAAATAAAAGAACCAAGCAAGGACACCACCGAGTAAATGATGAAAGTTCATGAGAAGAAAATGGAACATCAAATCATTGAACATATTCTGAAGAATGTTGCATTGGATAAGGTATAACTTATTGAGGTATGCATATTTATAGAAATTAAATTGACTAATATTATTTCATTATTTCAATGATTTTTTTCAATATCATACTATACCAAGGAAATCAAAAAGAGAGATGAGTCTGTAGAGAAAGAGCTGACCGAGCAGCTAAAGAATGTAAAAATCCAACCTGGATTACTGCAAGCATATTACCCGAGGCTAAAACATTTGATGGGAATCCAACATGAACTTAGAAGAGAGGAGAAAAAGATAAGATTAGAACAACTTGAACTACAAGAACTATGTCACCGAGAAAGAACAAAGAATGTTACCGAGTATCACAGAGCCAACATAACTATTCAGAGCATATACATTGAATCTAGACCCAAGCATAGAATTTTTTACAGAATCCAAGGTGAACGTTCGTTAGAACATTGGGATTGCAAATACATGATTACACATGATCACAAGGAAGTTCCTCCAATGAAAAATAAGAGGAATAATGCACTAGAAATATAACCAACCTTGCACCGCTTAACCTACACCATTGAAGCAGAAAGACCTAGAACTTTTCCACCGCCTAAACATCATATAAAATTTTAGAGTGTGAAGAACGAATTGAGCATGTGAGAGAGTGAGATACAAAGTATGAGATAGTGATAGAGAAAGAGCATAATCGAGTACATATTAGTTATATAAGAACAATGAAAATGAATTTGTTTGATGTTACCGAGTGCAGTACGAGGTAATGAAACCATTGAGCATAGAGAGTCTGCATAGCATTTGATTGATGCATTTTCATAAACATTTTGTATTGAGTTTTATTTTATGGAGAGAAGTGTAAATCCCACTATTGGGTAGGTCCTAATAGGTCTCATTTTGTAAATCCTTTAATAGGGTACATCTCTTATATTAGAGATTGTAAAATCCTTTATCAAGGTAGACTGAATAAGTCTTTTTGTACTCCTAACAAGGTAAGCTATTAGAAGTAGCTAAATATTGTATCTCTAACCAAACAACCTTTTAACTGCATTAGTGAAGGATTGTGGGTGTCATCCCCGCCATAGTTTTTTCCTCTAACCAAGGATTTCTATGTGACCAAAAATTATCGTGTCATAAGATATGTGTTTATATTTTGAGTTATATGCTTTATAATGCTTATCTGCAATGTATTCAGTTTGGTAAATGTTCATAGTAGATGTTAAAAAAAATTTGCAATTTGATTCAACCCTCCCCTCTTGGTACTTATCTTTCCACAGTTAATCCAACAAGTATATCTCCCATCAACAAGAGAGAGATATTTGGCATTGTTGTCAAAGGGAGAGAGATATCTCATTATCATACAGAGATTACATCCATTACCAAACTCAGAGAGAGATCATATCCATCGAAGTATCCAAAGGGAGAATGTAACAAGAAAGGGAGAGTAAACACAAAAGGAGAGTGTTTGACACAGCAGGAGAACACATCACATCAGAGAAAGAAAAATTCTACATCTATCTAGTGAAAGGATTGAAGACAAAGAAAGCTGCAAGAATCAAATCAAATCTATTTGAGCTTACCGAAAGCCAAAAACTTGTATTAGTTACATTAGAACAACTTGATAAAACTATATATTTCATATTGTATTAGTAATAGTATAGTATGATAATGTAGTATGTTACCATCAATGCCAAAGGGAGAGATTGATGACATGTAACTGATTGAATGTTTGAAGATGTTAAGTTGATGATCATGCAAGGCATTAAAATAGTTAATGTATTGTATTGTCATTGATGTCAACTTGATATAATCTGTATGGTCATGGAAATACTGTCAAAGACTTCAAAGAACCAATGAATAAAGGCTATGCTATTAGTAATGCATAAAAGTCAAGTATTCGCTAAGTGACTACATACATCGACGGAGTGCACACTGAAGGTTAGAGTAAAAGAGAAGAGTCACAGTGTTACCCGATGAGCTAATGCACAAAATTACCGATGAGCAGAGTTACAGTGTTGACCAACAAGCAAAGCACAGAGTAACCCAACGGAAAGAATTTCCGTGTTGCCCGACGGAGAAGACAAGGACAGAGATCCTGATGAAAACTAAAGTCACACCGATAGAACACTCAATTATCACTGATGACTAACTGAAGTGATGACCGACAGAATAAAGAGTTCAAAAAATGACAAAATGCTTAGCTGTCAAGAAGCTAAAGATAGAATTAATGGATACTTATCATTGTTTTAATAATCTTGATAAAGAAGGAGATAAGTAATTGATTTAAAGCTAATTTGTCCAGTTGGCAAGAAGATCTCTTTGAGATAAATTAGGAGTTTGCTTTAAATCTATTGGTGAGAATTGTGGAACACGCCAAGAATCAAGAAAGCCAAGAAAGGGGGAAATCATGTCTATATAGAGACAAACCCAATTCATTACAAATGGGGTGTGTGGGGTGAACAAGAGAATAGAGGAAAGATGCTAAAGAAAATCTAAAGGATAATAAAGTCTTATTTCAGTCCTGATCAACAAGCTAAGGAAAAAGATAGATTCTGCAGACACCGACGAATAGTGAGGCAAGCATCATAGAGAAGAACAGTGTGGAGAAAAGGTATAAGTGATTATGTTGATCAGAGAGGTAATGGACTTACAATAGATTTAAAAATTTGCAATTGAGTTGTATGTATGAATAGATCATTCATGTTTCAGTTTAACCATTGAAGCATAAAGCCTCTTAATCGAGCAGGACTTAAAAGTCTTTTACAATTGAGATACATCCCAAGGAGTATCAAAAATTTTGATCACAAAATTAGCATTGGATATGCCTGATACCTATTGATAGGCCAAGTGAGTGTTTCATCAAGGATGATAGCATTAGATTCTAGATACTAGTTTACAAACTATTTCTAAATCCTCTAACAAGGTCACACCTAACAGTGTGTTTGTAACCTTTAACAGGGTTGGCTCTTAAAAGGGCTCACTTCAGAAGAGTGAAAATTTAGGTTACCAGTCCCAGTGGTTTTTCCCTTGACAGGGTTTCCACATTAAAAATCCATGTGTTATGTGTTTATGTTTTATTACTTTACTATTTTACATTTCACATATGCATTTTTGGATTGATCGGTATACTCTGCATATTTGCTATGTTTCGATAAATAGTTAACTGCTTATCAGTAATCATACATAAGAGAGATTTACAAAGCATTCTGACAAGTAGAAAATTGTTAAAATTATTTCAAGGCATACATCTGTTAGTAATAACTAAGAGGGGGGGTGAATCAGTGGCCTCTAAACTTTATCCTTCAAACATTAACCACCAATCAAATCTACCTCAAATTATTAAGTCCCTGCAAGATGCATGCCATTAAATACTTATAATGATTAACTATCTATCATTTTTCCTTGTCTATCCTTACTCTCCTTGATTACCGATAAGTAGTATAACTATTTACCGAAATACAGTAAATATGTAGAGTATACCGATATATCTAGAATGAATTATGTAACATACAAAACATTAAAGAAATGTATTATACACACATATAACACATGGATTTTAACATGGAAACCATGTTAAGGGAAAAACCACTAGGAATGGTACCCCAAATTTTCACTCTTCTGAAGTGAGCCATGTTAAGAGCCAACCCTGTTAAAGGTTACAAACACACTATTAGGTGTGACCTTGTTAGAGGATTTTACACATATAAGTTGTCACTTAGTATCGGGCATCTAATCTTCCATTCTTGAATCAACCTCTCTCTTAGACTGTCAATAGGCATCGGGCATATCCAATGCTACTTTCATGAATCAACCTTTTTGGAACTCCTTGGGATGTACCTCAATATATAGAAGACTGTTAATTCCTGCTCTGTTAAGAGACTTTATGCTTCAATGGTTAAACTAAAATAGTATGACCTATTTCTAATGCAACTTGAATTGCATATTTTCAGATCTATTTAAGTACATTACCTCTCTGATCAATTTATCAATTCAATTATTTTGTGCTCCACACTTTCTACTTTGTGATGTTGTGCTCACTGTTCGTTGGTGTCTACAAAATTCCTTAGCTCTCCTTCAGCTTGATTGATTAGTACTGCATGAAGTCGTTCTTCATCAGTTTCTCTTTAGCATCCTCTTTTATTCACTCCCCTTAATCACTTTTCATGAATGTGATATATGAAAATGAATTAAGCTTGTCTCTTATATAGACATGATATTCATTGTTTCTTGATTCTTGATTCTTGGCGTGAAAAACAATCCATCCAATTAGATTTAAAGCATAACTCCATATTTTTCTCGTAGTTATCTTTATGCCAACTATACAAATCAGCTTTAAATCAATCACTTAACCCTGGTCAAATAAAACAAAGAAAACAACTAGTTAAGTCTATCTTTAGCTCTTGCCAGCTCTATATTTTGTCATTTTCTGAACTCTCTATTCCATCAATCAACTCAGCAGTTAGTCATTGGTGACAACTAAAAATTCCGTAAGTGTGAATCCAGTTAGCTTCAGGATCTTTGTTTGTCAGGTATCATTGGATTTTTACTCGTCGGGCAACTCTTTTTTCAGCTCATCGGGCATCCTGTGGTTTATCTTCATCGGGAAACATTGTCTTCTGCTCATCAGGTATTACTGTGAATTTTCTTCTTTGCCTTTTCTGATGGTGTGCACTCTGTCTATGTTATCTATCACTTAGTGAATACTTGACTTTTATGAATTGTTAAAAGAATAACCTTTGTTCCATTGATTCTCTGAAGTCTTTGGCATTATGTACATGACCATACATATGATATCAAGTTGACATCAATGACAATACAAACCATTAACTTATTTAATGCCTTGCATTATCTTCAACTTAGCATTATCAATCATTTAATCAGTTACATGTCAACAATCTCTCCCTTTGGCATTGATGGCAACATACTATATATATATATATATATATATATATATATATATATATATATATATATATATATATTTATTTATTTATTTATTTTGGTCAGCTCTCAATTACAATAAAAAATAGAATAAATACTTATTCAAAAAGTAAATATAATGTTGGCACTCTTGTATTACAAAAGTATAGGTAATTCACAATATCAATCCAACTTAGCATGTTTGGATTCCATCTCATGCTCCCTCAATCATCACAATTGTTCAACTGCCTTGTTAAATTGTTCTAATGTCTTCAAATCACTCTAACTCTCTGTAATCATCACCAAAAAAAATGATCTTAACTGTAGGTCATACATATCCCATAGTATCTTCCTCTAATCTTGCAAGTCATCAAACATCATACACGATCTTCACTGTCAAAAATAATTTTGTTATACTCTGTACTTATGTTTCTATACTTAGTCGATTTCATAACTATATCTCCAAAATTGTACTTAACTCGATCATACTATTAGGTGTGTTTCCGTAAGTGACAACCATTAAGTATCTCATATCACATCAAAAACATCACTTTCTAACAATCCCACTATTGGTTAGGCCCTAACAGGTCTCATTTTATAAATTCTCTAACATGGTACATCTCTTAGATTAGAGATTGTAAAATACTTTAGCAAGGTAGACTGAATAAGTCTTTTTGTACACCTAACAGGGTAAGCTATCAGAAGTAGCTAAATATTTTAGCTCTAACAAAGCAACCTTATTACTGCAGTAATGAAGGATTGTGGGTGCCATCCCCACCGCAGTTTTTTCCTCCAACCAAGGATTTCTTTGTGACAGAAAATCATGGTGTCATGAGATATATTTTTATGTTTTGAGTTATATACTTTATAATATTTATCTACAATGTATTCAGTTCGGTAAATGTTTAGAGTAGATGTTAAAATTTTTTGCAATACTAATTCACCCCTCCCCTCTCAGTACTTATCTTTCCATAGTTAATCCAACAATTGGTATCAAAGCTTGCACTCTTGAAATAAGGGTTTAACCACATGAGAGTAAAAGATCATAACCATGGAGATTTATAGGAAAGCTAATAAAATTGAGAGTCTTAAGTTTTAATTGGAAAGTGCATAAGAGGTGATTAATGATCTAAGAATAAAATTAGAAAAATCACTAAGGGTGAGAAAGCACTTATGTAATGAATTGAATTCCTCACAAGAACATGTTGATGTACTTAATACAACATCTGAAGGTAGTTTAAATGTTGAATATGATACAACTATTGTAGACCTAATGGAAAAGAATGATGCACATACCGAACAGTTCAGCCTGATAAAGGAAGATCGAGAAGCACAACACATTAGAATGGGTGAGATACTTGAATCAAAAGGAAAAGATGAAGATGTACAGAGGATGGAAGAAGAAGACAAAATGCAAGCTGAGACAAGACTAACTAAAAAAGACAATGTGATCCTGAGAATGACCCAAACTCATTATTCTATCACTGATCAATTGAATGCAAATCAAGAGATAACCATAAAGGAGTTTGAGAATCAAACACTGAAGTCTGAGATTGAAAGATTGAATAGTGAACTGAAAGAAAAAAAAGGAATCCAATGAAGTATTAAAATGAAATGAAGAATCATTAATGTCATTGGATAAAAATATTAGAAGTCACAAACAAATGAGAGACAAGACTGGACTTGGATTCACTGGAAAGAACACTACCGAGAAAGGAGAGTCCTCTAACCAACTTGACAAATGAGCTACTGCTACCCTGCTGAAGATTAAAAAAAACCAAATTGTTGCTACTATGGGAAACCTGGTCATACAAAAAATGTCTGCAAGAGCAAAAGAGGGAAATCATAGATTATTCCAAAGTTTGATGGTTATTTTTATAACTACAATAAATATGGACATCAAGCATTTGAATGTAGATCTAAGATTGCTAACAACTCATGAAAGTTGAAATTTGATGCCTACTGCAATACTTGAAAAATATATGGTCATAAATATGAACATTGTAAGTCATAAAGAAAGAATGATAGATGGGTACCTAACCGATAGAATACACCAAGCAACTGACAAGGCACGTCTATACCATGGGACTACAACACAAGGATTTCATGTACAACATGTGGGAGATATGGACATATTGTAGAAAATTGCACGTTGATGCATGATAGAAACAATATAAAAGCATGGAGAAATCTTGGCATGGAATGCTTTCATTTTCATAAGGTAGGTCACCTAGCCAAAGACCGTAGGTGCCGAGCAAGAGACAACTAACAAAGAGAAAGTAAATGTTGAAGATGTATGAAATTAAATGAACAAAACATAGAGAAAGAAGTCTCTAGATGATGGAACATTATAGTCAAAGGAACCTCATCCTCTAGATCGGGTGCACGTAACTCCACCTAATCGGTGAAAGGTATGTGTAGGAACTGCAAAACTAAATTTCAAATCTAAAATTGGTTCCTAGTAATTGTGTAGAGATCCATATAAGCATATTAAGATGCATTTGGGTAGATATTGTGAACTATGTGTTCCATGTTTAATCGATAAAAGAAAATGTTATTTTACATCATTCAGTAGAAGGAAGTAAAGCATGGAAATCGATAAAAAGTGAGTCTATGTTAGCATTTATTACCATTATTATAGCCATTGGAAACCCTAATCGAGAAAAAGCTATATATAGACCACTTTGCCTATCATTTTAACCTACATTTTCCAAAGAGCATTTGAGCGAGTTGTAGAGTTGAGTCATCTACATGCATCCTAGCGATTGTTAAGATAATTCTAAAATAATTTAAGGTCATTTGAGAATATTTAAGTGATTATTGGTGTTGACCTAGTTGTGAAGTGCAAGCCAAGTTATAGAGAATGAAACCCCATTTCATCTGAGCAGTGATAAAATTAATAGTAATAACACCTAAGGTTCAGAACCCAATTGTTGTTGAGACGGTTGATCCTATCAACCCTAAGTATAGACTTCCACCCATGAAGGCAGCTGAACCAAACAATATGGGATCTCTCTCATCTATTCTTGTAAGGGTTATAATAATCGAAGACATTCATACTTTTATCCACTGCAAGATTGAAGAGACATGTGAAGCAGAAATTGATACATCATTCCAGAGTTTATGCACGAATGGAAAATTTAAGGATGATCACATCTATCTAGAAACCAAGGTTTCAATGCATACCCTACATCTACTGATATTCTTCAAGACTGAGTGGATAAGAATGGTATTAAGCCAAGTTCATGATCAATTCATGTGTCTAGATCAACCAATCAAGAATATAAAAGATGTTTTACACATAGTGAATGGATACCCAATCGATGACAGACCGAAGGCTAACAAGAAAATTTATAAGAATAAGTTGTGTGAACTGACAAAAGCACAATGGGATGATAGAGGTCTCAAAATATCAAATGTGGAAGATCTTGAACTAAGGTTTGCGTGTAATGTTAATACTTACCAAGTCCTCCCGAGTTGACAGTGTACCATGTGGAGCCGTAGACCTTGCATATAAGATTGTTAAGAAAGGTATGTATATTGATATATGTGAAATATTGTTGAAGCAGCTAGATGAAAATACAAATACCATAATTAAGGAAAGCCAAGACCAACATAGTGAAGTTTGGATCATTACTAGTATATATATTCTTCTATTTCCAGAACTTTTTTCCATCTATTGGGAATGTGATATGGAGTGCTGAGAAGTTAGTTATATATCAGAGAAATGAATACATCTTGATATTATGAGATAATTTTTACATGGTGACGAATGATTATTTTTCAAAATTTTAATCAAGAATGCATAAAAGATTCAAAATTCCACCTCAATTAGTGAAGAAATATGAAGATACCATATGCTTTGAGGTAGATGCAGACACTTGCATTATTAAGGTTGTTGAGCCTAGGTATATATGGATGTAGCCAATGGGATATGAGATAGACATTGACATTGTTTCACAACAAATTGAAACCCTTCTAGCTAAACCTGTTGACAGAATAGCAAAGCACTATGGAACTTATGAGGAAGTGAAGGAAAAGATCAGACAAGGTATTTTGATACCTAAAGCTCAAAGAAAATTAGATAAAATGATTCCTGATCTGTCTAAGAATCTTGGAAGAGAAGATGATGAAGAACCATATAATAAGAAAGAACAAGAAACCACAAGTGATGAAGGCATGACCGAGCATCAAAGGTACAAGTCGATATACAAGATCTTCTATTACATCAAAAAAATAGAATAAATATGAGGCAGAGCCACCGAGAGCCAAAACCT
The DNA here is from genome assembly GCA_018584345.1 of Thuja plicata. NCBI lineage: Eukaryota > Viridiplantae > Streptophyta > Pinopsida > Cupressales > Cupressaceae > Thuja > Thuja plicata. Next base: position 64,422 of record MU224004.1, read on the forward strand.
ATGTTAGAGGCAGGAAAACATCTAACAAACCAAGAAGGAAGTTGAAACTGAAAGTGGAAAGTGAGACCGAATCTTAGGATCTTAGTCAATTCAAAGTTGTACAAAACCAACCCCGAGCACCAAGAAATCTAGATGACTTTATTGATACACTGAAGAAGCATGGAGAATTTGATAGGATGAAATACGCTAAGTATGAAAAATAGGTTGATGAAAACAAGGTAAAAATCAAAGATGCAGTTGTTCTACTTTACAAAAATTTAGATACACACCTATATAAATTGTCAATAAGTTACCTATTGATCTATATAACAATATTGATGCAAGATGGAAATATGCAATGACTTCTAAAAAGTAGATGAGAGAAAGATCTCTAGTAGTGACTAAAGCATAATTATCTATAGCTTAAATTGATGAAGCATTGAAGAAGTACACTAAACAATTCCTTGTAAAAGGGAGATCTCTAAGGATTATGATCAAAGAATTAGAGGAAGTACAAAAAGAGACTAATGAAAAATGGAGAGGAATATTTGCAGAGAATATAACCGATTCAAAAGGAGAGAAAATAAATGATGATAAACTTGATGAAATTGTTAAAGAAGATCAAAGTAGGACTGATCATATTGATCTGAGACTTGAGAATGATAAGATTATTATTGAAGAGATCATTATCAAAGATCCAACAGATGAGATAACACAAGATGATGATGTCATGACAACAAAGGAAATAAAGATCGATTCTATGGGCATAAATGATAATGCTACAACAACCTTGATGGAACAAGTTTTAGAACAAGTACAATATTATCTGGACATTCAGGAAGGTATGTCTGATGTTGCTATGGATACATAGGAGAAGACCATCGAACAACAAAAGGAGATAGAAAAAGAAACAACCGAGGAGCCTAAGGAAACTGAGACCACCAAAGAATAAAACACCAAGTCAGATCCCTCTACCGAGATTGTAGGACAACAAGAAGAACAAGAAAAGGAGAAGCCCCAAGAGATACCTCTTATTGTTCTTCCTCTTTTTTTGCTACTTCATCTGCCACTGTGTTATCAATATTTCCTTCAAATGGATCTTTCTCAATAAGTGAAGTCTCAAGGGTCACAGGCACACCAGAAACATAGAAGTCTGGTTGCATGTCAGTATTAACTTCGCTCTTCTCAACATTTTCTTTATCTGTATTAGAGATCTCTCCAATTCCTATAGGTGTAGGCATAGTAGATTTAGGAGGTTGAGTATTCTCAGGAATATTACTTATAAGTATCTGATCTAATGTATTTTGAGTCTCCTCTATGACTTCCTCATATTTTTTGCCCATAATTTTCACTAATCTTGCTTTAGTTCTCAACAAAGGTTTGAGTGCATCTCTCTCTCTCTCTCTCTCTCTCTCTCTTAAAGAAACTACTAGGAACATATCCTCAATAGCTTGATTTCTAATTGCCTCATCTTCAATATGTGCAAGTTGTTTTGTAATATCCATTTTACCATACATTTCCTGAGGTATACTGCCCTCTATCTCTAATAGATTCTTCTTGAAAACAAGTAAATGATTAATGACTATGTCCTCAATCACTAGTTTGTCAGATTCCTCATACCTAAAAATAGTATTTGTTCACTGAAACAAGCTTTCTTTGCTCAATATCTCTTTTCTCTAGCATCTTTATATCTGGCTTCCATACTTGTCTGTCACTTGTGGTCTCTTTTTCAACTTTCTTCTCGTCTAACTTAGTCCTCTTCTTCTTGGGACATGAGTCCAGTTTAGTGGACGTAGTGTTTCTCCAAGGAAAAATCTTTTTTGTCTCTTCCTGCGATGATTTTTGTGGTGGTGAGGGTGTAGTTACATCAATTATAGTAGAAAGTGTACTAACTACCTATTCAATTTCTAGAGGTGGAAGGGCTATATTAGTAGTGCTTACCAACCCAAAAGATCTCTCTACTATCTTCTTCCTTACTTCTCTCATCTCCTCTTTATTTATACCTACCTTAGCTACACAGTCATCAATTATATTTTCCACTCTTCTCTTTCTCAAACCTCTCATCTTTTCTTCTATGAATTTAGCTGATTTATCTTCATATGTGCCCCATCTCTCCGTAGATGTATCAACCTTAGATGCCAGAACATGTTCAACTTGGATAATTAGAACCTCTAAACTGACTTCATAGCCCATAGGGTAACACCGTTTCTTCCTTGGTACAACTGCTTCAAAACATACACAATCAGTTTCGACCATGAAATAGATTGTATCCTTGTATCTCTCAACTAGCTCTTTAGGAATTCTGAATCTTTCTTACATTTGCCTCTGAAGAATATTTATCATTCCAAATAGTTCTCCATCCACCCATGTGTTGTTTTGTCTTCTGTAAATCTGTGATATCTTAATACCAGTGGGTATTTTGTCTTTCCATGCTCTAGGGTGCATGCCAGGAAACTTATGCTCAATATGGATATACATATGAACTAGAATTGTACCAAATCTAAAAGCCTTAGATTTATCCTTCTTGATTAAATTTACATTCTCCAAAAATTGTTGTGCCAGAACCTCGCATAGGTTGAATGTGGTGTTTTCCTTTATCATCCTATAAGCCATCATAATGAATCATACTAAGACTGAATTAGGTCTGCTGCTGTAATAAAACTTGTATTCAAGTATCATTGCAATCAGTCTAACATCCTATAGGAAAATGTCATTCACTGTCATAGCTCACATGTCCCATTTAGAGTGTGTTAGGGTTTCAACTTGTTTCTTTATATGATTTTCTTCCACATGGATAACTCCAGTGTTGTCTAGCCCAGTTATGTCATGAATCAACTGACTACAAATCTTTAAAGGTTTCTCTCCTTTCCATATGAATTGATCATGAACTCTGGTAAGTAAAATTTTAATCCATTCTTCTTCGCTGAAATCATACAAGTCTAATATTTTCATAATGCTCAGGTTATCTATGTGTTTGAATTCATCCTTCATTTTACCATCATCACTTAGCATGTATTCCATTTATGTAGCAATCTCTTCATTTACCAATGTGTCATATTTCCAATGAATATATTCCCTAATATCCTCTACGTGCAAGACGTCGTGTGGTGTTTGGGAAAAATCTCCTTCAGGGTCGTCTTCACAAGACTTAAATGGATATTTCTTGAATTTATATCTAGGTCAATCTATAACATCATAAATCAATGGTGCATCCATAACTTTTGTTCAAGTAGATATTCTAAATACCTTAAACATGTTGAATTTCAAATTTTCCACTTCAATCAATCATGCCATGTGGTTGTTTGGTAGTCTAATACTCTCAAATATTTTCTCTCCTTGGTCGCTACTCTTCAAATAATGAATAAAAAAAATCTCAAATGTCTTTAATTCATCACTAAGTGAGAAATGCACATTACCCAATAAACTTAACTTCATACACTGTCCAGTCAATCACAAATCTCATGATCACAAAATAATATGCATCATTCGATGTAGCGATCACAGATATGGGTTCAATAATGTCTGTGTATATCATAACCAATCTCGCATGAGGTTAGTCCTCAGAAATAGGGGTTGGATATAATATGTTATCTTCATGCAATACTCCCCCTAAGCCCATGATTGGTCATTTAGGTCGATGTAGTAGTGTTAGCATCAAGAAAAGATTCAGTAGCATCTACTGTCTCTCTCTGAACCAATATATAATTTGACTCTTTGACTTTCCATACCTTAACACTATTGTTATCTTCTACTTTCTTGAAAAAAATTTCAAATTCACTTTTGTAATCTGCAAGACTCTTACCAATATCATTGTCATTCCTCTTTGTATTCATAGGAGGCAGTACTCTTCTATTTTATACTCAATTGTACCTACAAAAATTATCTATATTCCCTAGATTGTTGCATTTTTAGCAAATAGGAGGAGTTATGTTCTGATTTACTTGCAACTTACAATACCTTGCAATGTGCCCAAGGTTATTACATTTGTAACATGTCATTTTAACTGCTGATTCTCCTTTGATGTTATCTTGTTTATATCTAGATTGATCAGGTTTCCTTTATTTTGGTTTCTTGTGCCCATATGCATGAAAATTAAAAAAATAACCAGAAAAAGGTTTGAAAGGGGAATTACCTCTACAATCTCTCTTCATATGTCCAAACTTGTTACATCCAAAATATCTACCTCTGAAAGTTCTGATCTATTCTTTAGGTTCTTCAGGAGTAGGATTTTCTCCATCAATCTTAGTATCAGGTTTCTCTTCTTGATTCTTAGAACATTCAGCTTCATTTAAGCCAACACTAGTCATATCTCCTTTAGGTTTCTATCTATCTCTTTGTTCATCGATCAAGTCACTACTCATGTGAAGTCTCTCAATATGTTTCTTTGTCTCAACAAGTTCACCTTTTATGATCTGATTATACTTCTCCAATTCTAGATGCTTGTTCTTGTAATGGTCAAGTTCAGTCTTCATTTGTCCCATCAAAATATTAGCATCCTTTAAAGCTTCTTCAATCTTTTTTTTAGCATCCTTTTCTTGTTTTATCTCTTTAGCCATTGTTTCATGATTAAGCTTCAAGGTATCATTCTCTTGTTCAAGTTGTTTTATTTGATCTGAATTATCGTTGTCTGAATCCTCTTTTATCTAAACCATCATATCTTATCTCTAACCTCTAGAATGTTCAAGATGACCTTTCCATTTCTTAATGAATCCCTCAACTCTTCTTAAATTGAATCTCAAGTCACCAATCTCTGCTTTTTATTTGTCAAGGTCTCCAAGTGTTGCTTAAAATTTTTCTTCAAAAATTACACAATCCATCTTGATCTCCCTTAAGTTGTTAAACTTTATTTTCAAGGGCCAACAAATCTGATACCAATTGTTAGGATTAAGTAATACTGAGAGGGATGGTCAATCAGTATTACAACACTTTGAATTAAACTTAAACCAATTCAACATAAACCATATGATTTTGCTGAAATGCAAACAACATAATCAAATAACACACAACTCATTACACCATTATATGTTGTCAAGGAAACCCTGGCCAAGGGAAAACCCTGGTGGGGATGGTACCCACAAGCATGCACTAAAGTATAAAGTCCTTGTTAGGATACCTAGCCCTGTTAGGAGATGAATATTACATAGTAAATTTCCCTGTTAAAGGAATATCAACCATGTTAAAGGTATACAACACCTTGTTAGGGGTAGACTAAGCTTACACGTCTTACAACCAATACTTCTATTACAAAGTGTTCTCAATAATGAACAAAAACAAGCATCTTCAAAAAGTAAATATAATGTCGGCGCTCTTGTATTACGAAAGTATAGGTAATTCACAATACCAATCCAAGTTAGCATGTTTGGATTCCATCTCATGCTCCCTCAATTGTCACAATTGTTCAACTGCCTTGTTCAACTGTTCTGATGTCTTCACATGTCTTCAAATCACTCTAACTATTTGTAATCATCACCAAAGCAAAATCGATCTTAACTGTAGGTCATACATATCCCATAGTATCTTCCTCTAAGATTGCAAGTCATCAAACATCATACATGATCTCTATTGTCCAAAATAATGTTGTTATACTCTTTACTTATGTTTCTATACTTAGTCGATTTCATAACTATATCTCCAAAATTACACTTAAGTCGATCATACTATTAGGTGTGCTGCCACAAGTGACAACCATTAAGTGTCTCATATAACACCAAAAAAAACACTTGCTAAAAATCCCACTATTGGGTAGGCCCTAACAGGTCTCATTATATAAATCCTCTAACAGGGTACATCTCTTAGATTAGAGATTGTAAAATCCTTTAGCAAGGTAGACTGAATAAGTCTTTTTGTACACCTAACAGGGTAAGCTATCAGAAGTAGCTAAATATTTTAGCTCTAATAGAGAAAACTTATTACTGTAGTAATGAAGGATTGTGGGTACCATCCCCACCGCAATTGTTTCCTCTAACCAAGGATTTATGTGTGACCAAAAATCATGGTGTCATGAGATATGTTTTTATTTTTTGAGTTATATGCTTTATAATGTTTATCTCAAATGTATTCAATTCGGTAAATGTTCAGATTAGATATTAATTTTTTTTGCAATACTCATTCACCCCTCCCCTCTCGGTACTTATCTTTCCATAGTTAATCCAACAATTGGTTTCAGAGCTTGGACTCTTGAAATAAGGGTTTAACCACATGAGAGTAAAATATCATAACCATGGAAATTTATAGGAAAGATAATAAAATTGAGAGTCTTGAGTTTTAATTGCAAAGTGCATAAGAGGTGATTAATGATCTAAGAAGAAAATTGGAAAAATCACTAAGGGTGAGAAAGCACTTATGTAATGAATTGAATTCCTCACAAGAACATGTTGATGTACTTGATACAAGATCTGAAGGTAGTTTAAATGATGAATATGATACAACTATTGTAGACCTAATGGAAAAGAATGATGCACTTATCGATCAGTTCAACCTGATAAAGGAAGATCAAGAAGCACAATGCATTAGAATGGGTGAGATACTTGAATCAAAAGGAAAAGATGAAGATGTACAGAGGATGGCAGAAGAAGACAAAAGGAAAGCTGAGACAAGACTAATTGTAAAAGATAATGTGATCATGAGAATGACCCAAACTCATTGTGCTATCACCGATAAATTATTGAATGCAAATCAAGAGGTAACCAGAAAGGAGTTTGAGAATCAAACACTGAAGTCTGAGATTGAAAGATTGAATAGTGAACTGAAAGTAGAAAATGAATCCAATGAAGTATTAAAATGAAATGAACAATCATTAATGTCATTGGATAAACAAATTAGAATTCACAAACAATTGAGAGATAAGATTAGACTTGGATTCACTGAAAACAACACTAAAAAGAAAGGAGAGTCCTCTAACCAACTTGACAACCGAGATACTGCTAGCCCACCAAAGATAAAGAAACTAAATTGCTGCTACTATGGGAAACCTGGTCATACAAAAAATTTATGCAAGATCAAAAGAGGTAAATCATAGAGTATTCCAAAGTTTGATGGTTATTGTTATAACTATAATAAATATGGACATCAAGCATTTGAATGTAGATCTAAGATTGCTAACAACTCATGAAAGTTGAAATTTGATGGCTACTGCAATACTTGCAAAATATATGGTCATAAATATGAATATTGTAGGTCATAAAGAAAAAATGATAGATGGGTACCTAACTGACATAATACACCAAGAAACCGACAAGGCACATCTATTCCATGGGACTACAACACAAGGATTTCTTGTACAACATGTGGGAGATATGGACATATTGCAGAAAATTGCATGTTGATCCATGATAGAAACAATATAAAAACATGGAGAAATACTGGCATGGAATGCTTTCATTTTCATAAGGTCACCTAGCCAAAGACTATAGGTACCGAGGTAAAGACCCAACCAAGGAAGAGACAACTGACAAAGAGAAAGTAAATGTTGAAGATGTAAGAAATTAGATGAACAAAACATGGAGAAATAAGTCTCTAGATGATGGAACATTATAGTCAAAGGAACCTCATCCTCTGGGTTGGGTGCACCTAACTCCACCTAGTCAGTGAAAGGTATGTGTAGGAACTGCAAAACTAAATTTCAAATCTAAAATTGGTTCCTAGTATTTGTGTAGAGATCCATATAAGCATATTAAGATGCATTTGGGTATATATTGTGAGCTATGTGTTCCATGTTTAATCGATAAAATAAAATGTTATTTTGCATCATTCAGTAAAAGGAAGTAAAGTATGGTAATCGGTAAAAAGTAAGTCAGTGTTAGCATTTATTACCATTATTCTAGCCATTGGAAACCCTAATCGAGAAAAAGCTATATATAGACCACTTTGTCTATCATTTTAACCTATAGTCTCCAAAGACAATTTGAGCGAGTTGTAGAGTTGAGTCATCTACATGCATCCTAGAGATTGTTAAGGTAATTCTAAAATAATTTAAGGTCATTTGAGAATATTTGAGTGCTTATTGGTGTTGACCTAGCTGTGAAGTGCGAACCAAGTTATAGAGAACGAAACCCCATTTCATCTGAGCAGTGATAAATTTGATAGTAATGGCACCTAAGGTTCATAACCCAATTGTTGTAGATGGTTGATCCTATCAACCCTAAGTATAGACTTCCACCCGTGAAGGTAGCCGAACCAAAAAATATGGGAGTTCTCTCAGCTATTCCTGCAAGGGTTATATTAATTGAAGACATTCATACTTTTATCCACTGCAAGATTGAAGAGATATGTGAAGCAAAAATTGATACATTATTCTAGAGTTTATGCATGAATGGAAAATTGAAGGATGATCACATCTATCTAGAAACCAAGGTTTCAATTCATACCCTACATCTATTGAGAGTCTTCAAGACCGAGTTGATAAGAATGGTATTAAGCAAAGTTCATGATCAATTCATGTGTCTAGATCAACCAGTCAAGATTATAAAAGATGTTTTACACATAGTGAATGGGTACCCAATCGGTGACAGACTGAAGGCTAACAATAAAATTGATAAGAATAAAGTTGTGTGAATTGACAAAAGCACAATGGGATGACATAGGTCTCAGAATATCAACTATGAAAGATCCCAAACTAAGGTTCACGTGGAATGTTAATTCTTACTGAGTCTTCTAGTCCTCCCGAGTTGATAGTGTACCATGTGGAGCCATAGACCTTGCATATAAGATTGTTAAGAAAGGTATGTAGATTGATATATGTGAAATATTGTTGAAGCAGATGGATGTCAATACGAATACCATAATTAAAGACAACCAAGACCAACACAGTGAAGTTAGGATCATTACTGGTATGTATATTCTTCTATTTCCAGAACTTTTTTCCATTTGTTGGGAATGTGATATGGAGTGCAGAGAAGCTAGTTAAGTATCAATTAAATGAATACATCTTGAGATTAGGAGATAATTTTGACATAGTGATGAATGATTATTTTTCAAAATTTTAATCAAGAATGCATAAAAGATTCAGAATTCCACCTCAATTAGTGAAGAAATATGAAGATACCATATGCTTTGAGGTAGATGCAGAAACATGCATTATTAAGGTTGTTGAGCCTAGGTCTATATAGTTGCAAACAATGGGATATGAGCTAGACATTGACATTGTTTCACAACAAATTGAAACCCTACTAGCTAAACCTATTGATAAAATAGCAAAGCGCTATGGAACTTAAGAGGAAGTGAAGGAAAAGATCAGACAAGGTATTTTGATATCTAAAGCTCAAAGAAAATTAGATAAAATGATTCTTGATCTGTCTAAGAATCTTGGAGTAGAAGATGATGAAGAACCATATAATGAAAAAGGACAAGAAACCACAAGTGATGAAGGGATCACCGAGAATCAAAGGTACAAGTCAATCGATGAGATCTTCTGTTACGTTGGCAAAATAGAATAAATATGAGGCAGAGCCACTAAGAGCCAAAACCTATGTAAGAGGTAGGAAAACATCTAACAAAACAAGATGGAAGTTGAAACTGCAAGCATAAAGTGAGACCGAATCTTAGGATCTCAGTCAAAATAAAGTTGTACAAAACCAACCCCGAGCACCAAGAAATCTAGATGACTTTCTTGATACACTGAAGAAGCATGGAGTATTTGATGGGATGAAATATGCTAAGTATGAAAAATAGAGTGATGAAAACAAGGTAAAAATCAAAGATGCAGTTGTTCTTACCTTACAAAAATTCAGATACACACATATATAAATTGTCAAAAAGTTACCTATTGATCTATATAACAAGATTGATGCAAGATGGAAATATGCAATGACTTCTAAAAAGTAGATGAGAGAAAGATCTCTAGTACTGACTAAACCAAAATTATTTGTAGCTTAAATTGATGAAGCATTAAAGAAGTACAGTAAACAATTACTTGTAAAAGGGAGATCTCTAAGGATTATGATCAAAGAATTAGAGAAAGTACAAAAAGAGACTGGTGAAAATGGAGAGAAATATTTGCAGAGAATATAACCGAGTCAAAAGGAGAGAAAATAAATGATGATAAACTTGATGAAATTGTTAAAGAAGATCAATGTAGGATTGATCCTATTGACCTGACACTTGAGAATGATAAGATTATTATTGAAGATAGCACTTTCAAAGATCTAGTAGATGAGATAACACAAGATGATGATGTCATGAAAACAAAGGAAATAAAGACCGAGTCTATGAACATAAATGATAATGCTACAACAACCTTGATGGAACAAGTTTTAGAACAAGTACAAGATTATCCGGACATTCAGGAAGGTATGTCTGATGTTGCTATGGATACATAGGAGAAGACCATCGAACAACATAAGGATACAGAAAAAGAAACAACCAAGGAGCCTAAGGAAACTGAGACCACCATAGAATAAAACACCGAGTTAGATCCCTTTACCGAGATTGCAAGACAACAAGAAGAACAAGAAAAGGAGAAGCCCTAAGAGCTAGAAAAAGAGAAATCAGAGGAGAAACAAGAAGAGAAAGAAGATGAGAAACAAGAAGATAAAGAAGAGGAGAAACACAAAGAGAAAAAAAAGGAGAAACAAGAAGACAAGAAAAATAAGAAGCAAGAAAATATGCAAGAAGACAACCAAGAAGCAAATAGAGAAGATGATAATTCAACCAAAACTACATCTGACGCACTGAAGGCATCACGGTCCCCAAAATTTTCTACTATTGAGAGTTTTTTTGTTAAGAAGAGGAAATCAAGGAAGAGAAAGAAAGTTGACCTGAGTCAACCGATTATAGTACCTAAATTAGACGTCTCTACATTTAAACCAAAAGAATTATCTGAATATGCATATTTACTGATGAAGAAAGAAGCACAAGACAAATTATTGCAAAAGAAATGAAAAACCACTATACTAGATAGTGTTAAGGATGTTTTACATGTGATTTTCCCTAAAGCTGATAAATAAAGAGGGAAGTCTACTTAGTGAAGTGGAAGAGCTAGTGCAACAAATAAAAGAACCAAGCAAGGACACCACCGAGTAAATGATGAAAGTTCATGAGGATAAAATGGAACATCAAATCATTGAACATATTATGAAGAATGTTGCATTGGATAAGGCATCACTTTTTGAGGTATGCACATATATAGAGAGTAAATTAACTGATATTATTTCATTATTTCAATGATTTTGTTCAATATCACAATTTTTTAAGGAAATCAAAAAGAGAGATGAGTTCGTAGAGAAAGAGCTGATCGAGCAGCTAAAGAATGTAAAAATCAAACCTGGATCACTGGAAGCATATTACGCGAGGCTAAAAAAAATTGATGGGAATCCAACATGAAATTAGAAGAGAGGAGAAAAAGATAAGATTAGAACTACTTGAACTGCAAGCTATTCTAATTCCCCACATTGAATCAATGCAAAATCATTTACAGAAGGCCAAAATATTTGGTCCATACTCAAGATGTTAGCTCCATGCACAACATGATTGGATTGGCAGTCGGTACTAGTGCACAAATTGTTGTGTTACAAGATTTAAAGGAAATGTGGGAGACATCCCTAGAAGATGCCCAAAAGCAGTATAAACACATTTTTGATAAGATATATCCGACAAAGCAAAGTATGTGATTTGTTTTGGCATACTTGTCAAAAAAGGATGATACATATGTAAAAATGGAGATATGTATGTATATGTGTAAGCGAAGATATATTATATAGGAAATATTATCAAAGAGGGAGTTATACAAAATTTTGATGACTTTGAATTTTTGTCAAAGATGCCAAACCAATGCCAAAGGGGGAGATTGATACTCTTAAGAGTTATTTTGTTGTCATTAGTTCCTGTCAAAGTCATATTGATCATAAGAGTTAGTCAGTAAAATAAGGAGTTAATAAAGTCATTCGGTAAAGAGAAAATAAACAGTCGGTAAGCAAATCAGGTTAGTCACCAAGCAGAGACAAGCGCCGAGCAATGACAGTTACCGAGCAAGTTGGTTACCGAGAAGTGTTAATCACTAAGTAGAGATAGTTACCAAATCAAGAGCACTATGTCACCAAGAAAGAACAAAGAATGTTACTGAGTATCATAGAGAATATATATTGAATCTGGACACCGAGCAGAGAATATTTTATAGAATCCAAGGTGAGCGTTAGTTAGAACATTGGGGTTGAAAAAACATGATTTCACATGATCACAAGGCAGTTCCACCAATGAAAAATAAGAGGAATAATGCATTGTAAATATAACCAACCTTGCACCGCTTAACTCCACCATTGAAGGAGAAAGACCTAGAAATTTTCCACCGCCTAAAAATCATATAAAAGTTCAAAGTGTGAAGAGAAGATTGAGCATGTAAGAGAGTGAGATATAGACTATGAGAAAGAGCATAACTGAGTACAGAGCAGTTATAGAAGAACAATGAAAATGAATAAGTTTGATATTACCGAGTGCAACATGAGGTAATGAAATCATTGAGCATAGAGAGTCTAAATAGCATTTGATTGATGCATTTTCATAGACATTTTGTACTAATTTTTATTGTATTAACAGAAGTGTAAATCCCACTATTGTGTAGGCCCTAATAGGCCTCATTTTGTAAATCCTTTAAAAAGGTACATCCCTTAGATTAGAGCTTGTAAAATCCTTTATGAAGGAAGACTAAATAAGTCTTTTTTTACTCCTAACAGGGTAAGCTATTAGAAGTAGATAAATACTGTAGCTCTAACCAAAAAACCTTTTTACTGCAGTAGTGAAGGATTGTGAGTGCCATCCCCACCACACTTTTTTCTCTAACCAAGGATTTCTGTGTGACCAAAAATCATGGTGTCATGAGATATGTTTTTATGTTTTGAGTTATATGCTTTATAATGTTTATCTGCAATGTATTTAGTTTGGTAAATGTTCAAAGTAGATGTTAAAAGTTTTTGCAATTTGATTCACCCCTCCCCTCTCAGTAATTATCTTTCCATATTTAATCCAACGGGTATATCTCCCATCAACAGTAAAAAAATCCATAACCACCTCAAGCAATCTCTTCCAAAAGAGCTTCAACTGATTGGGATCAAAATAAGAGTTGTTACCTTTATCAAGGGCATCCCTCTCCTCAACCATTTTAGGAAAATTCAAAAGTGCCTGGTTGGAAAAAAAAATTTCATTGTAGAACTTCAACCCTTTGGTGGACAACCTCGTGGCCTCAACAATAATATTTTCATTAATGACAAATTTCTTCCCTTATAGAGTTACCGCCCCATTATCCCAATCGTCCACAAAAATTTGAGTAATATTCCTCTCAATACCATGCAGTTTTTCCAGGAAAGGAGCTAAACCTCCTTTCGATAACTTTGTCCAAACCTATGTGTGTCTTCTCCAATGTTTACGAGTATCAGGCTCGACATGGTTGAGGTATCCTCCCATGGAGAAATTCATAGTGCTGGCCCATGGAAAACAAAGAGAGAATAACAAGAGGGTCAGAAAAAAACTTCCCTTAATTCAATTCAACACCCACAAAGCGTGAGAGTTGAGAAAAGTAATAATGGGGAGAAAAGAGAAATATCTATCACCATTACCACTACTGATTCCAATTTGGGGAGGTGCCAAATCCCTCATTGTTTCATACTTTTCCAAGCTTCTCATTAATTTGATCAAAAATATTGGAGGTAAGTCAAAAACTTATTGGGAAAATATCATTAACTTTAAAACTTACTTAAATTTAATTAGAAATGCAATTTTTTTATAAAATTCAATAAGAAGATGCATCTAATGAGTCAGTAAATGGGTAAACAAATCAAATAAGTTGATCTAGATATATATAAATGCAAATAGGGTAAAAAATCACATCCTCATGTGGAATTCTGATGGCTGGTAACCATCGTTTGATAGTTTAAAGACTCTAAACTCTATAGAAAACTTAAAATAGAAAATTATCTTTGTAAAACATTTAGCAAATGTCAAGTACAATATCAAAATAGTCTAACTCTACATCTTCCTCTTCCCAAGAGCTCTACTGAAAACTACTGGACTGGGAGGGAGTATAGCCCTAGAAGTCTGATGTGGTTGTGGCTGTGGTTGTGCCTCCTCCCTCTGCACAAATGGTTGTGACTAGATCTCCACCATGGATGTAGATGGTGTTGATGGTGGCAATGACTCATCATCTGAATCCTCCTCACTGTCACTATCCTTGTCCTCCTCAATGGCATCTAATCTCACAGTGAATCCATCATCCCCCACAGTCTGCCTCTCCAAATCATAGATCTCATCCTCTGTGAATAATGGAGGTTGTTCCTGTGAGGTCCAATTGCACTATGAATCTATGTAATCTAAATCAAGTGGACCAGCTGGTGTTTCCACTACTTTTTTTATGCGCAATCAAAGGTTATATTTCACAAAGACAAGGTCATTGAGGCATTTTTGTGATAACTTGTTCCTCTTCTTTGTGTGAATGGCCTCGAACAAGCTCTAATTGCGCTCATAATTGGGTGAACTACAAGGATGACATAAGATTCAGAGGGAAAGTATCTGTAGATTTGGGGAATTTTCACCCCAATTTCGCCACCAAGCATCTACAAAATAAAATATTAAAGAGTTAGAAATAAACTTGAAAACATATTTAGTAACTTAGTATTTATCTACTTATCATGAATGTGAAAGACTCAAAAAATCCAAATATTGTACCTAGGGTTTGAGATTTTCTTCCTCTCTTTGCCACATCTGAAGAGAATAGATTTCTTATTGCATTTTGGTACACCTCCAATTCGGCCACAATGAGGTCTCTCGCCTGAACATCGGGTACCATGTTCTGCATGCAATCAATGAGGCCCTTCATGACCTGTCCATTGGGATTCGAGTAGGATGGAGAGAAGCGAAAACTAGGGTTGAGAATTTGGCATGAAATTATTTACAAAAACAAAATCAATCCAAAAATCCCTATTACAATTCAACAAAAACAATAAAAAATGTGCATTTCTTACCTTTGTGATGATGTGGCATTGTGAAGAATTGTTGGAAACACACAAAAAATGCAAACTTTTGAGAAACCCAATCAAACTTTTCTCTTTTTTGGCCTCCTCTCGCTATTTTCAATCAACAAATGTCAGGTTCAAATGAGGTTTTTTTCATAGAAGAAAATTATTTAAGTTTTCTATAATGTGATTATGTTTTTTATATCATAAAACCCAATCGGGTTTTATAAAACTTTAGGTCATTTTTTATGATAATAAAATCCTAATTGAGTTTTATAAAATTTGGGCTTGGTATTTACCAAGCCATTATCTATGCTAGAAACCTACCTGTTGGGAGCACGCTCAGACATGCAAACGTTAGAGATAAACATCATTTAAACTACACTAACATGTCTAAAAAGCATACTCTAAAACAACAATGGCTTCCACCATAACCTCCGATGAGCTGAACAAGGGCACCCAAGGCCTTGTTGATTTTCTCTTAGAGATGTTATGTGGGTGTGCTCTCCCAA
>MU224004.1:100945-113644 GCA_018584345.1 Thuja plicata
AAAAGTCAATTTTTGGAAATTTGCTCACACATGTGTGAGAAAATAATTAGGACTAATTGTTGTAGGAATCAAGAAATTAGCTTAATTAACCTTAGTTAATTAATAAATAGGTTTATTTGGTGAGAGTAATGTGAGATAGGGTAGGATCTAGGTTCAAATTAGCTTAATCCAAATTAGATTTAGATTAATTGTGGTTTAATGGAATTTAAGTCATGTGAAGGAATAAATAAATTAAAAATTTATTTAAAGGGAATCAATGAAGGATAATGTATTAAATAAGATTTAATACATTAAAAGGGGGAGTATTTAAATTAAATTTAAATTCTAAGGAGACTGAATCATATCTAATTAAATAAATTTAATTAAATAGATAGAAGAATATAACAAATATAATTAATTAAAACTAACTATAATGTTATGGGAATATTAATTAAATTAATATAAGGACAATTTTGGACGTCTACAGTCATAACCTGAACAGGTTATTTCAAATTTTAAATAATCTGATCAGGTTATTGATTTTTTAATTTTTTACATACGGTGGCCATTGTTTTACACACCATCTTCGTGCATTGACCCAAATAAAATAATATAAATGGGAAGAATGCATTTAGAGTAAGGATGAGGAGGATGAATTTTGCGTAGATATAAAGGAGGGGATGTTGAGCACCGTCGATGTGGAGCAACCTAGATCAAGTCATGGAAATTTTGGGCCCAAGATCGATCCAACACCTAAGAACAAGGGGAATATGCCTACAACTGACTAAACCATCAGTTTCTAGTAAGGCCTATTAACTAATGCAAGCATGTTAAGTAGCTATTATATAAGTAGGTATAGGTAGTATGTGGAATATGAAGTCCAAGGCATAAATCTATCATAGCTATGGCTATCTTTCTACACATACTCAGGATGACCATCCCGAGCCTTGCTTATAATGAGGGGGATTTTGTATTTAGGAATTTTTTTAATGGGGGTTTCGATATCAAGGATATTTTTTATATGTGGGTTTGGATCCTAGACCATTGCATGGATACCTTTCTTAATCTATGTAAAATCATCTTCTAATATTAGTGCAAATATGTATGCAACTCTGTTATGCTTTATCAAGCAAAAAAAAAAATAGATTAATGGCTACAAGGGGAAACACCCACATATTGATGTAAAAAATGATACATAGTAATGTCATAGCTGGATACCAACACATCTTCCCCAATCTAGGAAACCATTCACTAATATCATATAACCATTAGTTGCAAGTACCCTATTTGACATGACCAAGCAGACCAAAATTGTCACCAAGAATCAAAATAGTGATACTACAACATTGTTGAGGCCAATTATGAAGATTCAACTAGTAAGTTTTTTTGTGAAAATCCGTCATGGCATGTGAAAATGAGTTTTGGTATGAATGCTTATACAAGTACAAAGGTTTTTTTTTGTGTGGAGAATAGCCATATCCTTTACAATATGCTTTCTAGAAAAGAAATCAAGACAAAGAGCAACTAGACACCTACCTTATATATATAATTTCTTAATAAATTTTTGAAAACTAAATCATTATTATAAAAAGGCCAAATCCAATAACAACTTTAATCGCTAAAATCTAAAACTGTCATCAAGTATTGCCCCCTATGAAAATCCCAAAAATTCCATAGGAATAAGGGAAAAAAAAATAGAGCAATCCTGTGATTGTATTTGATGAGGAGTTTGTGGACGCCTGTATTGGAGTCACGCTTTCCAGAATGGAAGGAAAGGAAAATAGGGAGGAGTTGGGATGTTCTTACTATACTTACTTACTATTCATTGCTTTCCTTTCTACACCGATTCCTCCAATTTTAGGCAACATTTGTGCAAACTTCATACACAGCCTTTCCAGCCCTACTCCCACATTTTATGGCGATCACGCTTTTGCAATAGCTCAGTGTAGATTAAATATTGAATGGATTACATATATGAGAGACCCACTGTTGATCTGATAGAGGCTTCCCTTGGATTGTCCATCAATGATGGAGAATTGTTGTGGGTAATTCAATTCCATCAAAACTGGCACACACCAAGATCTTTGGAGCTTCCCTGCATTCTGCATCCTTTACCTTCGCCGCCATTGTCACATTCTATAGCAGAAGCTCCAACAAAGGAACAACGTGCACTATGGCCCATCGCCACAATTTGAACAGGCCATGCTAAAAGGGGTCACTGTTATATTATTGCGATGAGGCATAAAAACATTAGAGAAAGCATCGCCACACTTCGAACACTATTTATTAATCCCACATGCAACAGGGTCATAAAAGACGGGCGTTTAGATAATCACGGTGGAAGAGTGTAATTCGCCGAGCTCAGTAGCGCGAGCTTGTAACCTGAGTGGGGGCGCAATGGTTTGTGGAATAGGTGAGTCATCGGAGTGCGAGGAGGGGAGATGTGTGGCATATTATGTGGCGGCGCGCCTTGATCCAAGTAGAGAGTTGTTGCAAGGCCCTTCCTCGAAGGGGGTAGGTCTATCTCGTGGCCTAAAGTTGAGGGGACTGTGTGAGGCTGGTTTCACAGAGCAACAAAAACCTCCCTCTCCCTACAGTGGATGGATTATGAGTCACTTGTCCCTCTTCCCACCATCCTCCACTCCCTCTCACCTTCGGACCCCAATCTTTTATTTTCCATTTTAAATTTAAAAAATAATTCATTTATTTTTAATTTTTTTAAAATTTATCATATTTAACATTTTATATAGTAAAGTATTATTACCTCTTTATATAAGGTTTGAAGAAAAGCTTCAAATGATTCATAATGCTTCAAAGGTTTTAAAAAAATAATTCATCTATTTTTTTATATAAATATAAAAATATATATGGAGAGATGGAAAGATTAAGATAGAAATAGGAAGTAATATCTAGAGAGTGTTATATGAATGGATATTTAGGGATAGAGAGAGATGGGTAGGGAATGAGTTAGAGATAGAGGAAGAGATGGAAGATGAAATGTTGAAAGATTGAAATAGAGAGGCAAAATGATATAGAGACAAACAAACAAATACAAGTAGAGATAGACAGAGAGAGAGGGAGATGGAGAGGGATAGATATCTTAATACATAGAGAAGGAGAGTAGAGAGAGACAAAGAGATAAGGAGAGCGGAGAAATGGAGAGGAGAGGGAGAGAAAGCTTGATAGATAGAAAGGGAGAGTGTGAACGATATAGATCTTAGAGAGACATATAGAGAAATATAGAGGGATGTGGGAGGTAGAGATATATAGAGCAAGAGAGATGGATTGAATAAGAGAGATGTAAAGATAATGAGATATACATAGAGAGTAGGGGGGAGATAAGGATATAGAGATAGAGGGGACAATTCAGAGAGAGAGAGAGAGAGAGAGAGAGAGAGTACGGAAATAAATTAAAATGAGAGTTGTACAAGGTTAATACCATTTTTTTGGTCTAAAAGTTAAAAGTAAATGCAAACTTGAAAATAAAATAAATCTTAGTAAAAATACAAAAAAATAAGTTTTAAATATTTTTAGTTTAATTTAACTTATATGAATATTAATTAGTATTAATATTATTATTTTAAGGAATATTTATAAAATTAGCATGTGTGATCTATATTTGTTAAAAAGGTTAAATAATACTATTATTAAAATATCCATATACATTTATCTATATTATAATGTAATAAGTATAAAAATGAATAAAATTTATACCCGTATTATTTATTATCTTATGCTTATTACATTATAGTATAATTATATTAAAATCATTAAAATTAAAATAATATTTAAAATTTCTAAATATAATCAATTACTTATACATTAAACTTATTATTTATATATTCTATAATTTATCGTACATATTAATAAAAATAAACAAAAAATATATTTAAACATAATTATATCATCATAATTAAGTCAAGTTGTCTTTGACAATCTGGTTAAATCATTAAGACTTAGGTAAGAGATATGGAAAAATTAGAAGATCCTTGTCTAAATGAATATGGACTAGTAATTAGACAAGGATCTTCTAATTTTGCCATATCCCTTACCTAAGTCTTAGTGATTTAACTAGATTGTCAAAGACAACTTGACTTTTATCCATCAAAATTTGTAGTCTTCCTTAGAGGTCTCTAGTTGCATCATTAATGCATAAGCAAATATCCATGAAAGAGTCTAGTTGATAGTAATAAACATGGATCGCAGATTTTACCGCTGACATAAATTCTAGTTAGAGGTTGCTTATATAAACCACCATCAATGATAGTAAAGAAAAGGTAGTAGGGACCTTGTTTTAAATAAGTTCTGAAAGAATATATATATATATATATTTATATTTATATATATATATGTATTCCTTGATTTCCTAAAATTATTATCCATAGAACTAAGATAGGGATGGTACCAGAGTATTAGATTATTGTTGACCTTACTTAATCCTCAGTCTAAATAAGAATACAAAATCATCTTTCCTAATAGTGAATATCCACATGCTTGCGGATAAAGATAGTAATTAATAAACTTTAAAACTCGATTTTGAGAATGAGAGAATAATATGTTTGGAATACTACTCAAGAAATCCCCGTATAACTAGCCGCGTAACCCAGGGTACCTATTAAGTTGTTTCATCCATATCTTTAGCAGTTTTAGGGGACTCAGGTCATTCTTCCTTCTCTTTCTACTTGGGTTGGCGCAATCTGCCTTAACCATTGTTGTCTCTTTATCTTCTGAGTCGTTGAAGCCATCTCTATCTGTGATACCCACATCATCTTCATGCCAATACGTTTAGAACCAATCCTCAATCTTAGGAACCCTTACATGGATATACTAAAACAGAAAGTCTAGGTTCCTTCTAATAATGGGACTTCTTGCAATCAGTGTTGCTAGGTCTGTAATATCCAAAATAGGAGATGAAGGGTTGGTCTAACACTAATCATAGGTGTCTTGTAGAATTTGGGCCTAGTGATGGTTATGTTTCTTTAAATATTGCATATGACTGCATCTAAGCCTCCTAGGAATTTATGTTTGAATATGCAAGCACAGAGCCTCCCTATATCAGATTTTCCTGGATCTACCTGGATGGCCATGACAATAAACATGGAGGGCATATCAAAATTAACTTTGTAGTGATCATCATTGGTAAGGAATTCCAGACCCCAAATCCTAAAGACAACCCTAAGGGTCAAAGCGTGAATACTTAACATTACTGCCTTAAGTCTGTTGATGGTGATTATTCCCTCAAAGGCTACTTGTGGCTTAGATCCTCGCAGTTTGATGAGGGTAGACATTGTTTCAAAAGGAGGAAGACGTTGTAAACAGACAGACATGCTTGGAGAGGAGGAAGAGGCCTCTTATAAAATCAGGTACAAAGGCAATCCTTATTCCGATGTTACAATACCCAACGCTTGGGATACTAATTCATTTCAAGAAAAGATTTTAAGGAAACAACCTTAAAAAGAGATAAAGTGATTAATTAGCTAATCCTTTCCAAACAGTTCAAATGTTGGATTTTAGGGTAGCTAGGTAATGATGGATTTAGAGTGAGTATTATAGGAAGATATATGATATCTCTTGTCACAGGGTGAAAATTTACCATTAAAATATTAAGAAAAAAGGGAACCAGGGATTTCTAAACTTAGAACAAATAAATATGACCCATCTCAGATGTATATATATTTATATAGCTATAACTATATATATATAACTGTATTTATGTTTATATATAAGTATATGGGTACATATTTATTAGATAAATTTAAGACCATTTTAGTCACCATTTACCCGACTATAAAGGCTACATGTTATTGATATGAATGAGATATACTGGATTTAAGTAAAAAAATTTATAGATGGGTTTAACTACCTTAAGTTTATATTAATATAAAATATATATATTTACGTGTGACTATTGTTGTGGTGATTTTTGTAAGCTAGTATTGAAGACATACAATCTTAAGCACTACAGAGATGTGATATTTAACTTCTCAAGTTGTGTATTAATAAATCTGGGGTGGGTATTTATATGATTTAAATATATGGTAATGCATCAAGATTTAGAGTGATGAGATGGGGACCTTTACATTTTCATATGATTTATAGGTTCTTTTTAGAAAAAAAAAATTCTTAGAAACAACATACACTATTTCGATTAAGTAAAGTATTCACCGATATCTCTCAGAATACCCGTATAAATACAAGGTAGGATAAGACACCTGATTAAATCCACTAAGGGAATAAGCATTTAGTACAAATTTTGAGCCCTTAAATTACTACCTTCATTATATGAAAATACACTAGACTGAACCATTTTCAAAAGTAATAATCTATACTAATTCGATTGCTAAACTTTAAGACTTGAGAAATGTGAATAACTAACATACTATTGATATTATTACTACTGCTACTAACAACTTCTAGTTTTTTTTTTTACCACCCTTAAGCAAAGAAAACCAGTAGCCAAAAAAGGACTAGCTTATACAGTATAATTTTCCTAAGAGTAGCCATACCTATGACTGCTATGATAATACTATCTATTTAAAATTAAACATGAACTATCTACAGTGACCATGATCATCCATTTATCCAACTACTTTACTTACTACTCCTGATAGCTACTTAACCCATCAAGGTGCCTTTGCCTTTGTTTTTTACAAGACCGCTTGAAGAAAATGGTGCGGCTCCCTAGTGAGAAGTCTTGACCATAGGTTCCTCTTCATCCCTGCTCTTGTTGTCGGACGCAATGACCAACGACACAAATTCATCTCCCTCCATTAGATCTTCAAATCCAACAATATTCTCCTCCTTCAGATAATCTGCAAACCATTTTGGATTGTCTTGACGCTTGACGTGGAAGAGCCTAGCCAAAAATTTCAAGTTGTGGCTCCTTCTTTCCATGGAGGGTTCTAGGGCCTCCCAACACTCGTTCCATAAGACAGGGTATCTCAAAACAAGAGAGGCCCCAATATTGGTTTTTCCGTAGTTCCTATCTTTAGTGATCATGAGGGCGTCATCGATATTCTCAAGAACAATGTCGATGTTATCCATTAAACCCTTTTTAAAAAATCTCTCACAAATATCCTTGGCCAATTTATTATCTCTTTCAAAGAACATTGTAAGGGCCAAAAACATAGACACAATATCGGAATTCACCCTTGTTCTATCAATATTACCGAGATATTTTTTTCCTAAAACCTTCATAATAGCCTCCACCACTAATGCATTCTTGAACTTTATAATTCCCCTAATTCTCTGTTCAGTAACTTCTTCTTTAACTTCTATTTAGCGAATCTTACTCCGTAGCCTAATTGGGGTATCCATCTGATCTTCCAGACAACCACTCCTTCAAAGGATTTCTAAAGACGCAAGAAGTACCATTGGATAAAGACTCTTAAAGATAGAAGGCTTGCATGTGAAGTAATTTGTATTGATTGGAGTAAAGGCCAAGGATGTTATAATTATTAAAGGCCCAAATTTTGAGTAAATGGTGATGATTCAAAGATCATAAATTTAGTATTCATTTCTTGTTGTCGCACGTATGAGGTTATGTTTCATAAAGTTGGAATTTATTAGTTGTATTATCCATTAATTGTGATGATGCTATTCTTACTCGGGTTAGTGTGATGAAATTATCACGATTGCTCGATTACTTTATAACACCACATCTATCTAGAATTTTCACGCCAAAGTGCTAATTAACTTTCACTCTTAAATGAAGTGATTATTATACAAAAGAGATCTAGCTATAACGTGGATCTTATCATAAAGTACTCTGTGCTCCAACTTATATTGCCTATCATAATTGTTGATGAGGTAAGCATGGATGTAATGGCTTCACCTTCTAAACAAATAATTAAATCAATACTATTTTCCTTAAAAAATTTAGATAGTAATTTTTTTAAAAAAATTATTAACTGGAGAATATAAAGGTCTAAGTTAATATCACCCAACGTAAAGATCATAAATAGTATATTAAGGCAGAAACATCTGGCCCAAGAAGCTATCCATATATTCATGTGAAAAAATACTTCTATGTAAATAAGATTTAGAATGATATTTGTTTCTTTACTTAATGCTTACTTGAAGACTTTAATTAATATAGCTTCGGTTTAAACATATTTTAAAATTATCTTCATTTTGTATAACCTAATCCTAAGGTGTTGAAAAGGTTTTGGCTACATCTAGAGTGTGAGTGGGATAAATATCCTTCTTACCATTCACTGTGATTGAGGTTGCCTAGACACAAAAATGTACTAGAAGATTCTGAACACTTAAAAATCTTTCCTTTTATCCTATGAATCTTAAGACATTGATTCTTATATATATGGTTTATAAGTTTATTTTAGTCTAAGTTTGATTTTGAGATCATTTTCCTCTTTGCTAGCTTTATAGGGAATTCCCTATTTGGTCTGACAGCTTCAGAAATTACTACTACTCCTTAATTATTGATTAAGATTGAACCTAGTTCTTGAGGAATGAACTACCAGCTAAAATGGATTCTTAGCCATGATTAAACCGAGATCTATAATTTTGGGGTTGATTCAAGGAATATCTATGTTTACCTTGAGGATACTTCCTATTATACTAAACCTTAATGGTTCTATTCTTTATCATCTGTGATGCTTGGGTAAATTATTTTCCGAGAAAGAACATCTGCTCCTTCATTTGCTAGAGAATCAACATCTTTATAAAAATTGGCATGTGTGATCTATATGTGTTAAGAAAGTTAAATAATACTATTATTAAAATATCCATATACTTTTTTATATATTATAATGTAATAAGTATAAAAATGAATAAAAATTGAAAATTGAAATTTTAAACATGTATTATTTATTATCTTATACTAATTATATTATAGTATAATTATATTAAAATCTTTATAATTAAAATAATATTTAAATTTTCTAAATATAATCAATTGTTTATACATTAAATTTATTATTTAAATATGCTATAATTTATAGTACATATTAATAAAAGTAAACAAAAAATACATGTAAACATAATTATATCATCATATATTAAAAAATATTTAACATTTATATTATATGAAAAATAAACTATAGTATATAATAATGAATACAACAATAATATAAATTTTATATAAGATAAAAATTTACATTAGATGAAAAATAAACTATAGTATTTAATAATAAATACAACTATAATATAAATTTTATATAAGACAAAATTTAAATTATATGAAAAATACACTATAGTATATAATAATAAATACAACTATAATATAACTTTTATATAAGATAAAAATTCCTTATTATTTATCTATGTATATTTTTAAAAGGTTAAATAATAATGTTATTAAAATTAATTATAATTATATATATTAAAAAATAAAAAATTAACAATAAAGTTTATTATTTATTTATATATTATATTTGTTATATGTTATTAAAAAATTATTAAAATCTTAGAAATACAAATAATATTATTAAATTTATGATATAAGATAAAATTTCTTATTATTTATCTATATAAAATTATTGAAAGTTAAATAAAAATATAATTAAAATTATTTATATATATATATCTTCACAAATCTATATTATAATCACATACATTAAAGGAAAATATGCCCTGAAATCATTAGGTTTTGCGCATCATTGAAACCTGCCAACAACAATTGGCAGCGGTGTTTGACGTTATTTAAGGGGACTTCATTCTAGGGTTTCTTATTTATGCGCTTTCTAAAGTAGAGGAAGGAGATGTAATATAAAGCATTTTTTAGGTCACCAGTCCTGTTAAATCATTTTTTGAATTTTTATTTGTTTCTCATTAGCTTAGTAGCTCTAATGCTTCACTTCTATGCCAATTGCTTATCAAATAGAATTCCAAGGGTTTAAATTGACATTAGAGTTTTTCTTTTGTCATTTTTTTAATATGTTTTCTAGGGTTTCAAACACAGTTCCATGAATTTTTGAATCTGCCCTATTTTTAGGGTTTGTGTATCAAATGAATCCTAATTTTTTTGCTCGGCTGGGGTTTTTTTGGTTTAGTATGTGAAGACTGGCAATAATCGTGTTGAACATGTTGTAAATGATATGATTCAACAAATGAGCATCATAGCTAAAGAGATTCAGCCATCTTGAATGGGTATGTCTGTTGTAGGCATTCTCTTTGTCTCGGTTGAAACATGTGTATGCATGAATCGTAGTCTTCAAAGAGGAAGGTTTTAATTGTTTTCAAATTTGTTGTGGTTTTTTAACTGTAAATTATGGATGACAATATTTTGTTAAAATGATGGATAACCTTAAGCATCTGATCACTTTCCCTCGACTTATTTAATGATGAGAGTGTTCCTCAGATGACCGAAGAGCATACTCATTATTTAGCTTGGAAAATGGTTATCTATAATATAACTAATGGATTGGGGCATCCTTGAAAAAAATATTTTGAATAAAAAAATAATGTAGACTAAAAAATGAAGGGTTAGACATTTGATTGGATCAAATTTTTTTAATATATATATATATATATATATATATATATATTTAAAAATAAAAAATAAAATTGATTATTTATTTATATATTATATTTGTATATGTTATTAAAAAATTATTAGAATCTTAGGAACACAAAAAAATTTTAACAAACTGCTAAAGAGGTAGCACATTAAAAGAAGAAAAAAAAAATATGCTGGCAGTGACAACATACCAGCATCCAGATAGATAAAAAGCTAGCAAGCCCAAAAGAAAAGAGCAAAAAGAAGAAAAAACCAAGGAACACATAACGCTAGAACAATTTTTTTTGGGTGTTGTCCAGCTCTTCAACTATCTCAGTCATCCTGAGAGCAACCTTATTTAAGTGTGTAATGTCCGAAGGTAGAGTAGCAGTCATTTTCCTCTTGCTAGCTCTCGCCCGCTTACCAGGACTAGAGACATCTTGATTCATCACTTCCTTCTCATTATCTACATTGATGGTGTTCTTCTCCGTGAATCTATTCTCCAGCTTCGCAACAAGCATCGTCATATTTTTAGCCGAAGTCTTCATCATCTTGAGGCTGTGCTCCATTATCTTTATGAGGGCGGCCTCCATCTTTTCCACTCTAGTAGTCAGCGCATCTAGATTTTCCTCCTTCATTCTCCTTACATTTCCCTCTTCTTCCACAAAGTCCAGCACCAGCTTCTTTTCCTTTATCATCCACATGGCATCACCCTGTCTACTATCAACTTTTTTTCCTTGTTGTTGGGATTCCACAAACTTCACTGAAAGTGTACGATGTTTAATGTTAAGACTCTCGATCTCATGGAAGGTCCACCCGTGGATATGAAAAGCATTCAAAGAAAATGATTTTGTAGTTTGAAGGACACCAAAGGGAGATTCCTGCCCATCTTGGAACTCTGCTGACCATAGGTATCCTAAAACAAAATTAGAAATCCTCCTATGAATGTCTTCCTCCCCAAAGAGAGGGGGAAATAGGAACATAATGAACCAAATTGTTGGTATAATCCATCATTAGCAGGATGTTATTACCCCCCTCTTGCTCCTTCTGAGAGCTATCTCTAGGACTCTTCAAAGGAAAATTATCCATTGTGTTGTGGTCATGGAATTTTACCACAAGAGGGGTTCCAACACAAATATCCACAGACACAACCAAAATTTTCTATGTTTTCTAGAATCGGTGGGAGAAATCCTCTCCTCTTCCTTCCAAACACCTTACCAACTGAGGAAGGGCTAGCAGATTGGGTCCCTTTGGCCTGATCAGGAGGTTCAATGTCTTCATCACTGTCTTTAGTATGGTTTGTTGGAGATTTGATTCTAAGCAGTTGATTGATTGTATGTTTGTCATTGATGACAACATATAATATATAGTAGTAATTCTATATGTACTTATCAGAATGATGATATGAAGACTTGAGTGGATAGATACATGTTGTTGACATGTTTATTATGTTATGTTCATACACACAGACCCAGATATGATGTTTCAATAAAGTTATATAATTATGTTATTGGTAGTTACAGTTCTGGAAGTGTGATTGTTTAGGGCCGATGTATATCACGTGTTTCTTGAGTTGCACCTATCTTATGTATATGCGTGTGTATATTCATTATTAGTTATGAGTTTCTGATATTAATCCAAAGGCGCCAAACATGTTTCAATAAGATTACAAAGTTAGAGTTAAATTGGTTAGGCTGACTTAGTGAAGCGTCGCGTCTATTCAGTTTATACTTGCGCGGTTGTAATAATGCTTGCATGCTTAGTAGAGCCGACAAGGATGTTATGAAGAGTTGTCTTATAGGTCCCATGATCTCATACTTTGAGGAAGATACTTATAGCAATTCAAAGATGACACGCTAGGTGTGAATGATACGAAAAGAGAAGAAAAATGTACAGAGTAGATTATCAGAGTTGGTTCATTCATCAAGAGTCTATGTGAAGAAGAAGTGAAAGATTGAAATACACTAGAACTGATCAAGATAGCAGGTCTACTCTATAGTTCATCGTCAGATATATTGCATATCTATTATACAGAAGGTTGTAGCCTTCACCATCAAGCAATGAGCTTTTGGATAGTGAGTCCACCACCCCTAGCGGGGTTTTTTGTAAAAGACTCCTAATAGGGTCCGACCCTTAACCAGGTCACTATACTTATTGCATTGTAAAGTACAACTCCTAACAGGGTTGAGATATCTTCTAACAGGGATTACTATAAACAAGTATAGTTCATTGTGGGTGCTAATTCCCACCGGGGTTTTTAC
>MU224004.1:113744-191955 GCA_018584345.1 Thuja plicata
TCTGTATGTACTTATCAGAATGATGATATGAAGACTTGCATGGATAGATACATGTTGTTGACATGTTTATTATGTTATGTTCATACATGCAGACCCAGATATGATGTTTCAGTAAAGTTATGTAATTTTGTTATTGGCAGTTACAGTTTTGGAAGTGTAACTGTTTAGGGCCGACGTATATCACGTGTTTCTTGAGTTGTGCCTATCTTCTGTATATGCGTGTGTATATTCATGATTATTTATGAGTTACTGATATTAATCCAAAGGTGCCAAACATGTTTCAAGAAGATTACAAAGTTAGAGTTAAATTGGTGAGGCCGACTTAGTGAAGCGTCGCATCTATTCGGTTTATAATTGCGCGGTTTTAATAATGTTTGTGTGCTTAGTAGAGCTGCCAAGGATTTTATTAAGAGTTGTCTTACAGGTCCCATGATCTCATACTTTGAGGAAGATACTTATAGAAAGTCAAAGATGACACGCTAAGTGTGAATAATACGAAAAGAGAAGAAAAATGTACAGAGCAGATTATCAGAGTTGGTTCATTCATCAAGAGTCTATGTGAAGAAGAAGTGAAAGATTGCAATACACTGGAACTGATCAAGATAGCAGGTCTACTCTACATTTCATCATCAGATATAGTGCATATTTGTTATACAGAAGGTTGTAGCCTTCACCATCAAGCAGTGACCTTTTGGACAGTGAGTCCACCACCCCTAACAGGGTTATTTGTAAAAGAATCCTAATAGGGTCTGACCCTTAACCAGGTCACTATACTTATTGCATTGTAAAGTAAAAATCCTAACAGGGTTGAGATATCTTCTAACATGGATTACTATAAACAAGTATAGTTCATTGTGGGTGCTAATTCCCACAGGGGTTTTAACCATTTGGTTTCCCCGTAATCAAATTGTGTGTTGTGTACTGTGTTATCTGATTAAGCATTTACTTTGTTGTATTCTGAAGTTAAAGAACTAAAGTTATTGATAACTGATTCACCCCCCCCAGTTATCCTTTGGGACTATTCTAACATGGTTCCCTTCATCTCCTTGGTACATCTTTTTTTGGTTCTTCTTGACCAAAGTCTTTCTATTCTTCGACCGAATTTGAATTTTCAGATCGTCATTTCTATCTTGAGTGTGATTCTCGTCTTCCCCATAGAAAGCCAATTTTTTAGGCATGGGATTCCTTTTAACCGAGGGCTTCCTCTTCTTGGGCGTAGGATAGACATCTTGATTCCTCCTTTTTTGAATCAGACCCATCTTCATCTCCAAAGAATGGCTCAAAGACGCATTAACATCCTCTTCGGCCTCCCCAACTTAGAGATTAGGATTTTCAGATGATTTTCCCCTTAAAAATTCATACAAAATCAACAATAACCTCTGATGCAACACCAATTTTCTAGGGTTTTTCTTGTGATCATATATGCTAGGATTAAGGGAAGAGAGGAAAATTTATAGAAAATAGACAAAATATTTATGTATAAAATGATTCAAAAACACAAAGTGGTACTAATGAATCCTAGTATTGATACTCCTAAGAGTTATTTCATTGTCATTATTTTTTTTCAAATTCATATTGATCATAAGAGTCAGTCGGTGAAAGGAGTTTATAAATTCAGTTGGTAAATCAAATCAAGTTAGTCACCGAGCAGACACAGGCGTTGAGCAGTGAATATTACTGATCAAGTTGGTTACCGAGAAGTGTTAGTCACCGAGAAGAGATAGTTACCGAGCTGAGAGAACTATGTCATCAAGAAAGAACAAAGCATGTTACCAAGTATCACAGAGCTAACATAACTATTCAATCCAAATACATTGAATTTGGACACCAAGAAGAGAATGTTTTATGGAATCCAAGGTGAGTTAGTTAGAACATTGAGATTGCAAATAAACAACTGCACGTGATCATGGGGTAGTTCCACCAATGAAAAATAAGAGGAATAATACATTGGAAATATAACCAACCTTGCACCGCTTAACCTCCAATGTTGAAGGAAAAAGACCTAGAACTTTTCCACTACCTAAACATCATATAAAATTTAAGAGTGTGAAGAAAAAATTAAGCGTGTGAGAGACTGAGATAGAGAGTATGAAACAGTGACAGAGAAAGAGAAGAACCAAGTACAAAGTAGTTATAGCAGAATAAGGAAAATGAATAATTTTGATGTTACTGAGTGCAGTATGAGGTAATGAAATCATTGAGCATAGAGAGTCTGAATAGCATTTGATTGATGCATTTTTATAGGCATTTTTTATTGAGTTTTATTGTATTGAGAGAAGTGTAAATACCACTATTGGGTAGGTCCTAATAGGTCTAATTTTGTAAATCCTTTAATAGGGTACATCTCTTAGATTAGAGATTGTAAAATACTTTAGCAAGGTAGACCAAATAATTCTTTTTGTACTCCTAACAGGGTAAGCTATCAAAAGTAGCTAAATATTGTTTCTCTAATCGAGCAACCTTTTTATTGCAGTAGTGAAGGATTGTGGGTGCCATCCCCACTGCAGTTTTTCTTCTAACCAAGGATTTCTGCATGACCAAAAATCATGGTGTCATGAGATATGTTTTTATGTTTTGATTTATATGCTTTATAATGTTTATCTACAATGTATTTAGTTTGGTAAATGTTCAGAGTAGATGTTAAAATATTTTATAGTACTAATTCACCCCTCCTCTCTCAATACTTATCTTTCCATAGTCAATCCAACAATTAGTATCAGAGCTTAGACTCTTGAAATAAGGGTTTAACCACCTGAGAGTAAAAGATCACAACCATGGAAATTTATAGGCAAGCTAAGAAGATTTAGTCTTGAGTTTGAATTGGAAAGTGCACAAGAGGTTAATAATGATCTAAGAAAAAAATTGGAAATATCACTAAGGGTGAGAAAGCAGTTATGTAATGAATTGAAGTCCTCACAAGAATATGTTGATGTACTTGAGACGACATTTGGAGGTAGTTTAAATGATGAATCTGATACAACTATTGCAAACCTGATGGAAAAGAATGATGCACTTACCGAGAAGTTGAACCTGATAAAGAAAGATCAAGAAGCACAAGGCATTAGAATGGGTGAGATACTTGAATCAAAAGGAAAAGATAAAGATGCACAGAGGATGGAAGAAGAAGACAAAATGCAAGCTAAGAAAAGACTAATTGAAAAAGACAGTGATATCATGAGAATGAACCAAACTCATAATGGTCTCACCGATCAATTAGTGAATGAAAAAAATAAAGAGGTAACCAGAAAGGAGTATGAGAATCAAACACTGAATTCTGAGATTGAAAGATAGAATAGTGAACTGAAATCAGAAAAGGAATCCAATAAAGTATTAAAATGAAATGAAGAATCATTAAGGTCATTGGATAAACAACTTAGAAGTCAGAAACAACTGAGAGATAAGACTGGACTTGGATTCACTGAAAACAACACTACCAAGAAAGGAGAGTCCTCTAACCAACCTGACAACTGAGATATTGCTACCCCACCGAAGATAAAGAAACCAAATTGCTACTATTTTGGGAAACCTGGTCATACAACAAATGTTTGCAGAAGAAAAAGATATAAATCACCGAGTATTCCAAAGTTTGATGGCTATTTTTATAACTGCAATAGATATGGACATCAAGCATTTGAATGTAGATCTAAGATTGCTAACAACTCACAAAAGCTGAAATTCGATGGCTACTGCAATACTTGCAAAAGATATGGTCATAAATCTGAAGATTCAAGGTCACAAAGAAAGAATGATAGATGGGTACCTAACTGACATAATACACCAAGCAACCGACAAGGCACATCTATATCATGGGACTATAACACAAGGATTTCATATAAAACATGTGGGAGATATGGGTATATTGTAGAAAATTGCATGTTGATGCATGGTAGAAACAATAGAAGAGCATGGAGAAATCTTGGGATGGCATGCTTTCATTGTCACAAGGTAGGTCACCTAGCCAAAGACTGCAGGTATCGAGGTAAACCTCCAACCGAGGAAGAGACAACTGACAAAGAGAAAGTAAATGTTGAATATGTAAGAAATCAAATGAATAAAACATGGAGAAAGGAGTCTCTAGATGATGGAACATCATTCGGTACAGTCAAAAGCATCTCATCCTCTAGGTCGGGTGCACCTAACTCCACCTAATCAGTGAAAGGTTTGTGTAGGAACTGTAAAAATAAATTTCAAATCTAAAATCGGTTCCAAGGATTTGTGTAGAGATCCATATAAGCATTAGATATTGTGAAGTATTTGTTCCATGTTTAATCGATAAAAGGAAATTTTATTTTACACCATTCGGTAAAAGGAAGTAAAGTATGGTAATCAGTAAAAAATGAGTCGGTGTCAACATTTATTACCATTATTCTATCCGTTAGAAACCCTAATCAAGAAAAAGGTATATATAGACCACTTCATCTATCATTTTAACCTATAGTTTCCAAAGATCATTTGAGCGAGTTGTAGATTTGAGTCATCTACAGTCATCCTAATGGTTGTTAAGGTAATCCTAAACTAATTTAAGGTCATTTGAGAAAATTTGAGTGATTATTGGTGTTGACCTAGCTATGAAGCATGAACCAAGTTATAGAGAATGAAACCCCATTTCATACAAGAAGTGATAAATCTTATAGTAATGACACCTAAGGTTCACAACCCAATTGTTGTTGAGACGGTTGATCCTATCAACCCTAAGTACAGACTTCCACCCGCAAAGGCAGCAAAACCAGACAAGATGGGAGCTCTCTCATATATTCCGGCAAGGGATATATTGATTTAAGACATTCTTACTTTTATCCACTACAAGATTGAAGAGATAAGTGAATAAGAAATTGATACATCATTCCATAGTTTATGCACGAATGGAAAAATGAAGGATGATCACATCTATCTAGAAACCAAGGGTTTAATGCATGCCTTACATCTACTGAGATTCTTCAAGACCGAGTGGATAAGAATGGCACTAAGCCGAGTTTATGATCAATTCATGTGGATAAATCAACTAGTCAAGATTACAAAAGATGTTTTACACATAGTGAATGGATACCGAATCGATGACGGACCGAAGGATAACAAACAAATTGATAAGAATAAGTTGTGTGAACTGGCAAAAGAAAAATGGGATGAGAAAGGTCTCATAATATCAACTGTGGAAGATCCCAAACTAAGGTTTACATATAATATTATATCTTACCGAGTCTTCCAATCGTCTCGAGTTGATAGTGCACCATGTGGAGCCGTAGACCTTGCATATAAGATTGTTAAGAAAGGTATGCATGTTGATATATGAGAAATATTGTTGAAGTAGCTAGATGACAATATGAATACCATAAAGAAAGCCAAGACCAACACACTAAAGTTTGGATCATTACTGGTGTGTGTGTATTCTTCTATTCCATAACTTCTTTCCATCTGTTGGGAATGTGATATGGAGTGTAGAGAAGCCGATTATATATCAGATAAATGAATACATATTGAGCTTAGGAGATAATTTTGACATGGTAATGAATGATTATTTTTAAAAATTTCAATCAAGAATGCATAAAAGATTCTGAATTCCACCTCAATTAGTGCAGAAATATGAAGATACCATATTCTTTGAGGTAGATACATACACTTGAAGTTTTAAGGTTGTTGAGCCTAGGTCTATATGGTTGCAGCCAATGGGATATGAGATAGACATTGACATTGTTTCACAACAAATTGAATCCCTGCTAGCTAAACATGTTGACAGAAGAGCAAAGCACTATGGAACTTATGAGGAAGTGAAGGAAAAGATCAAACAAGGTATTTTGAAACCTAAAGCTCAAAGAAAATTAGATAAAATGATTGCTAATCTGTCTAAGAATCTTGGAGTAGAAGATGATGAAGAACCATCTGATAAAAAGGATAAGAAACCAAAAGTGATGAAGGAATCACCAAGCATCAAAGGTACAAGATGATCTATAAGAGCTTTTGTTACACTGAAAAAATAGAAGAAATATGAGGTAGAGCCACCGAGAGCCAAAACCTATGCAAGAGACAGGAAAACATCTAACAAACCAAGAAGGAAGTTGAATCTGCAAGCAGAAAGTGTGACTGAATCCTAGGATATTAATTAATTTAAAGTTGTACAGAACCAATCCTAAGCACCAAGAAGTCTAGATGAATTTCTTGATACACTACAGAAGCATGGAAGATTTGTTGGGATGAAATATGCTAAGTATGAAAAATAGAGTGATGAAAACAAGGTAAAAATCAAAGATGTAGTTGTTTTTACTTTACAAAAATTCAGATACATACCTATAGAAATTGTCAATAAGTTACCTATTGAGCTATATAACAAGATTCATGTGAGATGGAAATATGCAATGAGTTATGAAAAAAAAGATGAGAGAAAGATCTCTAGTGCTGACTATACCAGAATTAGTTGTAGCTTAAATTGATCAAGCATTGAAGAATTACACTAAATAATTCCTTGTAAAAGGAAGATCTCTAAGGATTATGATTAGAGAAATAGAGGAAGTACAAAAGGAGACTAATGAAAAATGGAGAGAAATATTTGCAGAGGAGATAATCGAGTCAAAAGGAGAGCAAATACATGATGATAAACTTGATGAAATTGTTAAAGAATATCAAAGTAGGATTTATCCTATTGATTTGACACTTGAGAATGATGAGATTATTATTGAGACATCATTGAAAAATATCCAAAAGATGAGATAACAAAAGATGAAGATGTCATGACAACAAAGGAACCAAAGACTTAGTCTATGGACATAAATGGAAATGCTACAACAACCTTGATGGAACAAGTTTTAGAACAAGTACAAGATTATCCAAACATTCAGGAAGGTATGTCTAAAGTTTCTATTGATACAGAGGAGAAGAACATCAAACAACAAAAGGAGACATAACAAAAAACAACTGAGGATCCTAAGGAAACTGAGACCACCACAGAAAAAAACATTCACTTGGTTCCCTCTACCGAGATTGCATGACAACAACAAACAAGAAAAGGAGAAGCCCCAAGAGCTAGAAAAAGAGAAATCAGGGGAGAAAAAAGAAGATAAAGAA
The DNA here is from genome assembly GCA_018584345.1 of Thuja plicata. NCBI lineage: Eukaryota > Viridiplantae > Streptophyta > Pinopsida > Cupressales > Cupressaceae > Thuja > Thuja plicata. The sequence goes on from MU224004.1 coordinate 120,801, forward strand.
GAGGAGAAACAAGAAGAGAAAGAAGAGGAAAAACAAGAAGAGAAAATAGAGGAGAAATAAGAATATAAGACAAAGGCGAAGCAAGAAAAGATACAAGAAGACAAGAAAGAAGCAAATAAAGAAGAATATACTTCAACCAAAACTACATCTGATGCACTGAAGGCATCACGTTCCCCAAAAGTTTCTACTAGTGCGAGTATTTTGGTTAAGAAGAAGAAATCAAAGAAGAGAAAGAAAGTTGACCTGAGTCAACCGATTATAGTACCTAAGTTAGACGTCTCTACTTTTAAACCAAAAGAATTATTTGAATATGCAAATTTACTTATGAAGAAAGTAACACAAGATAAATTATTACAAAAGAAATGAAAGACCATTGTACTAGAAAGTGTTAAGGATGTATTACAGGTGATTGTCCCTAAAGTTGATATAAAGAAGAGGTAAGTCTACTTATTGAAGTGGAAGAGCTAGTGCAACAAATAAAATAACCAAGAAAGGACACCACCGAGTATATGATGAAAGTTCATGAGAAGAAAATGGAACATCAAATCATTGAACATATTCTGAAGAATGTTTCATTGGATAAGGTATGACTTTCTGAGGTATGCACAAATATAGAGAGTAAATTAACTAATATTCTTTCATTATTTCAAAGATTTTGTTCAATATCACAATTTGCTGAGGAAATTAAAAAAAAAGAGATGAGTTTGTAGAGAAAGAGCTGACCGAGCAGCTAAAGAATGTAAAAATCCAACCTAGATCGTTGCAAGCATATTACCTAAGGCTAAAACATTTGATGGGTTCATGCAACATGAACTTATAAGAGAGGAGAAAAATATAAGATTTGAACTACTTGAACTGCAAGCTATTCTAATTACCCACATTGAATCAATGCAAAATCATTTACAGAAGGCCAAAGATTTGGTCCATACTCCAGATGTTATCTCCATGGACAACATGATTGGATTGGCAGCTGATACTGGTGCACAAATTATTGTGTTACAAGATTTAAAGGAAACATGGGAGATATCCCTAGCAGATGCCTAGAAGCAGTATAAACGCATTTTTGATAAGATATATACAGCATAGAAAAGTAAGTGATTTTTTTGGCATATTTGTCAAAAAGAAGGATATATATGTAAAAAGGGAGATATGTATGTATATGTGTAAGCGAAGATATCTTATATAGGAAGTATTATAAAAGGGGGTGTTATACAAAAAATTGATGACTTTGAGTTTTTGTCAAAGATGTCAAACTAATGCCAAAGGGGGAGATTTATACTCCTAAGAGTTATTTTGTTGTCATTAGTTTTTGTCAAAGTCATATTGGTCATAAGAATCAGTCGGTGAAAGGAGTTAATAAAGTTAGTTAGTAAAGAGAAAAGAAATAGTAGGTAAAGCAAATCAAGTTAATCACTGAGCAGAGACAAGCGCCGAGAAGTGACAGTTACTGAGCAAGTTGGTTACCGAGAAGTTTTAGTCACCGAGCATAGATAGTTACTGAGCCAAGAGCACTATGTCACCAAGAAAGAATAAAGCATGTTACCGAGTATCACAGAGATGACATAAATATTCAATGCATATACATTGAATCTGGACACCGAGCAAAGAATGTTTTATAGAATCCAAGGTGAGCGTTAGTTAGAAAATTGGGATTGCGATATATAATTGCACACGATCATGAGGCAGTTTTGCCAATGAAAAATAGAGGAATAATGCATTGGAAATATAACCAACCTTGCACCGCTTAACCTCCACCATTGAAGGAGAAATACCTAGAACTTTTCCACCGCCTAAACAATATATAAAAGTTCAAAGTGTGAAGAACAGATTAAGTGTGTGAGAGAGTACGAGACATTAACAGAGAAAGAACATAACCGAGTACAAATTAGTTATAGCGGAACAATGAAAATGAATAAGTTTGATGTTACCAAGTGCAGTATGAGGTAATGAAATCATTGAGGATAGAGAGCTTGAATAGCATTTGATTGATACATTTTTATAGACATTTTGTGTTGAGTTTTATTTTATTGAGAGAAGTGTAAATCCCACTATTGGGTAGGCCCTAATAGGTCTCATTTTGTAAATCCTTTAACATGGTACATCTCTTAGATTAGAGATTGTAAAATCCTTTAGCAAGGTAGACTGAATAAGTATTTTTGTACACCTAACATGGTAAGCTATCAGAAGTAGCTAAATATTGTAGCTCTAACCGAACAACCTTTTTACTGCAGTAGTGAAGGATTGTGGGTGCCATCCCCACCGCATTTTTTGTTGTAACCAAGAATTTTTGCGTGACCAAAAATCATGGTGTCATAAGATATATTTTTATGTTTTGATTTATATTCTTTATAATGTTTATCTGCAATGTATTCAATTTGGTAAATGTTTAGAGTAGATTTTAAATGTTTTTGCAGTACTGATTCACATCTCCCCTCTCAATACTTATCTTTCCATAGATAATCCAACAAGTATATCTCCCATCAATAGTAACAAACTCCATAACCACCTTAAGCAATCTATTCCAAAAGAGCTTTGACTTATTGGGATCAAAATAAGAGTTGTTACCTTTATCAAGGGCATCCCTCTCCTCAACTGTTTTAGGAAAATTCAAAAGTTCATGGTTGGAGACTTTTCTGTCATTGTAGAACTTCAACCCTTTGGTGGACAACCTTGTGGCCTCAACAATCACATTTTGATCAATTACAAATTTCTTCCCTTGTAGAGTTACCACCCCATTATCCCAATCATCCACAAAAATATGAGTAACATTCCTGTCAAAACCATGTAGTTTTTCCAGGAAAGGAACTAAACCTCCCTTCGACATATTTCTCCAAACCTATGTGTCTCTTCTCCAATATTTACGAGTATCAGGCTCAACCGGTTGAGGTATCCTCCCATGGCAAAATTCATAGTGTTGACCCACAAAAAAAAAAAAAGAGAATAACTAGAGGGTCAAAAAACCTCCCTTAATTCTATTTAACACCCACAAAGCTTGAGAGTTGAGAAAGGTAATAATGGGGAGAAAAGAGAAATGGCTATCACCATTACCACTACAGATTCCAATTTGGGGAGGTGTCAAATCCCTCATTATTTCATACTTTTCCAAGCTTTCCATTGATTTGATCAAAGACCAATAGAAATTTGATATCATCACTTATGTATTCCTCTCCTCTCCATTACAATACATTATTATCTTTAATTCCAATGTTTGCAAACCCATCCGCCACTCTATTGGTTTCCCTATAGGAGTGGCAGAAATATTTTTTTTAAAAATTTTAAATAATGTTAATAAATTCTCTTATGATATTGCTTATAGAACATGATGGTGGAGATTCCCCTTTGAGGCATCTTATTATGTTATTGTAATCCCCTTCTATCCATACCAGCTTAAGGTTCATTTGCTTAGTTATACAGAGGCACCGGAGAGCTCCCATGGCTTCAGCGTAGTAGTTGGTCTGAATCCCCAAGGGGAGTTCCACAATAGCTATGAAAAAGCCATATGCATTTCTTATCACTCCCCACACCCTGTCGACCCTGGTTATTTATTATATTTATTTGATTTATGGGGAGAGTTTCCATGGGCAAAATCGTGATGTATCATAGAGAAAAAAGTTGTGGCCTCGAAAGACTTGTCGAGATGTTTAGAAGGCAGTGCACTTCGTCTTTACTGATTCAACCATCAAATGTTATCGCCATCAAATGTTATCGCCATCAATTGCCACCCACTGGTGATCTCGTGAATGGGCATCAATACATGAACTCATTGGCTCTCACTATTTTAGGACATGGGTAATGAAAAGATAAGTCTTGGTTGGGCTGGTCGCAATCCGTAGCTAAGTGGAAGAACTATTGTTCTAGGCAGCCTGAACAGCTGGACTAACCTTTTGTTCATCTTGCTTGTATTATGAATCACAAATAAACCCATTATCTGCCTCTCAACCTTGATAAATGAGCAGAATTAAAAGGAACAAGAGCAACAACAATGGTCGTGCCACGATTCAAGTTGGGTACTTAGCTTTTTGAAGCATCTACACAGGGGTTGGGTTGCATGGGCATGAATGCCTTCTATGGCTCTTCAAAATCTGAAGATGAAATTTTTTTCCTCATTCACTATGTTGTTTCCAAAGGCATTTCTTTCCTCGACTCCTCTGACATTTATGGTCCTCACACTAACGAACTTGTCCTTAGAAAGATAGGGTACTTCAAAGTGAATGTACGTTAATCTGATTTGCACAAGTTTTAAAGCCATTTATCTATGGCTAAATTTTAATTTGGATTCTTTTGAGCTGATCTGTTGGCCCTAAAAGGAATAAGAGATGAAGTGCAACTGGCTACTAAGTTTAGAATAAGTTGTGTAGATGGGGTAAGGGACAGTCATGGAGATCGCGTGGATTTTCATGCTTGCTATAAAGGGAGTCTGAAGAGGCTCAATGTGGATCAAAGCATTGAAGCATTTGTTCATCTTCTTTGGTTCTACCCTACACTGATAAATTTCTTTATAGTGTTATTCAAAGCATTTGTTGACGGAAATCCAAAAGAAGAATAATGGTAAAACTAATCATTTGTTGACTAAATGAGAGAAATGGAAAGCTTTTCTATTCTCATAGTTACTTGTACTTACTTTTTATACTATCTTAGCAAAGGAGACCCTACAACATATCATACAAATGCAATGCATAAAGGAATGCACTCATCTGACATACTCATCCACAATCTTGACAGGTGCAACCGTTTTGCAACTCATATGATATGGATCATCGATTACAAAATTCAGCCCACCAATTTCATATAAGAAGACCTTCAGCGTAATAAAGGAAGGTACTCATCCGATATACTAATCTGACAGTCTTGACAGGTGCAATCATCTTGCATCGGTACTCAGATGATATGGGCCATCGATTACAAAAGTCAGCCCATCCATTTCATATAAGAATGCCTTTGGCATAAAAATATTTCATTTAACATTATTTTTCTATATTTAGCCGATAAATGTTTTGCCGGGAGAACCCATGTCAGGTTTTTCATCTATCTTACGCCTGATACCTTTCCCAACGTCGTAATCCTCTAGTACAAAAACATCAATATGTGACTAAATAAACTACTAAAAAATGCTTATAAATGACTAAATTTAGTCACGTGATTTGACCAAATGTTTTTACTAAACTATTTTAGTCATTTATTTAGTCACTTGATTTAGTCATTGATTTGATCATCGATTTGGTCATTGATTTAGTCATGGTAGTGATTTATTTAGTCACATATTTAGTCGTTAATTTAATCATTTATTTAATTATTAATTTAGTCATTACTTTAGTCCCTAATTTAGTCATTACTTTACTCATTACTTTAGTCATTAATTTAGTCATATTAAGGCACGATGGAATCAAACCACCATCATCCTACTTGTAAAGAAGATGTTTTTCCATTGATATAGTACCCTTTAAAGAAGAAGAGACACAAAGCATCAAGATCCTGCCTGTAGCTTATTTTGTTTGAAGAGGTTGGGGAAGAGATATAAGACTGGTCGATCAAATAAAATGTCTTAGAAGTAGTAAACAAAGGTTTGTGAATGAAGGCATATATGTTTTAGAGAAACAAGTAGTTAAAATAGCACTGGACTGTGAGAGGAAGAAAATTGTGACATACAAATTGTTAAATGGAACTTTTTACTTTTTGCCATTTTTGTTTTCCTTTTCAATGGGACAAAACAAAACATTGACATTGTCTATGGGGCTTTATTACATAGTTACCCTCGCATGTGAGTGAAAATATTCCCTAGTCCTCCAAAAAACTCTTGTAGACTCAAAATCGCCACACAGTTGAAAGCCTTAAGCACTCATGAAAGGTAGGTGGACATGTCAGTCAGAAGTTGCACATAAAAAGTTGTTCTTAGTAAGATGGCAATAAATAATAACTAAGTTTGTGTTTAGTAACTGAAGAATTCAACAAAGATGTTCTTTATCTCATCCACCATTTTTTTTTACTTCTAAATCAATTGGTTTATTGAAGCCAACTTGGTGAAGTTTTAATATAATAAATTAATAACTCCAGTTCAAACATAATTCCAATTCTCTTATCTAGGCTTACTACGCCTTTAAAACATTAGGAAAATTATGAAATAAATTTTGAATCACTACTAAAGTAGGTCCCATCTTGTTACTGGTTATTTATTTCTCCTTTCTGCTTGAGAACATATTTTTATGTGATAAAAAATATGTCCCCATAAAAAATTCTCAATTCTCTTAGATTTCGAAGACTTCATAAATATTGTTCAGATTTTCATTTTAAGAAAAATTTACCAAGATAACAGAAGAGTTACAACTTTGGTCTAGTAGAAAGTCTTTCTTTTAGTCCTCTACAACAACATCAATAAATTCTTCAGTGCTGAGGTATTTGTCCCTCGATAGCCTGCATTAAATATTTCCATTGGGTGACTGAATTTTACAATTGAAAATCATAACACATGGAATGCAATCCTACTTAGATCCATGAATTCCTACACAAGCAATCTCTAGCTTTTCTGAAAATTCAAGTAATCTTGGAATTTTATCTAGTTTTTCCCTTCCATAAAATCAATCATAATAATTAAACACAACAAAGATACCAAACATGAAATTCTAGAGCATTCGTATGACGAAGCCTGTCATATCTGATAGAAGTTAATGGTTACACTTTATCATGTACATGTAGTCAAAGCCATATCTAGAATGTAGACCACACATCAATCATTGAGCTTATGAAATTAGAGATGGTACCAGTGTGCAAGCCCACATGTCTATGAAAAGATAGAAGCTATGTTGGTTGTGCTAGATTCACCTCCCTTTTGATGAGAAGGAAAATGCTAAGTTACTATACCATGACTCGCTTCATCCTCAATAGTCTTTCCACCAGGAAAACCTATGAAAGAACTAAATCAGAAATGTAGCAATTTGTGAAAAATAGATTTACTAGTTTCAAATTATTCTACAAGTCCCATAGGGATAGTAGTTGCAAAAAATTGACAATATTCTATAACTGGATATTAATTTTGGGAGTCTTCAACAAACTGCAATGCAATTAGACTTGTAAAACCAGACAAATTAAAAATTGCATCCAAATTTTAGTGATGAACTAGAATAATTTTAGTCTTATAAAAAAATGAATTTATACGCGTGTTTTGCGTTGTTTGGAATCTCCTGGCCTTATAGTAATGGGTAATTGATAAAGTTTTTGTTATTTTCTTTTATTTTAAAATTAAAAAATGATATCCATAAATAATTTTGCAAGTTGATCTGGAAAATTTAATTGGTATGTGCATTTCAAAAAATAATGCAATGTGTGGGAAACTTGAATTATGGGCTAAGTGATGCATATAATTTAGCAATAATTTTTTCAATGTCGTATGTGTTATTGAATTCTATTCATGAATCCTATCAAGAACAAATATAGCTAACACAGAGCATTGCAATAGCTCTTGTGAATTGTAACGCAACCCTGATACTAGGTATAACCATAACACCAAAGAAAATAATCACAATTAGTCCATTTGTGATAAAAACAAACCGCTAAATATCTGAAGTAAGAGGCCATCCCAATGGAAAGATAAGTTCATCAAGATTAAGGCGTAACGAGAAGTGTATCACTAGAAACACAAGCATTAAATGAAAAACATAGCTTATACAGACAATATCATTCAATATATAATATAAGGGACTCACACATTTCTGTCAAAATTTTCTAGAACATCATCCATAGTCTGATCTCCAAATAAAGTATAACCAAATAAGCTTGTAGTTATGTATATTGCCCCACATAAGGGAAGTGAAGCTTTAACAATTACCTGTATTTGTGAAGAGGTTTTCAATTCACGTTGTATTGGATGAATTGCACAAACCACACGTCAGAAGTCAATTTACACAAAAATACTTCCATCAAATGACATCCAAATTGGATGGTATGAAGTACAGGCTTTTCTTGAATGCATTATCTAGGAGGCTACCAAATAAACAATTAAAAAGAAAATTTTCAGTACCAATGAAGTGGCAGAAGTAAGAATTTATTAAGACTGGGATAGCTGTGTAAATTTGATCAACAACTTGTGGAAGAAATCTTAGCATCTCAATATTGCAACTATGTAATTTGAGAATTAAAATGCAAGCAGTGATCATCACAAATAGGACAGATAATGTCATTGATAATGCAGAGTTCATTTTCAAGGCATCTGCATGTCTAAGGAAACAAAAAAATTTAAAAATTCCCAAGATCAATAAAACCAATGAATTTTTTTGTTTATATTGTAATGTAAAGCTTTATGAGACTAAAAGATGTCTCTAAAGCATATCAAGTTACTATAAAAATTATGTCTTCTAAGAAAAATTTCAACTGCCTCTTATAATCATACTAATTATAAGATATGCACAAAAGATTATTATTAATAGTTATATAGACAATAGATCAATAATATCTAATGCATTGTGTTAAGATAAATAACTCAAATTTCACTTACAATAACCAATAGTTGGGATACATCTCAGTGTAAATAGTTACACTCATTCATAACACAAGATTTCCATGTTCAAACAATGTAAAGAGTTATCTTGAGAGGAAATCAAAAAAATCTTGGGAAAAGACAATCTTTTTAACTACTTAAGCTATAAAAATGCACTTACCTACATGTTTGAAAGATACACGGGGAACTAAAATAGAAATTGTGGTGTAACTGCAACTAGTCCACCAATAGACACCAAACCATTATTTTAAGATACCAAAATGATGCATACCATTTGCTAATGTGCCAGATACATTGCGAAGGGAAGAAATTTATTGGCGAAAGAAGTTGAGGGAGAACTAGATGAAAGACGAAGATCATAACACAAAATTATTTCACTGATGAGTTAAAAATAGGAGATCAATTAACATGCTTGGTGAAATTGTTAATGACCATGGACAAAGGTTGTTTGATATAGAAGATATCAACAAGGAGGAAGTCACCTACTTCAAGAAGATTTGGAATAGAAATGTATCGTCTTCAGACGGAGGAGGTGGTGAGATTCTCAATGTTATTCCAAGATTGATTATGAAGGAGGATAATGCGGCCTTAATAGAGAAAGTGTGATGAAAAGAGTGTTAGAAAAATACATTGCAGCCTCAGGAAAGAGGTTAATTGAAAAAAAATCAAAAATCTTCTTTTTTAACACAACGTTCGATATTCAAAGAAAGATTTTGAAGATTTGTACAGTGAAGCAGGGCTCTTTACCAAGCAAGTTTTTGGGGATTCCATTATTTGGTGGTCCAAATAAGCCAGGTTTGTGGAATGGTCTGATTGACAATTGCTTCAATAGGTTGGAAGGATAGAAAAGTAAGTGTCTCACCTTAGCTTGGGGGATTCTCATCCTGAAAATAGTTATTTTGGCAATTCCTTTATTTTCAATGGAATGTCCGAAGATTCCATTGAAGGTCATTTGTATAGTTGAGAAAAGGATTAGGAGATTTTTATGGAATGGAAAGAAAGATCTAGACAAGATTCCTTTGCTAGCTTGGGAACAGGTATGTTAGCCAAAGGTTTCAGGGGGGAAAGAATAAGAAGTTGGAAAGTATTGAATGAGGCAATGGGGGCTAAGTTGATTTGGTCAATGTTTTCCAATCCTAACGATAAATGGGACTAAATTTTAAGAGCTCAATATCTAGATTCCAATGATAAGTTTTAGATTCTAACAGTCGAAGGTCCCCCACGTGGTTTGGATCTTTGGAACATTTTGGTGGATTGTCGACCAATGATAACAAATCATATCACTTGGGTAATTAGAAATGGAAGGATAGAGAATTTATGGGATGACTCATGGGATAGGAGAGAAGTGTGGAGTGAAAGGAGAGATATTAAGCTGTTGTGAGTGGCTACAGATCAACAGTGAGGAAATAAATTTAGTGACTTAGTGGAAGAAATAAGAGATGGTTGTTGGAGAGGGTTGAAGTGGAAGAACATAGATGAGCTTCTATTATATACAAACCATAAACAATAGTTGAGAGATATATTTTCTATCAAGCACCTAGCGATGATGGGCGAGGAGGGTGATGTAATTTGGTGCAGTGCCAAGAGTGGGGAATACTCAGATAAAATAGGTTATTCTATCATAGAAAATGAGGGGAGTCTTGATAATTGGCCTTGGATTTTGTGTTGGAATAAACACATGTTGCCTAAAGAGGGTTCTTTTGCATTGCTAGAGTTTAGGGGAAGAGTATTTATAGAGGAACTCTTGAAGAAGATTAGATTTTCTTGGACTTTTAAATGTTTTATTTGTAGTTAGGATCAGGAGTCTGTAAATCATCTTTTTTGAATTGTGAATTTACTCAAGACTGTTGAAAATTTGTTTTGGAAAGATTGAAGTGACAATGTCCACTCCCTAGAACACTTCATGAGTTGGACCAAAGATGGCTTATCCCTAAATCTTCATCAGTATTAGTCGGTGTATGGAAAGTATGCCCATTCATGGTGGTATGGGAAGAGCACCTGTAGTTAGGTACTTCAAAATATTTGGTGGCAAGTGTTACATTCAGAAAGATGAAGAAAATCTTGGGAAATTTGATAGCATAAGAGATGAAGGAATACTTTTGGGATATTCTACAAAGAGAAAAGCATATCAGTGGTAAAATAAGAAACTAAATAAAATTGTGAAAAGTGTAAATGTGAAGGTTGATGAAGAATTTTACAAGGTCCTTGAGTGATACATTGAGTATGAATCTGATACAAAGGGTAGAATAAAAGTGAAAAGGAAAGACAAAGATGATACTCAATCGAAACTGACATCTACAAAAAAAGAAAAAATAGTATGTAAAGAAGAATCATTCACAAAATCATATCATTGGAGATAAGAACATAGCAGTTGTTACCAGGAGTAAAATATCTCAAGATCTTGCTTACCAAAAGTAAAATATCTCAAGATCTTGTTACCATAAGTAAAATATCTCAAGAAGTAAAATATCATAAGCTTTTCCCCGCTCATTGAGCTCAGATTCAATTTTCTTACTTTGACTTCTGAAGTTATCAATAACAGCAAGCCAATGAAGATAGTTATGTTAGAACTATGATGTTTTCCCCAAACATGCTCATGTCTTATCGATAAGAATAGATAATGTTTGCATCACAATGTCACACTTCTTTTCAAGTTTTCTTTCCATGGACCGAAATTCAACACTGGACTGCAACAAATTCTTTTCAATCTGTACCACCATGTCACTTGGTAGTGTAACACCCCAAAATTGGCATCTTGCAACCCTAATCAATTTTTTTGCATTTGTCAATCTTTTGAATCATCAAAGGCCTATTGTACTAGGCAATTCTGAGTTTTGACTGACTCTACTTGACTTAAATGTCAAATGCAAAAAAATCCTAAATCTGCATTAATCACATACTATATTTAATTCCTAAATATCAATTACAATTGGCTAAATAAACCCTATGATCGAATTAATTTAATTACAAAGTCCTAGCACTTTAATTAAATTATATTCACCCTTTTAGCTAAAATACATAAAAAGGAATTAAATAATATTTGATTATTAAATAAATACCCTCATTTCAATAATTGAATTTAATTATTCAAATAATTGATAAAATGCATTTATGAGGTCATATTCTATTTATTTAATCAAATAATCTCTCCAAAATCTTCACTTCAGTTCAGAATTAGAAACTTTGAGTTGACTGAGATTCAAAAGTGCAGCAAATCAGTTAACTGCTTCATTCACTCAAAAAGACAACAGTTCACTATTTCTCTCAAAGGAAACTTGCTAATCTAAACTGGATTTTGAGGTGTCAATTGTTTCTCTCAAAGGAAACTTTCTATTCTGAACGGACTCTCATTCTATGAGAGAAATTTCTCATCTCTCATTCAAACTAGTCTTTGAATTGGTAGTCTTGAAGTTATTTGAGTCTTTAATCTTTGCTAGTTTTCTAATTGAATACATTGTTATTAGAATTGTTGCGATAGAATAATATCATGCTAGATTGATCATTCATAGTTTAACTTCTTCTCAAGAAATCTTTTCATAGATTAATTTCATACTCATTTGTAGGTTAATCTGGTTTCGCATATCATTTCTCGAATAGCTTTGCACATTCATTTCTAGAATAAACTAATATCTCTCATTTCTAGAATAGCTTTACATTTACACATTAGCTCAAATCCTCCATTCTAGTAATGGTCTATGGTTTTTGGACTCTCAAACACTGAGAGATTATTCAAAACCCCATCTAGATAGGAGGCAACAGGTCAACTCACGCAGGCATGCAAGATGGATGATTTCATATCCATTTGTGTATGTGACTGGTGAACAATGACCAGGTTAAAGTGTATGGCTTAGTAAGAAGGCCACATTTAGCTATCACATTTCTAGCACCCACCGTGGGGTAGGAATTAATTTCTACCCTCATTCTATACTTCTTTTTATTAATCTTTTTTCTGTCTATACGGCTCTGCAGTGAAGTTTCGCGCGAAATTTCTCACTCAACCGCACGAAGTTTCGCAACACTTCGCGCGATACAGAGTATTTATTCATGCGGCTTCTAGTATATCTTTGCATGGACTTTGACATCAGAAAGTTTAAAATTTGCAGATCTATCATTATGTTTTCTGACCACTAATGTTTTATGTTTTCCGTTGACTGTGTTTTTCTGGTTTTTATTTATGAAACAACTTAACATGTTGTCTGCAGGACGAAATGATGAAGATTCCTTTAAATAACTATGCAAACTTGCTAATAATTTGACTGCAGGACGCATGTCAGAGAACTCTTGTCAAAGAAATTTTAAAACTTACTTAAATATTTTGTTTTATTTCATGCTTTCTCTACATAGTCTAAATAGGGCCTTGTTAATAATCTCTTGAGTGTCTTGATAGCAGAATAGGGTATTAGGCTCTTCATTACATGGAATTGATTCCCATGAATGAATTTGAGACCTAGACACTGCTAAGGGATTGACTCTTTGGGAAGCAAGGAAAGGTAATGAATCAATTAGCATGTCCATTAGTGAGGGGAGTATGCTCTTCTCTCTTTGAGAGAATCAGAAACCTAGAAGCTCTTGGATTTGTTGAAAGAGGAGTTAACTCGGTGATAAAAATGTTTGGTGTGTTTGGGTAAGGTGTAAAGGTAGAAGAGTATGCTCTTTTCCCTTTTGGGAAAATCAGAAACTTAGACCCTTGAAACTAAACCAAGTATGAGTCACCTTTAGTGGGCCTGCCAAAAGTTGAACCTCTGGGAACGACCCAAGTGGGTACACACCTTTCGCTGGTGATTCCACCCCACTATAATAAATTATCTTTGTTGAGAGAAAGACTCCAAAGCCATGTTAATTTCTTCCTCTTGATTCTTGGTGTCGGACATATCGAGGAAGCCCTGTCTAGTATACTGAGCGGCGTCGATCCTAGCCTTGTTTGCCAAGGGTGTACACTTTCAGGTGTTGGTGTGGCTATATGTTTCAACCTCGCTTGCAAGTCCACTGAAGGTTAATGTGAATGGAAGCCTACTAAACACCATTTTAGCTAGTATCCTTACCTAGTTCACCTCTGAAAGGAGGCATAATCTTTGCGTAGGGAGAGGGAAAATTCTCTCCCATAGATTCTCAGCATAGGCATGCACCTAGATGTTTGAAGGTGGTATATGACACTAGGCCCTGCTTCAAGGGTAACCTTTAAACATATACTATTGAGTCCTTGGAAACACAAAAAACATGGGCGACCTCTTGGGGTTGACACTGTTGTGTGAGGTGAACACATGCGCATAAGATGTGAGACAAGGATTTTGTCTTCTCTACCATTTTCTTTCTAGGGATAAATGAGTGTTTTTTTCTTGAGTCTTCAAATGTTCAAAAATGTTCAAACTTGTCAAGACTCGTTTGTTCTTCCAAGTTGCTTTTTCCTTGGGTGAACTATTTTAGATTACTGCTTGTGTCATAATTGCTTAAACATCCAAACTCAAACTTATCAATCTGAAACAATCCAAAACAATCTGCAAACTAAAAACTCTATTAGAGAACACTCCTAAGTATGTCTCGAATAAAATCTTTTCAATCAAAAACTGTCTCAATTGTATGTTTCTTTGAAAATTCACTTTCTTTTCTGTAAGGTCTCACGCGACAATTTGATTCTTCACGTTACTCAGTGAGAATCTTTGCGTGCAAAGCTGCCAATCTTTGTGCGACATTTTGCTAATCTACTATTACCTTCTTGTCAATCTGTCTCACCAGTCTACATTTCTTCATGCCAGGCTGCAAATATTTGTGTGCGCCTATAAGAATCTTCATGTGAAAAAGTACTTCTTCACGTGAAACTGTCTCATTTTGCCAAAACAACAAGCTATTTTTTGTCTATTCTGGGTCACTTTGCTCAATCTAGTTTTTGTTTGAGGTCTGTCTTCTTGTCTCCTGTCTGTACATACTCTGCAACTGGATGTCTCAAGTTGAGAACTACCTAATTATTTCCTTAAATTGTCTCATCTCTTATCTATCTACTCTTTCTACTATGTTGTCATACCTTGTGACATGATAGTCACCTCTCAGCTATTCTAGCCTTATCTCTGACGAATCATGCCGGGTATACTTCACCTTTTGGCACTCTTGTGCATTTATCTTGAGACATAGTTCCAAGCATTGTCCTAGTTCACTCTCCTTGCATAATCTTTGTCTATGACTGCTACAACTCAAAGTAGCAATGCATTCCCCTCATGAGTCACTAGACAAGGAATTGGTAGACCTCATAACCGAGGAAGAGGTTGTTCCAAACTTATCATATAGTCAGAGTGCAGTAGAGGATCTTCATGCTCCTCTTCATCAGCTACCTCAAGCGAGGGATCTTCTTGATCTTCCTCTACTGTCATTTGACCTTACATCCAACGTTCATTCCGAGTAGACTTCAGTAGGTTCCAAAACCCATTGTTTGAAGAATATCAAAATTATGAAGAGTTGTTTCTTGAATTTGACGCTATTGACACAAAAAGAGTTCCCATAGGTACAACACCTCAAGATACTCAACCTCCTTGTATTGGGTTTGTGCACACTGAACACTTGCATACTAGTGAGATAGCAGACCAAAATCAATCAGGTGAGCACAACAGAGACAATGACCACTCTAAAACCAGGGGTAAATTCCATTATCAAGACCACCCTAATGATGAGGAGATAGAAATAACTTAGGCAGATATCATAGATGCTCGTGCCAATAAAAAATTCTGCAAGATGATGGATATTCTCCTAATGGAGGAGAAAGATAAATATCTTCTCGAACTAGCCAATCAAGGGGCCAAGCTACCCTCAAACTACAATGTAGAGACTCTTGTCACACAAGAGGAAGAAACTGAAAACTCCAGGTTACAAAAAAAAGTTCAAAGCATGCAAGAACAACTCCTTCAACTCATGAAGGATAAAGACAAACCTACCACATAGTTCACACTAGAAAGAATTTGTCCATTCCCATTTGATAAGAGTCTATGCATGCCTCCTTTTCCTAAAGCATTTGAACTTCCCAAGTACGACAAATACTTGGGCAACTTTGATCCTTAGGATCATCTGAGAGAGTTTGGCACTCTCTTTATGGAGTTTATACATGATCAAACTTACCTCATGCCTCTGTTCCCATGTAGTTTGGGAGGGTTAGCCATGGAGTGGTTCTATAGACTACCTACTGGCATCAAGACCTTTGATGAGATTGCCAACCTTTTTCTACAACATTAGTCACACAACATCCAACATCCAGTTAATATCCGTGATCTTTGGAACTTAAAGAAAAACCATGGGGAACCTTTCTTGACATTTCTCCAGAGATGGAGACAACTTTATACAAAGTATTCTCACAAAATACCCGATTCTGAAAAGCTTGAAATCTTTTTAGACAATCGTCTTCCCAATATCGGGTATCAAGTACAAGTACAAGGTCCTTTGACCTTCGATGATATGATCAAACAAGATGTGAGAATTGAAACATTCATGGTCAAGAAAGGAGAACTGACCCTACACAAGGATAATAAACAAGGGTCCTCCTGCTCTGGTAAAGACAAATCCAAATTTTTAAACAAGAACCAAAATGTTGTGAATGATGGAGTTGTCGATAATGTGACTCCCAAGCCTCCAAAGGCTGCATTCAATCTTACTACCACTATGCAGGCGGCCAAAGCCACTGACCAAGCTGCAGCACAAACTAAACCTCCTTCAAACTTTTCTAGATCAAAACCTTGGACTCCTTGACCCAAGCATGAGTTCACTCCTCAAGGAGAACCCCTTGATGCGGTATACAAGACTCTCTTGGACAACCAATTACTCACTCCTCTAGACAATTTGCATCCTTTCGATCCGCAACCGCAACCCTCTTGGTGGAATGAATCTGCATACTGCCATTACCACCAGAACAAGGGTCACAAGATGGCTACCTACATTCAACTGTGGCATAAGGTCCAGGACCTTATTGACAATGAGGTTATTGTTGTGGGAGGTCACAACAAAAACTCAGATCATCAGGTATTCAAAGACCCTTTTCCTCCTCATGGGAAGGGTGAATCCTCTAAAGGTAAAAACATAGATGCCATGGTCAACTATACGTACACCAATAATTATAATATCATTAATATGGTTGAACTTGTTGATGAAGAGTATTGCAATGTCATTACCATCAAGGGAAGAGAATATTATCCAAATTTAAAAAACTCCTTTCATTCTACAAGGGCCTGCGCCTTATCCCTCTAAACTAGAACAATCTCAAGTTTGTGCTAACGTTGTTACCTGATCTCGTGTGAAGATCATTCTAAAAGGCCCTGAACCTTCTACATCTGCATCATTTGTAGCTAAAACTATTATTGGCACTTCCAACAAGAATTCAAAATTGGTCCCCTCGCCTAATGCTACTAATTAGAGCATACTAGACCAATTACAATGAACCAACGCTCAGATTACTATCTTTGAGCTTCTGAAAATCTCCCCTGCTCGTAGGGAGATTCTTGACAAAGCCCTCACTGAGGCAAATGTTCCAAAAGATCTAGATCTAGACCGGTTTCAATCCATGGTAGGTCACCTAACCTCCTCTCATTACTTGTCTTTCTCTGACGAAAATGATAATTCTTAGAGTCATATGCACAATAATCCCTTTCATATCGAGGTCATGATTGGCCCAAAGCACATCCGTCATGTTCTCATAGACAACGGCACTAGTCTTAACATCTACTCTGCTAGCTTCCTTACTCAGTTAGGCTATGGAGAAGATTGCATAGATGCCCGAAAAAAGATCACTATCAAGGCATATGATGAAGAAGAGTGGAAATCTAAAGGGTTAGTTGTGTTACCAATCCGAGTTGGACCTGTTGAAAGGGATATTATCTGTCAGGTGCTCAACATTCCTCTAGAATACAACATACTCTTGGAAAGAACATGGATCCATAAAATGTAGGAGGTTCCTTCGACTTATCATCAATGCATACGATTCCCCTTTCAAGGATATGAAGTGACTATGCCTGCTAACACAAGCTATGATTGCAACATGCTTACTAAATCTATTGATAGCTTTGTTCCTACCAACAAAGAGTCTACTAAGCTCCTTGAGGCCAAGCTAAAGGAAATGGAAAACACTCTCAAACTCAAACACACTGGCATGGGAGGATATCAAACTGAGCCCGTGTTATCTATAACATCTCTACCTCTATCTCCACATTCTTATGGGAGAGCTTCTGGTTACAATAAACCTTCTACAACTCCTCAAACAAAATATGGTGGAACCTTTGTACAACCCATGATGCCATTAGAGAAGGAAGATGAAAACAAGGCTATCAAATCTTGGATCTATAAAGGGGGGGATACACCTGAGCACATCACTCCACCTCATGACATAGATACTGAATAGTATGGCAAGGGTCTATCTATTATGAAATTCTTTGGCTATAAAGGGAATGGCCCTATAGGCATGAACCATAAAGGATTGCTTGCACCACTTCAAGCTGTTGGTAGACAAACACATGACAGTACAGGTCTAGGCTTCCAGAAAATCCAGCTTCATTTAGGGATAAACAAATTTGTTCCGAAACTGGACCACTAACTAGAACCTGAAGACACATCTACAGCTGGAAAATTAGAGGATAGCTCTGATCAAGATTCCTTCCCTTGTCCTCTCCCTCCAAATCTTGTCGCATTCTTTGCTGAACTAGATAACTTTATACCATGTGTCAGTACAGTTGGGACTGATAGCAAGTAAGATGAAACCGCTTCACTAACATATGAGCTATTAAGAGAAATGCAAAATGTCGATTATGGGTATCAGGGTGAATTATACATGCCACTGCATTTTCAGGAATGGTTTCAACAAGAACAAATCCAACCTCTCATCAATGCCACACAAGATGAACTAGACTTAGATGGTGATGCAAGTAGTACTTATATGACCATAGCAGAGGTTTTAGACAGAACTCATCCAAACTGGGCGCAAAGAGTAGATTTCACTCACATCCTTGATATGAAAAATCATGATGAAATAAACTCCCATGAATACGAGTTAGACAGCCTTTCAGAAGGCACCTTCAATAGAGATGTATATATTTTGCATACATATGAAAATATTCTCGACATAGGTGAAGGGTCTAGTGTTAGGGAGAATGGGCTTGATCCCATTAATGTTAACTTGTCTTCTACTACGGACGCTAGGGGTCAAAGGAACTCGACTGTGCCTTGGGATGAGATTGCTTTAGGTCTCCACTTGCTAGTCCATGCTTTTGATGATTATACTATGAACGCACTAGAACCAGTCATCTCTCTTCCACTTTGTTATCCCAAGATCATAGACTAGGACTCTTCCTCTTCATCCAATGAAGTCCTTACATTCTAGAATGATTATGATCTTTCCTGCTACCTTAATGTTTTCAAACCTATAACTTCCTCCACCAGCAAAGATAGTGTCAATATGACTGAGGGTGATATCAAGTATCTCAGTCACAAAATTAAAATAAAAAAGAATAGGTGCTTTGATGGTGAAAATCACATTGTGGCAGTATCAAAGCCCACAAAAATAAAAATAAAGGACGTATCTGAGGGTGAAAACCTCTCTAAGGCACCCGAAGATGGGATGCTTGATACACTTCCAAGTCATTTTCAGGAACGGTCATTGGTGCTGATTGAGCTGACTCAACTGGTAAACTTGGGTATAGAAGAACACTCACACATCGTTCATGTGGCTAAATCTTTGTCTACAAAAGAGCTCAAGGAATTCACAGATTTATTTAAAGAAAAGAAGATAAACTTTGCATGGACATACTTAGATATGCCTAGTTTAGATCCAGATATTATCATGCATCATCTATCAATAGCTCCTGGAGTAAAACTAGTAAAACAAAAACTCAAAAAAATGCACCCTCACATTGCAATACTTATCAGAGTTGAACTGGAAAAACTATTGAAAGATGGGTTTATCAAAGCAATTGACTATGCCAAATGGATTTCCAACATTGTCCCAGTGTCTAAACATGACAAATCCATCCGCGTCTGCACAGATTTACAGGACTTGAACAAGGCATGTCCAAAAGATGACTTTCTATTTTCCAACATAGATATGATTGTAGACATGACAATAGGTTACGAAATGTACTCACTAATGGACGGCTTCTCTGGCTACAACCAGATAAAAATTGCACCAGAGGACCAAGAGAAAACTGCTTTCACCTGCGCATGGGGCACTTTCTATTGGAATGTCATGCCTTTTGGAATTAAGAATTTTGGAGCCACATATTAGAGGGTTGTCACCACTATCTTCCATGACATGATGCATAAAAGAATGGAACATTATGTTGATGACACTCTAGCTAAGAGCATGAAAAGATAGACACACCTCGCTGATCTAGGTCCTATACTAGATCGCATGGAAAAATTTAGTTTACGGCTTAATTCGAAGAAATGTGCATTCAGAGTGACATCTGGAAACCTGCTTGGCTACATCATCTCTGCAAAAGGCATAGAAGTAGATCCGAAGAAGGTCCAAGCCATCATGGAAATTTTGTTGCTAAGTAACATCAGACAGATGAGAGGACTTCAAAGCCGATTACAGTCTATCTGGCGCTTCATCTCACAACTGGCTGACAGGTCATAGCCCTTCACTAAGACTTTACACAAGGGTGTGACTTATGAATGGAACAAAGACTGTGATGAGGGGTTCACACAAATCAAATAGTACCTTGCAAACCTGCCAATAGTGATGCCTCCTATTCATGGGAAGTCGCTCATTCTTTACATATCGGCTAAAAATACATCATTTGGTGTCCTGCTAGCTCACGAAGAACAGAACAATAAGGAAAGAGATATTTATTACATTAGTAGGACACTAATATCATACGAAGTCAACTATTCAGTCATTGAAAAGGCCTACCTAGCAGTAGTATTTGCTTCACAAAAATTGAGACACTACATGCTTGCTCATACTACATGCCTCATTGCTAAAATTGATCCATTGAAATACTTACTCAGCAAATCCACCCTCACAGGTAGACTATAAAAAAGGGTCATGATACTCATTGAGTTTGATATTGAGTATGTAGAAAGAAATGCCATCAAAGGGCAAGAAATTGAAAATCAATTGGCGGAGGCACCTCTTGTGGATCATCAACCATTGAATATTGACTTTCCAGACGAGTCCATATTACTTCTCACTCATCGGTCCTGGACTATGTTCTTTGATGGCTCATTTACCCAACAGGTGTCAGGTGCTGGGATACTTTTCATCATGCCACAAAGGTACTCTTTACCAAAATCATACAAGTTTTTGTTTCCTTGTACAAACAACATTGCTGAGTACGAAGCCCTGATCAATGGCATGAAGATCGTCATCAAGTGGCGAGGGAATGAACTTAAAATCTTCGGTGATTCACAACTAGTCATCAATCAAGTAAATGATACTTATCAAACAAAAGATGAAAAACTGATGCCTTACAAGTGGATGGTTTCTAACCTCTGAAAGTACTTTGTACATATCACATTCCAACATATTCCAAGAGCAGACAACAAAGCGGCTGATGTAATAGCTACTCTCGCTTCTATGCTACAGATGCCAAAAAAAGTCTTCTGACATGAATTCCTGGTGGAGACATTACACTACCCAGCCTATGACTCCCCTGAATCTCAGATGATCTGTTCCATCATTGGACACGATTCATCCCGCTACCATCATATCTATTCCTACCTTCCTGACCAAATTTTTTCGAACACATACACCCAGAATGAGAAACGTCAGCTAATCCACAGTGCTTCACAGTTTTTCATCATATCTAATGACTTGTATAGCTGAGGTCTAGATGGTACCCTTCTTAGGTGTTTATAACCCGATGATGCTATGCGTGCGTTAGTCAAGGTGCATGAAGGCATCTGTGGATCTCACTCGAGCAGCCTGACACTGGCCCGTAAACTTATTAGAGATAGTTACTATTGGCCAGACATGGAAAAGGAGCCTACATAGTATGCCAAGTCTTGCAAATAGTGTCTACTACATGGAAATTGGTGCCTGGGCCTGTAATCTCTGATAACCTCCTCCCATGGGATGGCTCTACCCATGACCAGCACATCCTGTAAGATCTCTCATAATGCTACTGTACATGGTCGCAGATGCACATCATAATCTACCAGAGGACCATGGAAGGGGATACTCGATATCCTATAAATGTCCTCTGGGGTCACTGTGAGCTCGCCCTATGGAAGATGGAAAGTGTTTGTCTCCAAACGGAAACGCTCGACCAATGCTCCTAGTAATTCGTGATTAACCCGAATGTCGAGTATCTCACAGAGATGTGACAATCCTAATGCATCTATATGAGTAATCTTGGCATCATCTAACTGCCAAATCATCCTGTCGATGGCTGGATGGTGTGATCTAAAAGCAACATCTGGGAAATCAACCTGTAAGACATTCAAACAATAGCGCACAATCAGTACTTGACTTATGATTCAAGATAATCAATGCAAAACTATGAAATAAATCTAAGCAGACATCCTAAACAGAGTTAAAAATCTTCCGCAAATGCTATTGGACATGACATAGACTCGTTCTAGCTTCAAACTACTATTCTCTCTCCACACAAAAAAGTAGAATTTTGTGCGAATAAGTTCTTTACGGCGCGCAACAGTTTAAGCTCGCGCAAAGTTTCGTGTCGACCCGTGTGAGATGACCTCGTTATCGAGGGTTTCTCATGTGAGACATGGGTACCCTCCCGCACAAGGATACCTAGTGACACCCATGAGGGACTAATTTTTAGCAGTTTCTTGTGCAAGCTTTCCCTTCGGCTCGCACGAAGAACCTAGTTCTTTGCACGAGAACCCGCGAGCTATTTTCTAAAAAATGTGAAAAACATTGAAAATTCAACTGAAAGCATTAAAAATTGAATCGACTAGGAGGTATTCGATCACTTATCGGAGACCCATACACTGTCGGCCAACTGTGACGCCTGGATTGCTCAAATCAATGAGTACTCATGGGAACCACCATTTTTTCTCAGAGCTCTTTTCTCTCCAAAAGTCAACGGATGCAAATGATTTGAAAATGACACTTTTGGCTCATATATAGGTTTTGACCTAATTTTCAAAATTGCTCTGTTTTGCGTGAAAATTTCACCCTTGGATAAATCAACCACTCTTAATCCATTTTCACGATCGAAATCAAAATTTGACACTCCTATATAGCTCAAAATCGCATTTTAAAATTTTGGGACCAACGTGATCAGATTCTTATGCAGTCAACTTTTTGACGTCACTTTCTTGTCAGAATCATATCTAATCAACATTTTCTCAAATCTTTGATATTTTTCCTCAAAAGTCAACTCTAGTCAACTCTAGTCAACTATAGTCAACCCTGGTCAAACTTGGTCCACCTGACCCTGAATTCGCTCAAAATTGCTTTTGAATCTTTCAGATTCTTCCATAATCTTTTCTGAGTTCTTCTTGACCTTCGATTCAACATCTATCTGCGATTTATCGCTTTCAATCTTCATTATGAACGTGTCATCTTTCTATTTTGCTCCCGAGGGGGCAGGATGATTACATCATTGAATCAATTTGAATCTATTTTAATCAATCTTATCTAATTTTCAAAAATCCTCATTGATAGGGGTATCTCATCGCTTGGGGCATGTTCATTTTTCGTACTTCATAGTCAAAACTGGGGATTCCACAATATTGAATCACTAGGGGCATCTTTGTTCCTTATCTTGTCATCTATTAGGTGTTGGGGCAATCTAACCTTGACTTCTAAGAATCAAGCTTCGTTCTAGATATGATTCTTGAAATCTCATTATTTGGTATCTGAGTGATCTAACTCAGGTCCTTGAGGGTCAAGCTCCATTCTGGAGATGATTCTCGAAATCTTATTTATTAGGAACTAGGGCAATCTAACCCTGGCTTCTAAAATTCAAGCTTCATTCTGGTATTTGAGCAATATAACTCAAATCCCTAAGAGTTAAGCTTCATTCTGGAGATAGCTCTCGAAATCTCACTATTAGGTATTGGGGCAATCTAACCCGAATTCTTGAGAGTTAAGCTTCGTTATGAAGATGACCCTTGAAAACTTGATCTAACTGGTGTCTTGGCAATCTCGAAATCAATTTCAACTATTATTCTATGCTTCAGACATCAGGCTATTATTTGAATCAATGTGTTGCTCGTACATCAATTCAAAGAGGGGCAAAATGTAGCACCCCAAAATTGGCATCTTGCAATCCTAATCAATTTTGTTGCATTTCTCAATCTTCTGAATCATCAAAGCCCTATTGTACTAGGCAATTCTAAGTTTCAACTGACTCTACTTGACTTAAATGTCAAATGCAGAAAATCCTAAATCTGCATTAATCACATACTATATTTAATTCCTAAATATCAATTATAATTGGCTAAATAAACCCTATGATCGAATTAATTTAATTACAAAGTCCTAGCACTTTAATTAAATTAAATTCACCCTTTTAGCTAAAATACATAAAAGGGAATTAAATAATATTTGATTATTAAATAAATATCCTCATTTCAATAATTGAATTTAATTATTCAAATAATTCATAAAATGTTATAGGTACAAAATTCTTTTACCAAACTAAGCTAGATGAGAATGGAAAGGTTGTGAGGAACAAGGCGAGATTGGTATGCAAGGGTTACTCATATATTGAAGGCATACAATTTGAATACACTTATGCCCATGTTTCTCAGATGGAAGCTATTAGGACGTTCTTGGCATTTGCAGCATTCAAAAGATTCAAGGTTTATCAAATGGATGTAAAGTCGACATTCCTAAATGGAGAACTAAAGGAAGAAGTGTACATTGAGAAAATAAAAGGGTTGAGATTAGAATAAGATGCTGATGTAGTTTGCAAATTAAAAAAGGAACTGTATGGATTGAAGCAGGCACCTAGAACCTGTTATGGAAAAGTGAATAAATATCTAATCAGTCAAGGATTCAAAAAAGGATCGACAGAAAATAATATCTACTTCAAGATAATTTCAGACAAAATTTTTATTATGTATTTTGATGATATCATCTTTGGAGGCAAAAATTATCTATGCCAAAAGTTTGCTAAAGAAATGCAAAAGGAATTTGAAATGTACATGATTGGTGAAATGAATTTCTTTCTTGGATTGCAAGTTGTTGAGTAGGCTGAATAACTAAGGGGGGGTGAATCAATTAGTCCCACACAATTATTAAAAAAAAATTCTTTGTCGGTTAACACTTATAGAGTTCCAATAACAAGTTAATATTTGTCAGTTTAGCACATTAAACATCCACAGTAAATATAAGCATGAAATACACAGGAACAGTAAAACAAAGAACACCAAATTTTAAGTGGAAAATCCAAGATGGGAAAATCACAAAGAATCTAATTATCCATTAAATGTAAAAACAACAATTAGGGTGACACCAAAAGATGATTTGATACAAAGGCTCATTGCCAAAAATGCTCACTGCAAGAAGGCTCACAATCGGTCGGTTCACTGGTAGAAATAATCATTGCAAGAAGGCTCACTGTCGGTCATCATACTACCATAAATTCTCACTTTTGATACACAAAGGCTCACTATCGATACAAGGACTCATTTCCAATACACCATCGATCACTGCCCAAAGATATGAAAAGAGATAGAATCCACCTCTAAGATCTATAGACTGCTCTACATGAAGATGGGAAAAGCACAGAGAATCTAATTATCCATTAAATGTAAAAACAACAATTAGGGTGACACCAAAAGATGATTTGATACAAAGGCTCATTTCCAAAAATTCTCACTGCAAGAAGGCTCACAATCGGTCGGTTCACTGGTAGAAATAATCATTGCAAGAAGGCTCACTGTCGGTCATCGTACTACCAGAAATTCTCACTTTCGATACACAAAGGCTCACTATCGATACAAGGACTCATTTCCAATACACCGTGGATCACTTCCCAAAGATATGAAAAGAGATAGAATCCACCTCTAAGATCTATAGACTACTCTACATGAACACAGATCTCCTTCATATAGATTCGTAGTCACTTCGCATATAATCCATATAATCCACAAATACATAAAATTGTATATACTACTACTCTTAGATTCAAAAGGTTCTTCTTTATTTATACCATTATTCAATCTTACATATGTCAGCTTCACACCAAATGCGTGATATCACCAATGCAACACATATTATATTTACATTTAATTCATAGCATCAATCCTGAATCTAGGACATACATAAGAGAACATAACATGATGCAATATGATCCAAGAATAGGTCAGACTTAGGATATTACAAAATAGTCGTTACCACCGATAGGATACTAACTCTAATGTATCATGACTAATACAATGATCCACCTTTGATATACTAGGAAACTTGAGATGTCTTCATTTTGAATCTTCCTTAAATATAACCAAAATATCTTGTTACACCATCGTCAGCTAACATGACATGTCAAACAACAACCGAAATAGCTAGTGTGTCTGTAAGAGGTTTTGACATCAATAACAACCAATGCCAACACTTCCTCACATATTATAACAATCTCCCCCTTTGGCATTGATGGAAAACTTCAAAAAATCTAACGACACACCACCTGAGTAGATGATATCTTTTATTTTCTCCTTATTAAAAACTCTTCCCATTTTTTCCATAATGGAAAAGAGGCAAAAATAAACTAAATAAAATTTTCTATAGTAAATCAATGTTTTTGACTGTAAATACCTTTTTATACCTCTCCTTCAAAACATGGAACTCTTTCTTTCATTCTGCAATCATTACCTCCATTCGGCCACGCAAATTATCACGTTCAAATAATTTGTCAAAAGATCATGTCCAATCAAAAATAGAAAATATTTGCTCAAAATTTTCAGCATCACTTATGATGCTGACAACATGTTTCATCTTGAATTCCACCATGTCCTTCACAAGCCAAAAGGTCTTGATCAGGTCATCTCTCTACCTTCGTTGAGACAAGAACATAGCCTGCAGTTATCCCATTCTCATCCTTTTCTTGCCTTTCTTATCTTCAAAAATATCATAAGATTTTCCCCGTTCATTGAGCTCAGATTCAATTTTCTCACTTTGTCTCTTGAAGTTGTCAATAACAGCAAGCCAATGAAGATAGTTATGGTAGACCTATGATATTTTCCCCAAACATGCTCTTGTCTTATTGATAAGAATAGATAATGTTTGCATCACAATGTCACACTTCTTTTCAAGTTTTCTTTCCATGGACGAAAATTCAGCACTGAGTTGTAGCAAATTCTTTTCAATCTGTACGACCATGTCACTTGGTAGTGTAACACCCCAAAATTGGCATCTTGCAACCCTAATCAATTTTTTTGCATTTGTCAATATTCTGAATCATCAATGTCCTATTGTACTAGGAAATTCTGAGTTTCGACTGACTCTACTTGACTTAAATGTCAAATACAGAAAACCTGAAATCTGCATTAATCATATACTATATTTAATTCCTAAATATCAATTATAATTGGCTAAATAAACCCTATGATCAAATTAATTTAATTACAAAGTCCTCAAACTTTAATTAAATTAAATTCACCCTTTTGGCTAAAATACATAAAAATGAATTGAATAATATTGGATTATTAAATAAATATTCTCATTTCAATAATTGAATTTAATTATTCAAATAATTGATAAAATGCATTTATGAGGTCATATTCTATTTATTTAATCAAATAATCTCTCCAAAATCCTCACTTCAATTCAGAAATGGAAACTTTGAGTTGACTGAGATTCAAAAGTGTAATAAATCAGTTAACTACTTCATTCACTCAAAAGGACAACAGTTTACTATTTCTCTCAAACGAAACTTGCTAATCTGAACTAGATTTTCAGGTGTCAATTGTTTCTCTCAAAGGAAACTTTCTATTTTGAACGGACTCTCAGTCTACAAAAGAACTTTCTCAGCTCTCATTCAAACTAGTCTTTGAATCGGTAGTCTTGAAGTTATTGAATCTTTAATCTTTGCTAGTTTTCTAATTGAATACATTATTATTACAATTGTTGCAATAGATTAATATCATGCTAGATTAATCATTCATATTTTAACTTCTTTTCAATCAATCTTTTCATAGATTAATTTCATACTCATTTGTAGGTTAATCTGGTTTTGCATATCATTTCTAGAATAGCTTTGCACATTCATTTATAGAATAGCTTTGTACATTCATTTATAGAATAAACTAATATCTCTCATTTCTAGAATATCTTTGCATTTACATGTTAGCTCAAATCCTCCATTCTAGTAATGGTCTATGGTTGTTGGACTCTCGAACACTGAGAGCTATTCAAAACCCTAGCTAGATAGGAGGCAACAGGTCAACTCACGCAAGCATGCAAGATGGATGATTTCATATCCATTCTTGTATGTGACTAGTGAACAATGACCATGTTGAAGTGTATGGCTAAGTAAGAAGGCCACATTTAGCCATCACATTTCTAGTGCCCACCGTGGGGAAGGAAATTAATTTCTGGCCTCATTCTGTACTTCTTTTTATTAATTTGTTTTCTGTCCGTACTGCTCTGCAGTGAAGTTTCGCGTGAAATTTCTCACTCATCTGAACAAATTTTCACAACACTTCACCTGATACAAACTATTTCTTTGTGCAGCTTCTGATATATCTTCATGTGGACTTTGACACTGAAAGTTTAAAATTTGCAGATCTATCATTCTTTTTCTGACCACTAATGTTTTCTATTTTTTGTTGACTGTGTTTTTCTGGTTTTAATTTATGAAACAACTTAACATGTGGTCTGCAGGACGAAATGATGAAGATTCCTTTAAATAACTATGCAAACTTTCTAACAGTTTGATTGCAGGACGCGTGTCAGAGAACGGTTGTCAAAGAACTTTTGAAACTTACTTAAACATTTTGTTTTCTTTCATGCTTTCTCTACATAGTCTAAATAGGGCCTTGTTAATAGTCTCTCGAGTGTCTTGATAGCAGAATAGGGTATTAGGCTCTTCGTTACATGGAAGTGATGCCCACGAATGAAACTGAGACCTAGACACTGCTAAGGGATTAACTCTTTAGGGAGCAAGGAAAGGTAATGAATCAATTAGCATGTCCATTATTGAGGGGACTATGTTCTTCTCTCTTTGAGAGAATCAAAAACCTAGAAGCTCTTAGATTTTTTGAAAGAGGAGTTAGCTCGGTGATAAACATGTTTGGCGTGTCTAGGTAAGGCATAATGGTAGAGGAGTATGGTCTTTTCCCTTTTGAGAAAATCAGAAACTTAGACCCTTGAAACCGAACCAAGTATGAGTCACCTTTAGTAGGCATGCAAGAAGTTGAACCTCTGGGAATGACCCAAGTGCGTACACACCTTTCACCGGTGATTCCACCCCACTTTAATAAAGTATCTTTGTTGAGAAAAAGACTCCAAAGCCATTTTAATTTCTTCCTCTTGAGTCTTGATGTTGAACATCTCGAGGAAGCCTTGTTTGTTGTACTGAGTGGCGTTGCTCCCATCCTTGCTTCCCAAGGGTGTACACTTTTAGGTGTCAGTGTGGCTATATGTCTCAACCTTGATTCTGAGGCTACCGAAGGTTGATGTGAATGAAATCCTATTAAACACTAGTTTAGCTAGTTTCCTTACTCGGTTCACCTTTGAAAGGAGGCATAATCATTGCATAGGGAGAGGGAAAATTCTCTCCCATAGATTCTCACAATAGGCATGCACCTGGATGTTTTAAGGTGGTATATGACACTGGCCCCTGCTTCAAGGGTAACCTTTGAATATATACTATTGATTCCTTGGAAACACCAAAAATGCAGGTGCCCTCTCAGGGGTGACTCTGCTGTGTGAGGTGAATGCATGCACATAAGATGTGAGGCAAGGATTTTGTCTTCTCGACCATTTTCTTTCTAGGCATAAATGAGTGTTTTTTTCTTGAGTCTTCAAATGTTCAAATATTTTCAAACAGGTCAAAACTCCCTTGTTCTTCTGAGTTGCTTTGTCCTCGGGTGAACTGTTTTAGACTACTCCTTGTGTCACAATTTCTTAAACATCCAAACTCAAACTTATCAATCTAAAACAATCCAAAACAATCAACAAACTGAACACTCTATTAGAGAAAATTCCTAACTGTATCTCAAATCAAAACTTGTCAATCGAAAACTGTCTCAACTGTCTATTTCTGTGAAAATTTACTTTCTTTTCTGCAAGGTTTCGCGTGACAATCTAATTCTTTGTGTTACTCAGTGAGAAAATTCACGCGCAAATCTGCCAATCTTCACATGACATTTTTCTAATCTACTATTACCTGCTTGTCAATCTATCTCACCAGTCTAAGTTTCTTCACGCCAGGCTGCAAAGCTTCGTGTGCACCTATAGGAATCTTCGCGTGAGAAAGTAATTCTTCACATGAAACCGTCTCATTTTGCCAAAACAACGAGCTGTTTGCTGTCTATTGTGGGTTACTTTGCTCAATCTGGTTTCTGTTTGGGGTCTATCTTCCTGTCTCATGTCTGTACACAGTCTGCAACTGGATGTCTTGGGTTGAGAACAACGTGATTCTTGCTTGAAATTTTCTCATCTCTTATCTATCTACTCTTTCTACTATGTTTTCATACCTTGCGACATGATATTCACCTCTTGGATTTTCTAGCCTTATCTCTAACGAATCGTGTCGGGTATACTTCACCTTTTGGGACTCTTGTACATTTATCTTGAGACATAGTTCCAAGCATTGTACTAGTTCACTCTCCTTGCATAATCTTTTTCTATGAATGTTGCAACTCGAAGTAGCAAAGCATACCCCTAATGAGTCACTAGATGAGGTATTGGTAGACCTTGAAACCAAGGAAGTGGTCATTCCAAACTTATCCCACAGTCAGAGTGCAATAGAGGATCTTCATGCTCCTCTTCATCGGCTACCTCTAGTGAGGGATCATCTTTATCTTCCTCCCCTGTCGTTTGATCTTACGTCCAACATTCATTCTGAGTAGACTTCAGTAGGGTCTAAAACCCATTGTTTGAAGAACATCAAAATTGTGAAGAGTTGTTTCCTAAACTTGACGCTATTGACACAACAAGAGTTCCCATAGGTACAACACCTTAGGATACTCAACCTCCTTGTATTGAGTCTATGCACACTGAACACTTGCATACTAGCGAGATGGCACACCAAAATCAATCAGGTGAGCACAACAGAGACAATGATCACTCTAAAACTAGGGGTAAATTCCATTATCAAGACCCCCTAATGATGACAAGACATAAATAACTCAGGGAGATATCACGGATGCTCGTGCCAATAAAAAATTCTGCAAGATGATGGAGATTCTCCTGAAGGAGGAGAAAGAGAAATATCTTCTTGAACTAGCCAATCAAGGGGCCAAGTTACCCTCAAACTACAATGTAGAGACTCTTGTCATGCAAGAGGAAGAAACTGAAAACTCCAGTTTACAAAAACAAATTCAAAGCATGCAAGAACAACTCCTTCAACTCATGAAGGATAAAGAGAAACCTGCCACACAGTTCATACTGGAAAGCATTTTTTCATTCCCATTTGATAAGAGTCTATGCATGCCTCCTTTTCCTAAAGGAGTTGAGCTTCCCAAGTATGACAAATACTTGGGTACCTCTGATCCTTAGGATCATCTGAGAGATTTTGGCACTCTCTCTATGGAGTTTATACACAATAAAAATTACCTCATGCATCTCTTCTCGCGTAGTTTGGGAGGGTCGTCTATGGAGTGCTTCTCTAGACTACCTACTGGCATCAAGAACTTTGATGAGATTTCCAACTTGTTTATTCAACATTACTCGCACAACATCCAACATCTGGTTAATATCTGTGATCTTTGCAACTTAAAGCAAAACCATGGGGAACCTTTCTTGACATTTCTCCAAAGATGGAGACAAATTAATACAAAGTATTCTCACAAAATACCCGAGTCCAAAAATCTTGACATCTTTTTAGACAATCTTCTTCCCAATTTCAGGCATCAAGTACAGCTAGAAGGTCCTTTGACCTTCGATGATATGATCAAACAAGCTATGAGAATTGAAACGTTCATGGTCAAGAAAGGAGAACTAACCCTACACAAGGATAATAAACAAGGGTCCTCCTCCTCTATCTCCACATTCTTATGGGAGACCTTTTGATTACAATAAACCTTCTACCACTCCTCAAACAAAATATGGTGGAACCTTTGTACAACCCATGATGTCATTTGAGCAGGAAGATGAAAACAAGGCTATCAAATCTTGGATCTATAAAGTGGGGGATACACCCAAGCACATCACTCCACCTCATGACATAGATACTGAATAGTATGGCAAGGTTCTATCTATTATGAAATGCTTTGGATATAAAGGGAATGGCCCTATAGGCGTGAACCATGAAGGATTGCTTACATCACTTGAAGTTGTTGGTAGATGAACACATGACAGTACAGGTCTAGGCTTCAAGAAAATCTTGTTTCATTTAGGGAAAAACAAATTTGTGCCGAAACTGAACCACCAACCAGAACCTGAAGGCACATCTACAACTGGAAAATCAGAGGACAACTCTGATGAGGATTCCTTCCCTTGTCCTCTCCCTCCAAATCTTGTCGCGTTCTTTGCTGAACCAGATGACTTTATACCATGTGTCAGTACAGTTGGGAGCGACAGCGACTAAGATGAAACCACTTCACTAACGTATGAGCGATTGAGAGCAATGTGGAATGTTGATTCTGGGTATCAAGGTGAATTATATATGCCACCACATTTTCAGGAACAGTTTTAGCAAGAACAAATCCAACTGCTCATCAATGCCACACAAGATGAACTAGACTCATATGGTGACGCAAGTGATACTTATTTGACCATAGTAGAGGTTTTAGATAGAACTCATCCAAAATGGGGGCAAAGAGTAGAATTCACTAACGTCCTTGATATGAAAACTCATGATGATATTGACTCCCATGAATATGAATTTGACAGCCTTTCAGAAGGCACCTTTGACAGAGATGTAGATATTGTGCATAAATATAAAAATCTTCTCGACATAGGTGAAGGGTCTAGTGTTAGGGAAAATGGGCTTGATCCCATGGATGTTAACTTGTCTTCTACTATGGTTGCTAGGGGGCAAAGGAATTTGACTGTCCCTTTGGATGAGATTGCTTTAGGTCTTGACTTGCTAGTCCATGCTTTTGATGATTATACCATGAACACACTAGAACCAGTCATCTCTCTTCCACTTTTCCATCCCGAGCTCATAGACTAGAACTCTTCATCTCCATCTAATGAAGTCCTTATGTTCTAGAATGATTATGCTCTTGCCTGCTACCTTAACGCTGTCAAACCTCTAACCTCCTCCACCAAAAAAGATAGTGTCAATATTACTAAGGCCGATATCAAGTATCTCAGTCACAAAATTAAAAGAAAAAAGAATAGGCGCACTGATGGTGAAAACCAAATTGTGGCAGTATTAGAGCCCAAAAAAGTAAAAATAAAGGACGTATCTAAGGGTGAAAACCTCTCTGAGGCGCCCGAAGATGGGGTACTTGATACACTTCCAAGTCATTTTTAGGAATGGTCATCGGTGCTGATTGAGCTGACTGAACTGGTAAACTTGGGTACAGAAGAACACCCACACATCATTCATGTGGCCAAATCTTTGTCTGTAGAAGAGCTCAAGGAATTCACAGATTTCTTTAAACAGGAACTTTCTTTTGGAACGTCATGCCTTTGAGATTTAAGAATTCTAGAGCCACATATAAGAGGGCTATCACCACTATATTCCATGTCATGAAGTATAAAAAAATGGAAGATTATGTTGATGACACTCTAGCTAAGAGCATGAAAACATAGACACACCTCGCTGATCTAGGTCCTACACTGGATCGCATTGAAAAATTCAGTCTACGGATTAATCCAAAGAAATGTGCATTCAGAGTGACATCTGGAAAACTTCTTGGCTACATAATCTCTGCAAAAGGCATAGAAGTGGATCTAAACAAGGTCCAAGAGATCATCGAAATGTCACCGCTAAGGAACATCAGACAGATGAGAGGACTTCAAAGCCGATTACAGTCTATCTGGCGCTTCATCTCACAAATGGCATACAGGTCACAGCCCTTCACTAAGACTTTACACAAGGGTGTGACTTATGAATGGAACAAAGACTATGATGAGGGGTTCACACAAATCAAACAGTACCTTGCAAACCCGCCAATAGTGATGCCTCCTACTCATGGGAAGTCGCTCATTCTTTACATCTCAGCTACAAATACATCATTCGGTGTCCTACTAGCTCAAGAAGATCATAACAATAAGGAAAGGGCTATTTATTACATTAGTAGGACACTAATATCATACAAAGTCAACTATTCAGTCATTGAAAAGGCATGCCTAGCAGTAGTATTTTCTTCACAAAAACTGAGACACTACATCCTTGCTCATACTACATGCCTCATTGCTAAAATTGATCCATTAAAATTCTTACTCATCAAATCCACCCTCACAGGTAGACTAGCAAAATGGGTCATGATACTGAGTGAGATTGATATTGAGTATGTAGAAAGAAAGGTCATCAAAGGGAAAGCAATTGAAAATCAATTGGCGGAGGCACCTCTTGTGGATCATCAACCATTGAACATCGAGTTTCCAGATGAGTCCATATTACTTCTCACTCATTGATCCTAGACTATGTTCTTTGATGGTACATTTACCCAACAAGGGTCAGGTGTTGGGATATTGTTCATCATGACACAAAGGTACTCTTTACCCAAAGAATACAAGCTGATGTTTCCTTGTACAAACAACATTGCTAAGTATGAAGCCCTGATCAATGGCATGAAGATCGACATCGAGTGGCTAGTGGATGAACTTAAAATCTTCGTCGATTCACAACTAGTCTTCAATCAAGTAAATGATACTTATCAGATGAAAGATGACAAACCGGTGCCTTACAAGCAGATGGTTGTTGACCTCTGAAACAACTTTGTACATATCACATTCCAACAAATTCCAAGGGCAGACAACAAAGCAGCTGATGTAATGGCTACACTCACTTCTATGCTACGAATGCCAGAAAATGACTTCTAACATGAATTCCTGGTGGAGACATTACACTACCCAGCCTATGACTCCCCTAAATCTTAGATGATCTATTCTTTCATTGGACACGATTCATCCCGCTATCATCATATCTAGTCCTACCTTCGTGACCAAATTGTTCCAGACACATACACCCAGAATGAGAAACATCACCTAATCCGTAGTGCTTCACAATTTATCATCATAGCTAACGACTTGTATAGGTGAGGTCGAGATGGTACCCTTCCTATGTGTTTAGAACTCGATGAGTCTAAGCGTGCGTTAGTCGAGGTGCATGAAGGAATCTGTGGATCTCACTCGAATAGCCTAATACTAGCCAATAATATTATTAGAGCTGGTTACTATTGGCCAAACATGGAAAAAAAGGCTACACAGTATGCCAAGTCTTGCAAATAGTGTCAACTACATGGAAATCGGTGCCTGGGCCCGTAATCTATTATCAACTCCTCCCATGGGATGGCTCTACCCATGACCAGCTCATCGTGTAAGATCTCTCGTAGCACTGATGTACCTAGCTGCAGTTGCACATCATACTCTACCTGAGGACCATGGAAGGGGATCCTCAGTATCTTGTAAATGTCCTCTGGGGTCACTATGAGCTCGCCCTGTGTAAGATGGAAAGTGTTCATCTCCAAATGGAAACGCTCGACCAATGCTCTTAGCAATTCATGATTAACCCAAATGTCGGCTATCTCACAGAGATGTGACAATCCTAATGCGTGTATATGATTGATCTCATCATCATCTAACAGCCCAATCAGACCACCGATGGCTAGATGGTGTGATCTAAAAGCAACATTTGGGAAATCAACCTGCAAGACATTCAAAGAACAGCGCGTGATCAGTACTCGACTTACGATTCAAGATAATCAATGCAAAACTACAAAATAAAGCTAAGAAGACATCCTAAACACAGTTACAAAGCTAAATAAAATGCTACTAGACACGACACAGACTTGGTCTAGCTTCAAACTGCTAGTCTCTCTCCATGAGAAGAAGCAGAATTTTGCGTGAAGTTCTTCGCTGCGCGCAATAGTTTAAGCTCGCGTGAAGTTTCATGTCGGCCCACGTGAGATAACCTCCTTTCTGAGGGTTTCTTGTACAAGACATGGGTACCCTCCCATACGAGGATACCCAGTGACACCCATAATGGATTTATTTTTAGTGGTTTCTCACGCGATCTTTCCCTTCGGCTCACGCGAGAACCCGCAAGTTATTTTTTAAAAACATTGAAAATTCAACTGAAAGCAGTAAAAATTGAATCGACTAGAAGGTATTCGATCACTTACCAAATGCTTGTACCCTGTCGGCCAACTATGATGCCTGGATCGCTCAAATCAATGAGTACTCATGAGGACCACTATTTTTTCTCAGAGCTCTTTTCTCTCCAAAAGTCAACGGATGCAAATGATTTGAAAATGACACTTTTGGCTCATATATAGGTTTTCACCTAATTTTCAAAAGTGCTCTATTTTGCGTGAAAATTTCACCCTTGGCTAAATTGACCGCTTTGAATCCATTTTCAGGATCAAAATCAAAATCTGACACTCCTATATAGCTAAAAATTGCATTTTAAAACTTTGGGACCAACGCGATCGGATGCTTGTCCAGTCAACTTTCTAACTTCTCTTTCTTGTCAGAATCATATCTAATAAACATTTTCTCAAATCTTCGATAGTTTTCCTCAAAATTCAACTCTAGTCAACTCTAGTCAACCCTAGTCAAACTTGGTCCACCAGACCCTGAATTTGCTCAAAATTGCTTCTGAATCTTCCATATTCTTCTGTAATCTATTTTGAGTTCATCTTGACCTTTGATTCAACATCTATCTGTGATTTATCACTTTTAATCTTCATTATGTACGTGTCATCTTTCTATTTTGCTCCCGACGGGGCAAGATGATTACATCATTGAATCAATTCAAATCTATTTTAATCAATCTGATCTAATTTTCAAAAATCCTCATTGCTAGGGGTATCTAATTGCTTGGGGCATGTTCAATTTTCATACTTCACAGTCAAAACTAGGTATTCCACAATATCGAATCACAAGGGGCAGCTATGTTCCTTATATCTTGTCTTTTATTAGGTGTTAAGGAAATCTAACCTTGACTTCTAAGAATCAAGCTTCGTTCTGGAGATGATTCTTGAAATCTCATTATTTGGTATCTGAGTGATCTAACTCAGGTCCTTGAAGGTCAGGCTCTATTCTAGAGATAATCTCATCTATTATGAACTAGGGCAATCTAACCTTGGCTTCTAAAAATCAAGCTCCATTCTGGAGATGATTTTGAAACTCGATCTAGCTGGTATCTGGGAAATCTAACCTAGATATTAGGGGACTAAGCTTCATTCTGGGGACAATCTTAAAAATCTCTATTGACTATCTTTCAAATGGACAGGTATTGGGGTGATCTAACCCTGACTCCTGAAGATTGAACCTCATTCTGAGGATAGTCTTTTGAAAGGTGGAAATCTATTAGGTATTTGAGAAATCTAACTTAGATCCTTGAGATTTAAGCTTCATTCTGGAGATAGCTCTCAAAATCTAACTATTAGGTATTGGGGCAATCTAACCTATATTCCTGAGAGTTAAGCTTTGTTCTGAAGATGACCCTAAAAAACTTGATCTAACCGGCGTCTCGGTAATCTAACCTAGACTTCAGAGAGTTAAGCTCTATTTTGGAGATGGCTCTGAAACCATCATCAATTCTCGAAATCAATTTCAAATATTCTTCTATGCTTTAGACATCACGGTATTCTTTGAATCAATGCATTGCTCGCACATCAATTCAAAGAGGGGCAAAATGTAGCACCCCAAAATTGGCACCTTGCAACCCTAATCAATTTTGTTGCATTTGTCAGTCTTTTTAATCATCAAATTCCTATTGTACTAGGCAATTATGAGTTTCAACTAATTCTACTTGACTTAAATGTCAAATGCATAAAATCCTAAATCTACATTAATCACATACTATATTTAATTCATAAATATCTTATAATTGGCTAAATAAACCCTATGATCGAATTATTTTAATTACAAAGTCCTAGCACTTTAATTAAATTAAATTCACCCTTTTAGCTAAAATACATAAATGGGAATTAAATAATATTTGATTATTAAATAAATATTCTCATTTCAATAATTGAATTTAATTATTCAAATAATTAATAAAATGTATTTATGAGGTCATATTCTATTTATTTAATCAAATAATCTCTCCAAAATCCTCATTTCAGCTCAGAAATGGAAACTTTGAGTTGACTGAGATTCAAGAGTGCAACAAATTAGTTAATTGCTTCATTCACTC
Source organism: Thuja plicata (assembly GCA_018584345.1). Taxonomy (NCBI): domain Eukaryota; kingdom Viridiplantae; phylum Streptophyta; class Pinopsida; order Cupressales; family Cupressaceae; genus Thuja; species Thuja plicata. The sequence goes on from MU224004.1 coordinate 158,655, forward strand.
AAAAAGACAATAGTTCACTATTTCTCTCAAAGGAAACTTGCTAATCTGAACTAGATTTTGAGGTGTCAATTTTTTCTCTCAAAGGAAACTTTCTATTCTTAATGAACTCTCAGTCTATAAAAGACCTTTCTCAGCTCTCATTCAAACTAGTCTTTGAATTGGTAGTATTGAAGTTATTTGAATCTTTAATCTTTTCTAGTTTTCTAATTGAATACATTGTTATTAGAATTTTTTAAATAGACTAATATCATGCTAGATTGATCATTCATAGTTTAACTTATTTTCAAGCAATCTTTTCATAGATTAATTTCATACTCATTTGTAGGTTAATCTGGTTTTGCATATAATTTCTAGAATAGATTTACACATTCATTTCTAGAATAAACTAATATCTCTCATTTATAGAATAGCTTTGCATTTACACATTAGCTCAAATCTTCCATTCTAGTAATGGTCTATGGTTGTTGGACTCTTGAACACTGAGAACTTATTCAAAACCACAGTTAGATAGGAGGCAACATGTCGACTCATGCAGGCATGCAAGATGGATGATTTCATATCCATTCTTGTATGTGACTGGTGAACAATGACCATGTTGAATTCTATGGCTAAGTAAGAAGGCCACATTTAGCTATCACATTTCTGGCACCCACCATGGGGCAAGAAATTAATTTCTGGTCTCATTCTGTACTTCTTTTGATTAATCTATTTTATGTCCGTATAGCTCTACAGTGAAGTTTTGCACGAAGTTTCGCAACACTTTGCATGACACAAAGTATTTATTTTTATGGCTTCTAGTATATCTTCGCACAGACTTTGACAGCAGAAATTTTAAAATTTGAAGATCTATTATTGTATTTTCTGACCACTAATGTTTTATGTTTGTTGTTGACTATGTTTTTCTGGTTTTTATTTATGAAACATCTTAACATGTGGTCTACAAGATGAAATGATGAAAATTCCTTTAAATAACAATGCAAATTTGCTAATAGTTTGATTGCAGGACGCGTGTTAGAGAACGCTTGTCAAAAAACTTTTGAAACTTACTTAAACATTTTGTTTTCTTTCATGCTTTCTCTACATAGTCTAAATAGGACCTTGTTAATAATCTCTCGAGTGTCTTGATAGAAGATTAGGGTATTAGGCTCTTCATTACGTGGAAGTGATTCCCATGAATGAAAGTGAGACCTAGACTCTTCTAAGGGATTGACTCTCTGGGGAGCAAGGAAATGTAACGAATCAATTAGCATGTCCATTACTGAGGGGACTATGCTCTTCTCTCTTTGAGAGAATCAAAAACATAGAAGCTCTTGGATTTGTTGAAAGAGGTGTTAGCTCGGTGATAAAGATGTTTGGTGTGTCTGGGTAAGGCATAAAGTTAGAGGAGTATGTTCTTTTTGCCTTTTGCGAAAATCAGAAACTTAGACACTTGAAACCGAACCAAGTATGAGTCACCTTTAGCAAGCCCCCCTAAAGTTGAACCTCCAGGAATGACCCAAGTGGGTACACACCTTTCACCGATGATTCCACCCCACTATAATAAAGTATCTTTGCTGAGAGAAAGACTCCAAAGCCATGTTAATTTCTTCCTCTTGAATCTTGATGTCAAACATCTCAAGGAAGCCCTGTCTATGTTACTGAGCGGCGCTACTCCCAGCCTTGCTTGCCAAGGGTGTACACTTTTAGGTGTCGGTGTGGCTATATGTCTCAACCTCTTTTGTGAGGCCACCGAAGTTTAATGTGAATGGAAGCCTACTAAACACCATTTTAGCTAGCTACCTTACTCAATTCACCTCCGAAAGGAGGCATAATCTTTGCGCAGGGAGAGGAAAAATTCTCTCCCATAGATTCTCACCATAGGCATGCACCTGGACATTTAAAGGTGGTATATGAAACTAGCCTCTGCTTCAAGTGTAATCTTTGAACATATACTATTGAGTCCTTGGAAATACCAAAAACATGGGTGCCCTCTCGGGGGTGACACTACTGTGTGAGGTGAACGCATGCGCATAAGATGTGAGGCAAGGATTTTGTCTTCTCTACCATTTTATTTCTAGGGATAAATGAGTTTTTTTTATTGACTCTTCAAATGTTAGAACATGTTCAAACTTTTCAAGACTCCCTTGTTCTTCTAAGTTGCTTTGTCCTTGGGTGAACTATTTTAGACTACTCATTGTGTCACAATTGCTTAAACATCCAAACTCAAACTTTTCAATCTGAAACGATCCAAAACAATCTGCAAACTGAACACTCTATCAGAGAACAGTCCTAACTATGTCTTGAATGAAATCTTGTCAATCAAAAATTGTCTCAACTATCTAATTCTATGAAAATTTGCTTTCTTTTTTGCAAGGTTTTACGCGACAATCTGATTCTTCACGTTACTCAGTGATAATATTCATGAGCAAAGATTCCAATCTTCGCGTGACATTTTTCTAATCTTCTATTACCTGCTTGTCAATATGTCTCAAAATTCTACCTTTCTTCACACCAGGATGCAAAGCTTCACGCGCACCTATAGGAATCTTCATGCGAGAAAGTACTTCTTCGTGTGAAACTGTCTTGTTTTGCCAAAACAGTGAGCTATTTGCTTTCTATTCTGGGTCACTTTGCTCAATCTAGTTTATGTTTGGGGTCTGTCTGCCTATCTTCTATATATACACAATCTACAACTGGATGTCTCAGGTTGAGAACTACATTATTCTTTCTTGAAATTTTTTTGTCTCTTATCTATCTACTCTTTCTAATGTGTCATCATACCTTGTGACATGATAGTCACCTCTTAGTTGTTCTAGCCTTATCTCTGACGACTCATGCCAGGTATACTTCACCTTTTGGCACTCTTTTGAATTTATCTTGAGACATAGTTTCGAGCATTGTCCTAGTTCACTCTCCTTGCATAATATTATTCTATGACTGTTGCAACTCAAAGCAGCAATGCATTCCCCTCATGAGTCACTAAAAGAGGTATTGGTAGACCTTGAAATCGAGGAAGAGGTCATTCCAAACTTATCAAACAGTCAAAGTGCAGTAGAGGATATTCACGCTCCACTTCATCAGTTACATCTAGTGAGGGATCATCCCGATCTTCCTCCCCTATCGTTTGACCTTACGTCCAACATTCATTCCAAGTAGACTTCAGTAGGGTTTGAAACCCATTATTTAAAGAACATCAAAATTCTGAAGAGTTGTTTCATGAACTTGATGCTATTGACACAACAAGAGTTCCCATAGGTACAACACCTTAGGATACCCAACCTCCTCGTATTGAGTCTGTGCACACTGAACGCTTGCATACTAGCGAGATGGCACACCAGAATCAATCAAGTGAGCACAACAGATATAATGATCACCCTAAAACCAGGGGTAAATTCCATTATCAAGACCCCCCTAATGATGAGGAGAAATAAATAACTCAGGAAGATATCACGGATGCTCGTGCAAATAAAAAATTCTGCAAGATGATGGAGATTCTCCTGAAGGAAGAGAAAGAGAAATATCTTCTCGAACTAGCCAATCAAGGGATCAAGTTACCCTCAAACTACAATGTAGAGACTCTTTCATGCAAGAGGAAGAAACTGAAAACTCTAGGTTACAAAAACAAGTTCAAATCATGCAATAAAAACTCCTTCAACTCATGAAGGATAAAGAAAAACCTGCCACACAATTCATACTACAAAGCATTTGTCCATTCACATTCGATAAGAGTCTGTGTGTGCCTCCTTTTCCTAAAGGAGTTGAAATTCCCATGTACAATAAATACTTGGGTACCTCTGATCCTTAGGATCATCTGAGAGAGTTTTGCGCTCTCTCTATGGAGTTTATACACGATCAAACTTACCTCATGCATCTCTTACAACGTAGTTTTGGAGTGTTGTCCATGGAGTGGTTCTCTAGACTACCTACTCACATCAAGACCTTTGATGAGAATGCCAACTTGTTTCTGCAACATTTCTCGCACAACATCCAACATCCAGTTAATATCTATGATCTTTTCAACTTAAATAAAAGCCATGGGGAACCTTTCTTGACATTTTTCCATAGATGGAGAAAACATTATACAAAGTATTCTCTCAAAATACCCGAGTTCAAAAAGCTTGACATCTTTTTAGATAATCTTCTTCCCAATTTTAGGTATCAAGTACAGCTACAAGGTCCTTTGACCTTTGATGATATGATCAAATAAGTTGTGAGAATTAAAATGTTCATGGTCAATAAAGGAGAACTGACCCTACACAATGATAATAAACAAGGGTCCTCCTCCTCTGGTAAAGACAAATCCAAATTTTTCAACAAGAACCAGAATGTTGTGAATGATGGAGTTGTCAACAATGTGACTCCCAAGCCTCCAAAGGCTTCATTCAATCTTACTACCACTATGCAGGCGGCCAAAGCCACTGACCAGGCTATGACACAAACTAAACCACTTTTGAACATTTCTAGATCAAAACCTTGGACTCCTCGACCCAAGCATGATTTCACTCCTCTAGCAGTACCCCTTGATGCAATTTACAAGACTCTCTTGGAAAACTAATTACTCGCCCCTCTAGATAATATGTGTCCTTTCGATCCACAACCGTAGCCCTCTTGGTGGAATGAATCTGTGTAATTTGATTACCACCAAAACAAGGGTCACAAGACAGCTACCTGCATTCAACTACGACCTAAGGTACAAGACCTTATCAATAGTAAGGTTATTATTGTGCGAGGTCACAACAAAATCTTAGATCATCAGGCATTCAAAGATTATTTTCTTCCTCATGGGAAGGGTGAATCCTCTAAAGGTAAAAACATGGATGCCAAGGTCAACTATACGTACACCAATAATGATAATATCATTAATATGGTTGAACCTATTGATGAAGAGTATTGCAATTTCATTACCATTAAGGGAAGAAAATATGCTCCTAAGCATAGAAGCCCTTTCATTCTACAAGGGCCTGCACCCTATCCCTCTGAACCAGAATAATATCAAGTTTGTGCTAATGTTGTTACCCAATCTCATGCGAAGATCATTCTCAAAGTCCTTGAGCCTTCTACATCTACATAATTTGTAGATAAAACTGTTGTTGGCAATGCCAAAAAGAATTCAAAATTGGTCCCTTTGCCTAATGTTTCTAATTACAACATACTAGACCAATTACAACAAACCAACGCTCAAATTACTATCTTTGAGCTATTGAAAATCTCCCCTGCTCACAGGGAGATTCTTTACAAAGCCCTCGCTGAGGAAAATGTTCCAAAAGATCTTGATGTAGATCAATTTTGATCCATGCTAGGTCACCTGACCTCCTCTCATTACTTGTCTTTCTCTGAGGAAGATGACCATTCTTTGAGTAATCCACACAATAATCCCTTGCATATCGAGGTCATGATTGGCCCAAAGTGCATCCGCCATATTCTCATAGATAACGGTGCTGGCGTTAAAATCTTCTCTAGTAGCTTCCTTACTCAGTTAGGCTATGGAGAAGATTGCATAGATGCCCGCAAAAAGATCACTATCAAGGCATATGATGAAGAAGAGCGAAAATCTAATGGGTTAGTTGTGTTACCAATCCGAGTTGGACCTGTTGAAAGGGATGTTATCTATCAGGTGATCGACATTCCTCTAGCATACAACATATTTTTGGAAAGAACATGGATCCACGAAATGTAGGTTGTTCCTTAGACTTATCATCAATGCATAAAATTTCCCTATCAAGGATCTGAAGTGGTTATGCCTGCTAATACAAGATATGATTGCAACATGCTTACTAAATCTGTCGATAGCTTTTTTCCCACCAATAGAGAGTCTACTGAGTTCCTTAAGGCCAAGCTAAAGGAAATGGAAAATACTCTCAAACTCAAAGACACTGGCATGGGAGGGTATCAAATTGAGCCCATGTTATCTATAACATCTCTACCTTTGTCTCCACATTCTTATCCTTCTGAAGACAATAAACCTTCTACAACTCCTCCTAAAACAAAATATGGTGGCACCTTTGTATAGGCCATGACACCATTAGAGGTGGAAGATGAAAATAGGGCTATCAAAGCCTGGAGCTATAAAGGGGAGGATACACCCGAGCACATTACTCCACCTCATGACATAGATCATGAACAGTATGGCAAGGTTCTATCTATTATGAAGCACTTTGGCTATAAAGGGAATGGCCTTATATGCATGAACCATAAAGGATTTCTTGCACCACTTGAAGCTATTGGTAGATGAACACATGAGAGTACAGGTCTAGGCTTCAAGAAAATCTTGATAATTTAGGGATAAACAATTTTTTGCCAGAACCAGACCACCAACCGGAACCTGAAGGCACATCTACAACTAGAAACTTAGAGGACAGCTCTCATGAGGATTCCTTCCCTTTTCCTCTCCCTCCAGATCTTGTCATGTTCTTTTCTAAACTAGATGACTTTATACCATGTGTCAGTACGGTTGTGACTGACAACGACTCAAATGAAATTGCTTCACTCGCTTCACTAACATATGAGCGATTAAGAGCAATGCAAAATTTTGATCATGGGTATCAGGGTAAATTATACATGCCACTGCATTTTTAGGAATGGTTTCAACAAGAACAAATCTAACCGCTCATCAATGCCACACAAGATGAACTAGACTCATATGGAGATGTAAGTGGTACTTATCTAACCAAAGCAGAGGTTTTAGACATAATTCATCCAAAATAAGGGCAAAGAGTAGATTTCACTCACATCCTTGATATGAAAACTCATGACAAAATAAAATCCCATGATTATGAGTTCAACAACCTTTCAGAAGGCACCTTTGATAGAGATGTAGATATTGTGCATACATATGAAAATCTTCTCGACATAGGTGAAGGGTCTAGTGTTAGGGAAAATGGGCTTGATCCAATTGATGTTAACTTGTCTTCTACTACGGATGCTAGGGGTCAAAGGAATTCGATTGTGCCTTTGGATGAGATCGCTTTAGGTCTCGACTTGCTAGTCCATGCTTTTGATGATTATACTATGAATGCACTAGAACTAGACGTCTCTCTTCCACTTCGCCATCCCGAGCTCATAGACTGGAACTCTTCCTCTCCGTCTAATGAATTCCTTACGTTCTAGAATGATTATGCTCTTGCCTACTACCTTAACACTGTCAAACCTATAACATTCTCCACCAGCAAAGATAGTGTCAATATGACTAAGGTCGGTATCAAGTATCTCAGTCACAAAATTAAAATAAAAAAGAATAGGTGCTTTGATGGTGAAAACCACATTGTGGTAGTATCAGAGCCCCAAAAATTAAAAATAAAGGACGTATCTGATGATGAAAACCTCTCTAAGGCACTCGAAGATGGGATACTTGATACACTTCCAAGTCATTTTCAGGAATGGTCATCGGTGTTGATTGAGCTGACTCAACTGGTAAACTTGGGTACAGAAGAACACCAGCACATCATTCATGTGGCTAAATCTTTGTCTGCAAAAGAGGTCAAGGAATTCACAGATTTCTTTAAAGAAAAGGAGATAAAATTTGCATGGACATACTCAAATAAGCCTATTTTAGATCCAGATATTATCATGCATCATCTATCAATAGCTCCTCGAGTAAAACTAGTAAAACAAAAACTCATAAAAATGCACCCTCGCGTTGCATTATTTATCAAAGTTGAACTTGAAAAACTACTGAAAGCTGGGTTTATTAGAGAAATTGACTACGCCAAATGGATTTCCAACATTGTCCCAGTGTCTAAACATGACAAATCCATCTGTGTCTACACAGATTTCTGGTACTTGAACAAGGCATGTCCAAAAGAAAACTTTTTGTTGCCCAACATAGACATGATTGTAGACATGACAACAGGTTATGAAATGTACTTACTAATGGATGGCTTCTCTAGCTACAACCAGATAAAAATTGTGCCAGAGGACCAAGAGAAAACTGCTTTCACCTGCGCATGGGACCCTTTCTATTGGAACATCATGCCTTTTGGACTTAAGAATTCTAGTGCGGCATATCAGAGGGTTGTCACCACTATCTTCCATGACATGATGCATAAATAAATGGAAGATTATGTTGATGACACTCTAGATAAAGCATTCAAAGATAGACACACCTTGTTGATCTAGGTCCTATACTTGATAGCATGGAAAAATTTAGTCTACGGCTTAATCTGAAGAAATGTGCATTCGGAGTGACATCTAGAAAATTGCTTGGCTACATCATCTCTAAAAAAGGAATAGAAATTGATCCTGAGAAGGTCCAAGTCATCATGGAAATGTCACCGCAAAGGAAAATCAGATAGATCAGAGGACTTCAAGGCTGATTAGAGTACCTTGCAAACCTACCAATATTGATGCCTCCTATTCATGGGAAGCCGCTCATTCTTTACATCTCGACTACAAATACATCATTGGGTGTCCTGCTAGCTCAAGAAGATAAAAACAATAAGGAAAAATCTATTTATTACATTAGTAGGACACTAATATCATACGAAGTCAACTATTCAGCCATTGAAAAGGCCTTCCTAGAAGTAGTATTTTCTTCACAAAAACTGAGACACTACATGCTTGCTCATACTACACATCTCATTGCTAAAATTGATCCATTGAAATACTTACTCAGCAAAGCCACCCTCACAAGTATACTAGAAAAATGGGACATGATACTCAGTGAGTTTGATATTGAGTATGTAGAAAGAAACGTCGTCAGAGGGCAAGCAAATGCAGATCAATTGGCGGAGGCACCTCTTGTGGATCATCAACCATTAAACATTGCTTTTCTAGATGAGTCCATATTACTTCTCACTCATCAGTCCTGGACTATGTTCTTTGATGGCTCATTTACCCAACAAGGGTCAAGTGATGGGATACTCTTCATCACACCACAAAGGTACTCTTTACCTAAAGCATACAAGCTGTTGTTTCCTTGTACAAAAAACATTGCTGAGTATGAAGCCCTGCTCAATGACATGAAGATCGCCATTGAGTGGTGAGTGGATGAATTTAAAATCTTCGGCGATTCACAACTGGTCATCAATCAAGTAAATGATACTTATTAGATGAAAGATGAAAAACTGGTGCCTTACAAGCAGATGGTTGCTGACCTTTGAAAGTACTTTGTACATATCACATTCCAACAGATTCCAAGGGCAAACAACAAAGCGGCTGATGTAATGGCTACTCTCACTTCTATGCTATAGATGCCAGAAAATGACTTCCGACATAAATTACTGGTGGAGAAGTTACACTACCCAGCTTATGACTCCCCTGAATCTCAAATTATTTGTTTCGTCATTAGACACAATTCATCCCGCTACCATCATATCTATTCCTACCTTTGTGACCAAATTATTCTGGACACACACCCAGAATGAGAAACGTCACCTAATCTGCAGTGCTTCACAGTTTTTCATCATAGTTAATAACTTGTATAGGCGAGGTATAGACGGTACCCTTCTTAAGTGTTTAGAACCCGATGAGTCTAAGCGTGTATTATTCAAGGTGCATGAAGGCACTTGTGTATCTCACTTGAGCGGCCTAACACTGGCCCGTAAACTTATTAGAGCTGGTTACTATTGGCCAGACATGGAAAAGGAGGCTACGCAGTATGCCAATTCTTGGAAACAGTGTAAACTACATGGAAATTGGTGCCCATACCCATTATGTCTAATCAACTCCACCCATGGGATGGTTCTACCCATGACCAACTCATCCTGTAAGATCTCTCACAGTGCTACTATACCTGGCCGCGGCTCGACATCATACTCTACCCAAGGACCATGGAAGGGGATCCTCAGTATCCTGTAAATGTCCTCTGGGGTCACTGTGAGCTCACCCTATGGAAGATGGAAAGTGTTTGTCTCCAAATGGAAATGCTCGACCAATGCTCCTAGTAATCTGTGATTAACCCGAATGTCGGGTATCTCATAGAGATGTGAAAATCCCAATGTCTATATGAGCGATCTCGGCATCATCTAATTGCCCAATTAGCCTGTCGATGGCTAGAGGTTGTGATCTAAAAGAAACATCTGGGAAATCAACCTGTAAGACATTCAAACAACAGCGCACGATCAGTACTCGGCTTATGATTCAAGATAATCAATGCAAAATTAGAAATAAAGCTAGCCAGACATCCTAAACATAGTTAATAAGCTGACACAAACGCTACTAGAAATGAGGTAGACTTGTTCTAGCTTCACACTGGTATTCTCTCTCTGCGTAAAGAAGTAGAATTTCACACGAAGAAGTTCTTCGTTGCGTGCGACAGTTTAAGCTCACACGAAGTTTCATGTTAGCCCACGCAAGATAACTTCCTTTTCGAGGGTTTCTCGTGTGAGACATGGGTACCCTCCTGCGCAAGGATACCTAGCGATACCCACGAGGGACTACTTTTTAGTGGTTTCTCGAGCGAGATTTCCCTTCGGCTTGGGCGAAGAAGCTAGTTCTTCGCGCAAGAAACCGTGAGCTATTTTCTAAAAAATGTGAAAAATATTGAAAATTCAACTGAAAGTGGTAAAAATTGAATCAACTAGGAGGTATTCGATCACTTACTAGAGGCCCGAACACTGTGGGCCGACTGTGATTCCTGGATTGCTCGAATCGATGAGTACTCACGGGGACCACCATTTTTGCTTAGAGCTCTTTTCTCTCTAAAAGTCAACGCATGCAAATGATTTGAAAATGACACTTTTGGCTCAAATATAGGTTTTGACCTAATTTTAAAAAGTGATATGTTTTGCATGAAAATTTCACCCTTGGCTAAATTGACCGCTTTGAATCCATTTTTGGGAAAGAAATCAAATCTGACAGTCCTATATACCTCTAAATCACATTTTAAAATTTTGGGACCAACGCGATCGGATGCTTATGCAGTCAACTTTTTGACATCACTTTCTTGTCAAAATCATATCTAATCAATATTTTCTCAAATCTTCGATGGTTTTCCTCAAAAGTCAACTCTATTCAACTCTATTCAACTCTAGTCAACCCTAGTCAAACTTGGTCCACTAGACCCCAAATTCGCTCAAAATTGCTTCTAAATCTTTCAGATTCTTTCATAATCTATTCTGAGTTCTTCTTAACCTTTGATTCAACATCTATCTGTGATTTATCACTTTCAATATTCATTATGAACATGTCATCTTTCTATTTCGCTCCCGAGGGGGCAGGATGATTACATCATTGAATCAATTCGAATCTATTTTAATCAATCTAATCTAATTTTCAAAAATCCTCATTGCTAGGGGTATCTCATCACTCCGAGCATGTTTAGTTTTTGTACTTCACAGTCAAAACTGGGTATTCCAAAATATTGAATCACTAGGGGTGTCTTTGTTCCTTATATCTTGTCATCTATTAGGTTTTGGGGCAATCTAACCTTGAATCCTAAGAATCAAGCTTCATTCTAGAGATGATTCTTGAAATCTCATTATTTGGTATCTGAGTGATCTAACTCAGGTCCTTGAGGGTAAGGCTTCATTCTGGAGATGATTCTCAAAATCTCATTAATTAGGAACTGGGGCAAACTAACCCTGGCTTCTAAAAATTAAGCTCTGTTCTGGAGATGATTTTGAAACTTGATCTAGCTGGTATCCGGGCAATCTAACCTAGATATTGGGGGACTAAGCTTTCTTCTAGGGACAGTACTAAAAATCTCTACTGACTATCTTTCAAATGGACAGGTATTGGGGCGATCTAACCCTCACTCCTGAAGATTGAACCTCGTTCTAAGGATAGTATTTTGAAAGGTAGAAATCTATTAGGTATTTGAGAAATCTAACTCAGATCCTTGAGAGTTAAGCTTCATTCTGGAGATAGCTCTCAAAATCTCACTGTTAGATATTGGGGCAATCTAACCCAGATTCCTGAGAGTTAAACTTCATTTTGAAGATGACCCTCAAAAACTTGATCTAACTGGCGTCTCAGCAATCTAACCTAGAATTCAGAGAGTTAAGCTTCATCCTGTAGATGGCTCTAAAACCATCATCAATTCTCAAAATCAATTTCAACTATTCTTCTATGCTTCAGACATCAGGCTATTCTTTGAATCAATGCGCTACTCGCACATGAATTCAAAGAGGGGCAAAATGTAGCAATCCAAAATTGGCCTCTTGCAACCCTAATCAAATTTGTTGCATTTGTCAATCTTCTGAATCATCAAAGTCCTATTGTACTAGGAAATTATGAGTTTCAACTAACTCTACTTGACTTGAAAGTCAAATGCAGAAAATCCTAAATCTGGATTAATCACATACTATATTTAATTCCTAAATATCAATTATAATTGGCTAAATAAACCCTATGATCGAACTAATTTAATTACAAAGTCCTAGCACTTTAATTAAATTAAATTCACCCTTTTAGCTAAAATCATAAAAAGGGATTAAATAATATTTGATTATTAAATAGATATCCTCATTTCAATAATTGAATTTAACTATTCAAATAATTGATAAAATGTTATAGGTAAAAAATGGTTTTACCAAACTAAGCTAGATGAGAATTGAAAGGTTGTGAGAAACAAGGGGAGATTGGTATGCAAGGGTTACTCACAAATTGAAGTCATGCAATTTGAATACACTTATGCCCATGTTTCTCAGATGGAAGCTATTAGGATGTTCTTGGCATTTGCAACATTCAAAAGATTCAAGGTTTATCAGATGGATGTAAAGTCAGCATTCCTAAATGGAGAACTAAAGGAAGAAGTGTACATTGATAAAATAAGAGGGTTGAGATCACAATAAGATGTTGATGTAGTTTGCAAATTAAAAAAGGAACTGTATGGATTGAAGTAGACACCTAGAACCTCTTATGGAAAAGTGGATAAATATCTAATCAGTCAAGGATTCAAAAAAAATGGACAGAAAATCATCTCTACTTCAAGATAATTTCAGACAAATTTTTTATTTTTGTTGTGTATTTTGATGATATCATTTTTGGAGGCAAAAATTATCTATGCTAAAAGTTTGCTAAATAAATTCAAAAGGAATTTGAAATGTACATGGTTGGTGAATTGAATTTCATTTTTGGATTGCAAGTTGTTGAATAGGCCAAATAACTGAGGGGGGTGGGGGTGAATCAATTATTCCCACATAATTATTAAAAACTTTCTCTTTGTCAGTTAACACTTAAACAGTTCCAATAACAACTTAATATTTGTCAGTTTAGCACATTAAACATCCACAATAAATATAAGAATGAAATACACAGGAACACTAAAACAAAGAACACCAAATTTTATGTAGAAAACCCAAGACGGTAAAACCACAGAGAATTTAATTATCATTAAATGTAAAAACACTAATTAGGGTGACACCAAAAGATGATTTGATACAAAGGCTCATTGCCAAAAATGCTCACTGCAAGAAGGGTCACTATCGGTCGATTCACTGCTAGAAATGCTCATTGTAAGAAGGCTCATTGTTGGTCATCTTACTACTAGAAATTATCACTTTCGATACACAAGGGCTCACTATCGATACAAGGACTCATTTTCGATACACCAGGGATCACTGCCCGAAGATATGAAAAGAGATAGAATCCACCTCTAATATCTACAGACTGCTCTACATGAACACAAATCTCCTTCATATAGATTTGTAGTCACTTCGCATATAATCCATATAATCCACAAATGCATGAAATTGTATATACTAATACTCTTGGATACAAAAGGTTCTTCTTTATTTATACCATTATTCAATCTTACATATGTCAGCTTCACACCAAATGCATGATATCACTAATGTAACACATCTTATATTTATATTTAATTCATAGCATCAATCCTGAATCTAGGACATACATAAGAGAACATAACATGATGCAATATGATCCAATAATAGGTCATACTTAGGATATTACAATACATGTCACATTTACCAAAGACATTTAAACGCCACAACCAAGACCAAACGATGGATACACAAAATAGTCGTTACCACTGATAGGATACTAACTCGAATGTCTCATGACTAATAAAATGATCCACCTTTGATACACTAGGAAACTTGAGATGTCTTCATTTTGAATCTTCCTTAAATATAACCAAAATATCTTGTTACACCATCGTCAGCTAACATGACATGTCAAACAACAACCGAAATAGCTAGTGTGTCTGTAAGAGGTTTTGGCATCAATAACAACCAATGCCAACACTTCCTCACATATTATAACAATCTCCCCCTTTGGCATTGATGGAAAAACTTCCAAAAATCCAAAGACACTCCCCCTGAGTAAATGATATCTTTTATTTTCTCCTTATAAAAAACTCTCCCCCTTTTTTCCATAATGGAAAAGAGCCAAAAAGAAACTAAATAAAATTTTCTATAGTAAAATAATGGTTTTGACTGTAAATACCTTTTTATACCTCTCCTTCAAAACATGGAACTCTTTCTTCCATTCTGCAATCATTACCTCCATTCGGGCACGCAAATTTTCACATTCAACTAATTTGTCAAAAGATCATGTCCAATCAAAAATAGAAAGTATTTGCTCAAAATTTTCAGCATCACTTATGATGCTGACAACATGTTTCATCTTGAATTCCACCATGTCCTTCACAAGCCAAAAGGTCTTGATCAGGTCATCTCTCTACCTTCATTTAGACAAGAACTTAGCCTGTAGTTCTCCCATTCTCATCCTTTTCTTGCCTTTCTTATCTTTGAAAATATCATAAGATTTCCCCGCTCATTGAGCTTAGATTTAATTTTCTCACTTTGTCTCCTAAAGTTGGAAATAACAACAAGTCAATGAAGACAGTTATGGTAAACCTATGATATTTTACCCAAACATGCTCTTGTCCTATTGATAAGAATAGATAATTTTTGCATCACAGTGTCACACTTCTTTTCAAGTTTTCTTTCCATGGACCAAAATTCAGCACTGAACTGCAACAAATTCTTTTCAATCTATACCACCATGTCACTTGGTAGTGTAACACCTCAAAAATGGCATTTTGCAACCCTAATCAATTTTTTTGCATTTGTCAATCTTTTGAATCATCAAAGTCCTATTGTACTAGGCAATTATGAGTTTCGATTGACTCTACTTGACTTAAATGTCAAATGTAGAAAATCCTAAATCTACATTAATCACATACTATATTTAATTCCTAAATATCAATTATAATTGGCTAAATAAACCCTATGATCGAATTAATTTAATTACAAAATCCTAGAACTTTAATTAAATTAAATTCACCCTTTTAGCTAAAATACATAAAAAGGAATTAAATAATATTTGATTATTAAATAAATATCCTCATTTCAATAATTGAATTTAATTATTCAAATAATTGATAAAATACATTTATGAGGTCATATTCTATTTATTTAATCAAATAATCTCTCCAAAATCCTCACTTCAGTTCAGAAATGGAAAATTTGAGTTGACTGAGATTCAAAAGTGCAACAAATTAGTTAACTGCTTCATTCACTCAAAAAGACAACAGTTCATTGTTTCCCTCAAAGGAAACTTGCTAATCTGAACTGGATTTTAAGGTGTCAATTGTTTATCTCAAAGAAAACTTTCTATTCTGAACAGACTCTCAGTCTATAAAAGAACTTTCTCAGCTCTCATTCAAACTAGTCTTTGAATTGGTAGTCTTGAAGTTATTTGAATCTTTAATCTTTGCTAGTTTTCTAATTGAATACACTATTATTAAAATTGTTGCAATAGATTAATATCATGCTAGATTGATCATTCATAGTTTGACTTCTTTTCAAGCAATCTTTTCATAGATTAATTTCATACTCATTTTTAGGTTAATCTGGTTTTGCATATAATTTCTAGAATAAACTAATATCTCTCATTTCTAGAATAGCTTTTCATTTACACATTAGCTCAAATCCTCCATTCTATTAATGGTCTATGTTTTTTGGACTCTCGAACACTGAGAGCTTATTCAAAACCCCAGCTAGATAGGAAGCAACAGGTCAACTCACGGAGGCATGCAAGATGGATGATTTTATATCCATTCATGTATGTGACTGGTGAATAATGACCATGTTGAAGTGTATGGATAAGTAAGAAGGCCACATTTATCTATCACGGGTAGCATACCAATATAATCAATAATACACTCTTTTTGTTAATCAAATGTTCTAAAAGCAACTTCAGTACAAGGTTTCTGTCAGCTAGAGAACACTCAGCCCACAAACCACCAATTCTGACAATTTCATTGTTATCCAACATAGACTTGACCACATCAGGATCAATAGCTTCTGATATTTCTGTTGAAACCCATGGGTTTCTCTATTTCCTTCTCAACTTCCATCTCCTTTATTTTTTCTTTACTTTCTGCTTCTTCCTTTATTTTGGTTGCACTTCCATTTCTATCAGCAACTTCCTTTTCACTGTTAGATACTGAAAATAATAACTTATTTTTATTTCTCACTTGTCTTCATCCTCTTAGGTTCATAGAGTGAACACCTAATGAATACTTCCATTTTCCTCTATTCCAAAGAGGAACCTTCATCAAACTGTCTTACTGGTACAACACTAATAACCACCAAAACAGTACCTAATCTCTCATGAAGAGATAAGAAATAGGCCTTGCATGTATCTATTTTATTTTCCAGTCCTTCCAGGTACCTATAAATCTCCTCTAATAGAAATTTTGGTTTTCCATAAAACGTTCTCTTCACCAAGTAGAGAGCCCATGAAGTAAAAGACCAAGCACATAACCAATGATCCAAAACAAAAACCATAATTATATTTCACTGACATATTTACATTCAAGAACAAGTTGTCTAACAACATTTTGCACAAATCCATTTCAACATTCTCATACAACATCTTATATATCATGTACATAGCTATGGCCGAAGTAGAACCTTCACAATATCACAATTAAATTTTCTAAGACATGTCATGTGCAAAATACCTCGCAATAGGATCCTCAATAATGTGAATTGTGAATGCACCTTGATCCCTTCTAATTACCGTTAGGGCTTCGACCTCTTCAAAATTGATCAAATTATTTGTAGGAACTTCACTAATGCTACACAAACCAATAATTAATTACTTTCTTCATTATAATGTATGCTCTATCCAACATCAATGGTTATCCTTGAAATCAGTTCAGCAAGAATCAAATGAAATCCTTGTCATCGCACCATTGGAATTCTCCCCAAATGTCGATCCCTATCTCTCTTAATTTTTGCATTCCTTCTTCAATAAATCCAAACTCCGACTGCTTTATCCATTCATAATTAAATTCTTTCAGCTCTATTTCTTTTTCCTTCTTCCTTTTTATACTAACATGAGAAACCAATTTAGGTGTCATGATTCTTCACAAGTTCTTTTCTCTCAAGCTCTCTGCAACTAAATGAAAGCCTCTGTGCTACAATACAACTTGATCCAAAAAAATCACCTTTTAAAAGCCATGAAATTGAAAAATATCACTTAAATTGATTATTTTTTACACAATCAATGTACTCCTCTTGTCAATCATTCAAAACCATCTTGTCATCATTAATATTTTTTCTTTATCGTTAGTAAAAAACTAGTTGCGACTGATACCACTCTCCAATTGGGGAGGTGTAGGATTCAAATTATTTGATACTCCCCATGAGCCATAACATTTTATCCTTTGATCTTTCTTAGTCTTTTCATCATTTTTCTTTATTTCTAGAATCATATCTTCACGGTTATCCTTTAATTCTCTCCTTTCTGACAGTTCTTTTTCTAGTTCTGCATTTTTGTTCTTTGACTCTTTGAACTCTTGACTAACATATTTGTGCCTTTATTTGAACTTCTTAATCTGATCTGTTAGTTTCGCAATGCAGGTATTTGCTTCCAATAGGTTTTCCTTCAGTTCTTCATTTTCTGATCCAATACTTTCAATATCACTCAACGTGATGTGCCAATGTTTATTAGAGTAGAAACCTCCTTCCATATATTCAAACTTCCAAGATCTCCCTCAAGTGGTTAAGATCTATCTACAAGGGACCATGTTTTGATACCAATTGTTCAATAGGATGAATAACTGAGATGGGGGTGAATCAGTTATTCACACATAACTATTAAAAACTTTCTCTTTGTTGACTAACACTTAAATAGTTCCAATAACAACTTAAGATTTGTCGGTTTAGCACATAAACATACATGGTAAATATAAGCATGAAATACACAGGAACAATGAAATAGAGAACACCATATTTTACGTGGAAAACCAAAGATGGTAAACAATACAAAGAAGATAATTCTCATCAAATGTAAAAACACATATTAGGGTGACACCAAAAGGTGATTTGATACAAAGGCTCACTGCTATAAAATATGACTGCAAGAAGGATTATTGTTGGTCATCTCACTGTTGATATAAAGAGGATCACTATCGATACACAAGAGCTCACTTCTGATACAAGGGCTCACTATTGATACATCAGGGCTCACTTCTGGAAGATATGAAAAGAGATAGAATCTACCTCTAAGATCTATAGACTACTATGTACGAACACGGATCTCCTTCACATATATTTGTAGTCATTTCGCATATAATCCACATAAGACACACATGCATATACTACTACTCTCGGATACAAAATTTTCTTCCCTATTTATAGTGATATTCGATCTTACATATGTTGGCTTCACACGCAATGTGTGATATCACCATTGTAACACATGTTAAATTTATAATTAATTCATAGCATTAGTCCTTAATATAGGACATACATAAGAGAACATAACATGATACAATCTGATCCATAGATTGGTCAAACTTAGGATATTACAGTAGGCATTGCATTTACCGAAGCCATATGAATGCCACAATCAAGACCAAAAGATACATACAAAAATAGTCATTACCACCAATAGGATACTAACTTGAATGTGTCGTGAATGATACACCAATCCACCTTTGATGTACCATGAAACCTAAAATGTCTTCATTCTTAATCTTTCTTATATATAACCAAAATCTATTTTTACACCACCATTAGCTAACATGACATGTCAAACACCAACCGAAATAGTCAGTGTGTTGATAAGAGGTTTTGACATCAATGACAACCAATGCAAGCACTTCCTCAGATATTCTAACACAACTAAGTTAGAATGACAAAGGTATTTTCATTTCTCAATCTAAGTATGTGAAGGAGTTACTTGAGAACTTTGGCTTAGAAAATTTAAAACATGTATGTACTCCCATTGTTACCGGTTGTAAGTTGACTAAGGAGGATGATTCACTGAAAGTGGATGCAACTAAGTACAAATCAATGATTAGAGGATTTTTGTACCTAGATACTACTAGACCAGATATCATGTATGCAATATGTTTGGCAACCAGATTTCAACAAGAAATGAAAGAGTCGCATGTTATGGCAGTAAAGAGGATTTTTAGATACTTGAAAGGAACATTACATATGGGATTATGGTATCCGAGAGAGTCATATTTTGCACTGATGACATATACAGATACATATTGGGTAGATTATTTGGAAAATAGAAGGAGTACTAGTGGAGGAGCATTCTTTCTTGGCTCTCAGTTAGTTACTTAGTCAAGCAAGAAGCAGGATTCTTTAATGCTATCTACTACTAAATCAGAGTATATTGCAACATCCTCATGTTGTACTCAGGTATTGTGGATGAAGAAGACCCTAAAGGATATAGGAGTTACTTTTGATGAACCAATTCCTATCATGTGTGATAATATCAATGTTATAAGTATGTCAAAGAATCTAGTAATGAATTACAGAACTCAATATTGACATTAGATATTACTTTTTTAGAGAGAAGGTTGTGCGAGGTGGATTTAAGCTTGAGTATGTGACCACAAAGGAACATATAGAAGACATATTCACCAAACCTTTGTGCAAGGATACTTTTTAGTATCTTAGGGGGAAGCTGGGGAATTCACCCCTTCCTAGTACTCACTACATGCATCGATGTGTGTTCATTGATCTAGTGTTTTGCATCTCTTTCTTTCTAGATCAGTTCTTGGTGGCTTCCTCGAAGAGGGAGAAGAGTATCTTAGAAAGGGAGAAGTTGTTGTGCCCTTTTTCATTGTTGTCAAAGGGGGAGAAAGTTAAAGAAAGGTTGAAGTTTGTTTTTGTGCTTTGTTATTGATGAATTTTGCCATCAAAGAAAAATGGGGAGATTGTTAGAATGTAAGCTTGATGTGATCTATGTTGTTGTCATTAATATTGTCATTGATGTCAACATATCCTTATTTCAACCTCTTAGTATAATGGTTAACCAACTGATGGTTATGATGATGAAGACCAAGATAAGAGGTATACAATATTGTAGAAGGATTAGATCAGTTCTTATTTTTTCATTAATGTCAAGCAATTGATTTCTGGCTTATATTGAGTTTCCATATTATTCAGGGTATGATATAAGCTGAGTGAGTTAAGGAAAAGAGGAAGTGAAAAGTTGTGAAGCTGAAGAACTTAATTGGGCAGCTAATACAGATTAGACAATGATAAGGTAATATTGGTATAATTGTTTTCTTCTTTACATTTGATTATATCGAGTCGGTAAAGGAGAATGGTCAAGTCATTAAAGGAAATAGTTTAGTTACCAAGCAGAAAGAAGTTTGTCGGTAAAATGAAAGTATTTGTTGGTAAAGAGAAAGAAATCCAAGACACTAAGTACATGAAGTTAGTTACCGAGAATGGAAAAAATCTTATATACAAGGATCAAAATGACATTTAATGAAGAGCCACAGTGATCTGGAAGATTCCAAGGATAAAGAAGAGTTAGTTATAGAGATCCATGATCAAGAAAATTCAAGGTGATAATCTATGGTAAAGATTAAGTGACAAAAGTGATGGTACTTATTCCAATAAAATTTCAAGTTCTAAGGTGATGATAACACATTCCACCGAGTATCAAGTTCATTAAATAAATTCATAAGGTTGATCTGATGATTGAGAGTAAACAAAGGAAAACCTAATCAAGGAGATTAAGAGGCAAAATTGAGTCTAGATAAAGGATGAACTTGAATGATAGAGAGGATGGAAAGTTTAAGTGTGGATGTGCTACCGAGTAATGCAGTGGAGAAGGAAGAGGTGGAAATCTGAATCTAGAGCATAGACTCATGAAATGTTGAGGCTAGTAGGCAAAGAGCACATAAGGGATCTGATCAAGAAAGAGGTAGTTTTTGTATTAAAAATCAAATTCTATATTGTTTCTTATTAACATTTGTAGCATGAAAATCTCATAACTGAGTGGGCTTAACAGAGTTATTGTAAATCCTTGTGAAAGGTGACATTCTAGAAGAGTGTTTAAATCCCTTTAACCTTAGCACTCCTAACAGGGTGAAGATCCTAACAAATATAAATCAAATCGCCTAATAGCATCACATTTGACAATGTGCGTTGTAATCTTTAACGAGATTGGATCTTAACTGAGTGTGCTTCAGAAGAGTATTTTTATTTATGGGTGACAATTCCCACAAAGGTTTTTCCCAAATTAGGTTTCCTCATTAAATATTGGTGCCATATGTGTTGAAAGTTTATTTTGCATGTTATTTTCTGCTTACTTAAGTTGTTGATTGAATAAGTGAAGTTATTGTTGATTTGGTTAATATTGAAGTTTGTCTTACCGAGTTGAATCAGAGTTTAAGTTTGTAAGGTTTAAAGAATCATTGTTTACTTATTCACCCCCCTCTCAGTAAACCAACAATTGGTATCAGATTCAAGCTCAATAAAGGGATAATTTTAAAAGACTTGGGTAAAAGATCCAAAGATGTATAAGAGGGAGGAACCAAAGTTGAATATGGATAACTTCTCTACATGGAAAAGCAGGATGAGGTTGCACTTATCTAGAATTAGAGAGTATGCAACATGCTATCTTGACAATGAGTATTCACCACCACCATTTCGGCCTATGACACTTGAGAAAATAAGAGAAAGGCAAGATCACACACAAGTTATGATTGGGATATCCTCTTCTCTCACTGACCTTGAGTTCAATGACCTTAAAGGATGTGATACAACATAAGAGATGTGGGATAAGATTGCATTGGTATATGGTGGAGATCAACATGTTTAGAAGGAAAAATCTTAAAGTTTAAGAGGGAAATTTTATTCTTTGAGAATGAAAGAAGGTGAAACCATTTCATAGTCCAGTACAAGATTGAGGGAAATTATGGATTCTATCAGAGGTGTTGGAGGACATATTGAATAAGAAGATGTAACAAGTAAACTATTGAGGACATTGTTTCCCATATATGGCATCCGAGTGTCAACAATACAAGAACTAAGATCCATTCCTCAGATGCTTGTTTCACTGGATGCTACAATTGGTAAGTTGATTACTTTTGAGATAAATGACTTTGACAATAGTTTACCTGGCACTACTATGATTGATTCAGCATTCAAGTCAACTTTGAATATTGGAAAGTCTAGAGAGTCTAGATCAGGCAATGGTTATGTAAGTAGTGCGAGTGAAAGGTATCACAATTGCAAACGTGAGCTAGAGAACTTGTATGTCTAAGATGAAAGACACCAAGAAGATTTTGAAGCTCTACTAGCTAGAAAACTACCAAGAGGAAAATTCAAGTACCGAGGTAATCTACCTTTGAAATGTTTTAATTATAACAAGATTGGTCACATTGCATCTAGATGTCATGACAACAACAATGATGAGAAGAAAGACAATCGAGATAATAACATAAGAGAGAAAAACTTTAGTAGATGTTGAGATTTCAAGAACAAAGCTAAGAATTCATGCTACATTGTTGAAGAAGGAATAACCGATGATGATACAAATGATGATGAAGGTGATGAGGTTGTGTATGTTTCTATCAAGGACGATTCTAATGGAGAAAGGCATGAATAATAAAAATCCCTAATCTCACGTGTAAGAAAGAATGATACCTAGATTATAGATAGTGGTTGTTCACCTCATATGACTGGTGATACACATAAGTTCATTACTATGGAAGAACATGATGGAGGGTATGTTGGATTTGGTAATGATGCTCCATATCTTGTGAAAGGATTTTGCTACATAATACAAAATGTGATGATGTCTATTGGGTTGAAGGACTAAAGTATAATCTGTTGAGTGTGGCACAACTGAACAATACAAGAAACCGACTAGAATTTCAAAATGGAAAGGTAAAAGTATTTGATCAGAATGGAGGTCTGATTACCACAGGAGAATAGTCTAAAGGTAACTTACTCTAGGTCTTGATACTTCTACAAAGAGTTGTTTATTTTTTTAAATTGAGGATGTATGGTTATGGAACAAGAGATTTTGTCATGTGAATTTTAACAACTTAATAAAGGTGAGCAAAAATAATAGAGTAAGAGGTCTACCGAGATTGGACAAACCTGAAAATGTCATGTGCAAAGGATGTCAAGTTGGTAAGATGACAAAGTCAAGTTTTACAAGAAAGTCTTACATCACTCAAGGAATTTTGGAATTAGTACACACTGACCTATGTGGACCTATGAGAACACAATGTTAATTATAGTGATAGATATTTCATTTTATTTGTTGATGATTATTCAAGAATGATGTCTATCATGTTTTTGAAAGAAAAATCTGATGCTTTTGAAATGTTAAAGTGGTATAAGGAAAGATTTGAAAAGGAGACTAGAAGATAATTGAAGTGTCTGAGATTTGAAAGAGGAGGTGAGTTTACATCTGATGAGTTTACACTCTTCTGTAATGATCATGGAATAAAGATACAAATGTCTGCACCGAGGACACCACAACAAAATGATATAGCAGAAAGAAGAAACATATCCATTGTTGATTGTGCAAGAACATTGATTATTGAGAAGGGTATTTATTAACCATTTTGAAGAGAAGCAGTCAGCACTGTAACTTATACACTAAAGTGAGTACAACTGAAGAAAGGAACAAACAAGACTACATATGAGATCTAGTATGATTGTAAACCAAATGTAATTTATTTCAAAGTATTTGGAAGTAGATGTTACTTTCTACAAAATGCTAGAGATGGAAAGTTTGATTCTAAAGGAGATGAATTAATATTCATAGAGTATTCTATAAAGAGAAAAGCATACAAGTGCTTGAACAAGTCTACTAACAAAATTGTAGAAAGTGAAAATGCAAGGGTTGATTAATTTGTAGAGAAAAATGATGAAGACAACAAGATGGAACCCAAGGAATATCAAATATTTGTATATGTTCAACCTCATATTCATGATACCTCACCTAAAGCACAAACCAATGAGGAAGAAGAATAGAGAGAAACACTACCGAATGATGAAAATGAAAAACTTCCACCGCCTATCGAGCCTTTTCTATCCAAGTATGTGAGAAGACACCACTCATCGAGTAAGATTATTAGAGACAAGAATGCTAGAGTTATGACAAGAAGTAAGGCAAGAGATAATACATGCTTAATTTCTGAATTTGAGACAAGAAGAGTAAAAGATGCATTGGAGAATGAAGATTGGGTTAAAGCTGTGAAAGAAGAGATAGATCAGATTGAAAAGAAAAACACATGGACTTTGGTACTGAGACCTAAAGATAAAAATGTTATTGGTACAAAGTGGATTTTTGAAACAAACTGAATGAACATGGAGATGTAATTAGAAACAAAGCAAGACCAGTTGGAATACCGATGGCTACTGGTTGCAAATTATCACAAGAAGGTGAGTCAAAGGAAGTGAATGACACACACTACCAATCAATGATTGGTAAGTTACAGTATGTTGTACATAGTAGACCTGATATTGCTCATGTAGTAGGTATTGTTGCAAGATTTTCTGCCAATCCAAAGGAATCACACATGTCCGCACTCAAAATAATATTTAGATATCTAAAAGGTACTGAAGACTTCGGTCTACTATACAAGAAAGGAGGAGATTTTGAATTGAAAGTTTTTGATTTGAAGGTTTACACTAATGTTGATTGGGCTAGAAAAAATGATGATAGGAAAAGTACAAGTGGAGGAGCTTTCTATTTAGGAGAAAGATTAGTGACATGGCTGAGTAAGAAACATAGTTGTATATCACAATCTACATCCAAGGCAAAATATGTTGCTACAACTATGAATTGTGCAAACATTGTATGGATCAAACAACTACTTGAAGTTATGCAAGAGGAGATTACCGATCTAGGTACTATTTACTGTGATAATACTAGTGGGTAAAAGAACAACCGAGTGTCACCTTTTAGAATAACTCGATGAACTCGACCGAGTGGGACTTGGCCCAGTAAGACTCAGCCAAGTCTAACAGGTTCGAGTCTACGTAGGCACCACGCGGCGTCGAATGGCAGCTACATGGCCGAGTAGAATGGGCTGAGTAGGACTCGGTCGAGTCCCACTCGACCCAATCCCTGGGATATTTTAAATACCTAAAAATGAACCCCGATCCCCTCATTTGCACATTGAGGGGTTAAAATAGCAGGTCAAGGGCTTCAGGGCAAACTTGGCCGAGTTCTAGGTAGGGGCTCCTAATTTTTGTTTGTTTCTTTTTCTAATTTTTTCCAGATAAATGTAAAAAATGAATTTTTTTCACTTAGCATTATAGTATATTGTTTTTTTCTTCATTTTTAAGCAATAAATGTTTTTAGGCTATATTTTATATGTTAAAAGTATATAAAATACCCAAAAGTTTGAAACTTAAATGCAAACCCAAACCTAAAAACATAAAATTTACCCAAAAGTTTGAAACATGTAAACGTAAACCCATGCCTAAAAATATATAATTTACCCAACACGTAAACCCAAACCTAAAAACATGTAAATCGTGCAATATGGAAGTAAAATGCAATGAATAGAATCTTTTTGTTCAGATGGACACATGAATATATTCAATGGGGATGTGCACATGTTTATCTTTATTAACAATTATATATTTTGATCTTAAATCACTATTAGTAATCTGAGGTAAAAAGAGACATTTTTAGGTACAACTTTCAAAATTAGCACATAACAAAACCCTAAACCTTGTACTAGGTTGTTTGATGTAATTAGATTTTCATAATTCATGAGGTTGCCAATGTTAATTTTATATTTTATGCTTATGGGGATGCAATGGATGAATATTTTTGTTCAGATGGACATGTATTTTAAATGTCTATTTATGTTATGTTCTTGAAGAGATGTACACATGATATATATGCAATTTGACTTGTTTAAAATTTATGAACTTTTGTTCAAAAGTGAACTACATGTTGAAGAAGTTTTAAATATTTTTAAATGTTTTTCGTTTATATGTAAATGCATGAATCAACATGTTTGAATTTAAATATTTTCATTTGAAGTATGTATTTAAAAAGTTAGATAGATAAATTATGTAAAAATTAAATAGTTTTTAATTTATTGAAACATGTTATTTTTCAACACATGTGTATATATATTGATTTTCTACTGAATGTACACATGTATGTGCCCACTTGTAGTGAGCAGTTTTTATCTAGATATTACATCTGTGTCACATGGCTTCTAGTGGTTCAGATCCTAGCATTCATAATAGTCAGGCCTCACGAGCATCCTCTAACCACCATGGTACCCCACATAGTCGAGATAGTCATAGCCAAGAGACTATCTCGAGGATGCACACCGCTCTAGCTGTGGTAAAGCGAATGTTGCAAAATAGTATCCTCCATAATAGGGAGAAATTGACATCTATTCACACCGAGTTGATGAGTATGATTCAGAAGGATCTATTATACAATCCATATGATGATACATCTTTTGATGCTTTTTACTAGAGCCTCTCTAGCACTATCACAGGTATCGTGGGTTTTAGGGTAATTGATTCAAATGTTTCTGCTACTCAGGTTAAGAACATGTTTGGAACCCATTACATAGATAGGAGGGTGGTTAGAGAATACAGGGCCACAAAATGTATAGATGACTTAGTAGGCCCTTTTATATATCTAAAATGGTTGGTGACCCATCATATGTGGCCCCAAAAGGATGAGGTTCCCCTATATTTCTGGAAACAATTTTTACAGAGTTTCATTTGGGTTACGATGTTGATTACACATATTTACCTCCACATGTTGGTCAGGGTCAAGGAAGATATCAGGATAAGTGTAGATGGCCTGATATACCATAGCCCCCTAGTAAGAGGTCATTGATGGGTCAAAACCTGTTGGTTCTTCCAAAAGGTTTGGAGAGCTACACTGGAGTTGGACAGGCTACAGTTGAGGATGCACACGTAGATATATTTTCTAGCATTTCCACCATCGTGACTCAGGTTGATGAGTTATCATCTGATCGTGTGGGTAGGTACATACTCAGATCCTGGATGAGTGTGGGTGTTGATCCTTCTAGTCCATTTTATGATCCTTACATCGGATTCGATCTTCCCACTCCATATGATATAACACGACTACCAGAGGATCATTTGCACAACATGAGATCCATTTTAGTCAATGATCTCTTAGAATCTTACCAACACATTTTTATGGCACATGGGGTTCCTCTATGTGATATTCCTACATTCATTCGAGGAGACCAGGTGAGCTCCTCCACAGGCAGCAGTCAGGGACGGGGAAATGTAGAGGTAGGTACCTCCAGATAGGATGATGTCCAGATACATCCTACAGCTCCACGATATAGTGTGGATGATCTTACACCGCCTCGACAGCATACATAGAGTCCCCTAAATCAGACACCTAAGACCTCATGATTTCACACTCGACTCTCATATTTGCTTATGGATGAGGCCATTGATCCGGATGTAGTGTCCTTACACTCTTCTAAGTTATCTGACATTGCACATGATTCATCAAGATACAAAGGTAAAACAATTTAAATTATTTATAATTTATTTGTTGAGTTTAAATGTACATTTAAAAAAAGCTTGACATTATATTAATTAAATTTGTAAATTGTTACATTTACATACAAACTCAGGTCCAGCATGATGAGGATCCACACAGGCCTGAACACGGTGGTAGTGGCGGTCTTTGATGTTTATGATCTATATACATGTTTTACATTGATCTAGAGACATTTACATTCATATGTATGTTTTACGATTATATATAGACATTTACATATTGATACATTGTTTTTTACGTTGATACATACAGATATTTACATCGATACATGTTTTACGTTGATCTATAGACATTTACATTGATACATTTGTGTTTTACGTTGATATCTAGACATTTTTACATTGATACATGTTTTTACCATTGATCTATAGGTCCATTTACATTGATATGTATGTGTTTTACATTGATATAGACATTTACATTAATTTACACATGTTTGATTTTCATTTTACATTGATATCTAGACATTTGTATATTGATACATGTTTTACATCAAGATCTATATAGACATTTACATTGATACATGTGTTTTACATTGATATATCTACATTTACATTGATACATGTTTTTCATTGATCTATAGGTTCGTTACATTGATATATCAGTGTTTTACGTTGATATAGACATTTACATTAATTTACACATGTTTGATGTTTGTGATCTATATGTACATGCAACATTGATGTTTAAATTGATATTTGATGATCATGTACTATCTAATCCTACAAATTACAAATTTTATCGAACTTGATAATAATTCAAAACCTAATCAATATAAATTCAATCTAGAAGATCAACATACCTAATCAATCTAAGTAATCTTGATCTTTTATTCAATTTCTGAAATCAATCTAAAGTACCAATCTAGTATAATCAATTAATCGATACAACAATCTAATTGAACAATCTAAGATCAATTTATTAATCAATCTTTAAACAATCTTAAAATCCATCTAAAATCAATTTAATCTAATCAATTGAAAAAAGTATTGAAAGGTCCAATCAATTAAAATTCAATTTACCTAATCAATAGATAATCAATTTCTAATATCAATAGATTCAATTTATCTAAAAATAGATTACCTACATGCTCCCTCTCCATAATTCTCTTCTTTTCCATGCCCACTTTCAAATAAGTTCCAAAGAAACTTAACATTGTGTCTAGCATGTTGAATCGCTAACCAATTAAAGGCTTTTGCAGACTTAAATTGACCTGCACAATTTAAAGTTACAGACATACATATACATGAAAATAATTTATACTTATACATATACACACACATGAAAATAATTTTTACTTACTCGTACACCCATCAGACCAGATCCATTATTGTGAAGCATTTATCCCACGATTTGAAAGATTGTAGAAAAACATGTCGAAACAATGAGCCACGTAGCTCCTATCATGAACCTTATCATTGCTGATATAGAAATGAACCTCCTTGATTATAATGCATTCATTTTAATTGATACTTTAGATCTCATCCAAATCACATTGTGCATGTCTATAGGTCAATTGCACAGATATTGTAACTTGATCAGAATGATAATATTGACTTTGGAGCTCTGTTTGAGGGGAAAATGCATAGTTCTTCGCAAAATCTACAACTGAAAGAATACAACCAAGTGGGAAACAATTTTTTGAATCATGAAACTGTTTATCTTTCCACCATGCACCGTGACAATGTTGGACATGTGGATAAATCATAGATCAAAATCTGTCCATGAACTAAAGGTATGATAATTCACTCTCCTTCAATGCAGTTTTTTAATTCTTGTCATGTCTTCATTTGGTATCTCTCATATTCAAATATCTTCCACTGGACTGGTGTTGTAACATCAATATTATCAAATTGTAAAGGAAATTTATGTAAATTTCCACGATCATTGCATTTATTTTTTATACATTGGACATTGAGTTCATCTTAGTCTTCTGATTTATCAC
Organism: Thuja plicata; assembly: GCA_018584345.1. Classification (NCBI taxonomy): domain Eukaryota; kingdom Viridiplantae; phylum Streptophyta; class Pinopsida; order Cupressales; family Cupressaceae; genus Thuja; species Thuja plicata. The sequence continues at coordinate 188,305 of MU224004.1, forward strand.
ATAAAATGGACTTCACAAATTTTGTTGTACTTCCAGGAACCATATCTAGATTAAGTACTACCATAAAATTTGTATATGATTGCAAGTATAAGTGAAACTCAACATGATTTCGACAACAACACATTTCACGAACCTTATTTATACATACGAAGCAAGAGCGCAAAATATCAAACATTCTCTTATCTATTTTCACATCTAAAAATTCTTGTTTGAATGCTTCAAATAGTTCACTTTGTGTAGTATCGAAAAAATGTTTTGGATGTGAAATCTTCATACCGGTCTCTTCATCTTTCATCTATATAGTGTCCCTTCTATTGGAAGAAACATGAGATTGGTTGGTCTAAAATTTGATGACTCGTCTTCTTACATCTTTAAAAAATTTGTCTTTTCAAGGAACTCTACAAATTTGTACCCAATTATTTTCAATGTCCATATACAACATATTTCTCTTCCTACTATATCTTTGAATAGTTCTTTGAGATACCTTGATTAAATCATAAATTGCTCGAACTTGAATTATATGTGTCAATCTCTTACTAGAAATCATATTCATCAACACTCTTCTAGCAGCACTTGAATCGGATCCTCCATGATCTTTTTTGTTAACAATGTTCAATGCATCTTGTAAATTTTGAATTATTGTTTCTTTTACTTGACCTCCTACAATTTTCCTATTATCAACACCCAACAACTCCAAAACCAAAGTCCTTTCTCTTTTCTTGAATAACTTTGCAAATAATTGTGCTTTTCCCACCAAAGTTTTATCCTCAAAATATTCCTTCCACATATTTTTGAGATGAAATTTAATAGCGCTTTCAGGTACTAGGTGAGCTCTGGTGCAATTTGAGTGACAAGTGATTCCTCATTCATCTCCATCAAATTTTGCATTGTAGGATAAATATGTATACCTCGACTACTACCAATATCCTTCCCTAGTTGAGTTGCACCATCTTCAACATCGATAGGTTCTTCTTCAATATTGACCGGTTTCTCTTTGAAAAGTTTTGTATGACCTTTCATTTGGTCATCCCTTTTACGATCATATTTCCTTGTTCTAGTCTTTCTATTTCCCATTGCTCAAACGGAAGCAAGATTTTTTTTTTCTTTAATCCTTCTTGACTAAAAAAATTGCTTTCACACTCTCCTAAAAACAAAATGCCTTTGTAGATTCCCCGAAAAATGCCTCCTAGCTTCAAAATCCCTTATATTATAAAATAAGAAATAAAACTCGCAATTGATAAACTTTTGTTAAAAAAATAACATTTATATATACCCTTTTCTTTGAAAGGGTGGGTCACCCATGCGGCCTCTCGTGGGGGGGCGACCCCTAAGGGTACTCGACCCAGTCTTACTCAGCCGAGTCCTACTCGACCAAGTTGGACTCGACAGAGTCGTCCTATGTGGCATGTCATGTTGGCAGCCAAACCTCCAAAAACACAAAAAGTTAGAAGTTTGCACTTCTGCTATTCCTTTCTCTGGTCAAAATAGAAAATGTAAAAAACCTAAAAGTACCCTTTTCTATATCTCATAACTATGATTCTTGACATATAAATTTTATATTGTTTCAACTACAAAACATTGAACAAATTCGCTAAAAACTACATGTAGGTGTATAAAGTTTTGAGAAGTCGTTGATTCGGAAAAAATAAAAAAATGCTAAATCAATTCAAAAAATTTTCAAAATCATAGATAACACTAGAGAAGAGATTCCTCTTCAATAATATTTAATTTATTTATTTTTTGGTATATTTTTGATAGGGGAAAAGTGGCGGGAGACAAAAATTGTTGATTTCAGGTAAGTTCGACTTTGAATACTTATAACGAGCAAACTATAGATTGAAAACACTTCTTTCTTTTTTTTTGCACTAGCTATACATGTCATCTAAAACATACTCTGAAATTGAAGGAAAAAATAATGTTTTACTTATAATGATTTGGTAGGAAGTAAACTCCCTGATTTGCAGTATTTTTTAGAAAATGAAAAATAAACCTAAAAAAATTTTAAAAAAACATATTATTTTTTTCAAAAAAATTAAAAAAATTGTAGGCATAAAATTCATCCTATTTCACACATTTCATTAGTTTACATCATCTTCAAATTCACAATAGAAATGTGACTTTTATGCCCTTGAAGTTTTACAGTTTTGGTGTTGTTAACCTTTTCCTTTGTAAAAGGGTGATAATTTATTGTGCTTTTACCCTAGTGCTATCAACATATCAAAGAGCCCAGTGATGCATTCTAATATCAAGCACATTTATATCAAGTATCATTTCTTGAGAGAACAAGTTCAAGACAAGCATGTGATATTGGAGTATGTGAATTCAAAGGAGCAGATAGCAAATATATTCACCAAGCCACTACCAAATGATGATTTTTGACTATCTCAAAGGTAAATTAGGGTTCCTACCCCTCTCCAACATTCACTACAGAAAGATGCATGCTACATCAATTCTAGAATTCATTAGAATATCTATTTTTTGAGTTGATGCTAGTTTTCATACTTTAGGTGATGCCTAAAGCTGTGAAAAATAGTTATGTATGCAATGAGATATTATTACATGTTAAGTATGATCCACTGCCTGAACAAAGTTTTTAGGAGTATTTATATTTGGTGTTAGAATAATAAGCAGAAAAATGCAAATATTAACACACAGAAGAGAACACAATAACACAGAGATTTAACATGGTTCACCCAATCCCTGGGCTACGTCCACCAACAGCAAGTCCAATGTCTTTATTATTATCTAGTGATTACAATCTGAAACCTGCAACTCAATACCACCGCAGGAAGCTACAAAAAATCCCTCATACTAAATGAATCTCAAAACCCTAAGCCCTTTATACACGTATTTTTGACATAACCTAATTAGGGAAAAAATACTCTGACTAATAGAAAAATGATAAGTCTAGGGGGAAATCGCGTCGAAAGAACCTGAGTCTGATTAGGCTCCACATACATAACAATCTCCCACTTGGAGACTGATCAGACTCCACAACAATATCCTCCCACTTGGAGACTGATCGACCAAACCTGTAGCTCCCACTGGAATAAAGAAACCACCCTAGACTCTGTTGTTCTTTTATTCTGTTCAGTCTAGAAGACCAACCGAAGCTGAAAAGGAATTCAGCTTCTCCCTTGTCATTGCCTTTGTAAAAATATCTGCTAGATTATCATCTATATGTATCTTCTCCAACTTTAACTGTCCATCATCCAAAACTGACCAAATGAAATGATATCTCAATTGTATGTGCTTTGTTTTTTAGTGCAAAGCAAAATTCTTTGCAAGATGAATGGCACTCTGACTATTTGAATACAAATAATTATCTTCCTGTGGATGTCCCAATTCTTCCATGAAGAATTGAAGCCATATCATCTCCTTGGCTGCCTCTATAGTAGCAACATACTCTGCCTCTGTAGTGGATAATGCATTCACCTTTTGTAATCGAGAAATCCAACTCACTGTTGTCCCACCAACAATAAATACATAACCTGTAGTACTCCTTCTGGTATCTATATCTCCTACCAAATCTGAGTCAACATAGCCATGAACAGTAGTAGAAGAGCCCCCAAAGTGTAAACACTTATTGGGTGTACCTCTCAAATATCTGAGAATCCATTTGACTGCATTCCAATGCTCAATCCCAGGGTG
>MU224004.1:200756-219817 GCA_018584345.1 Thuja plicata
ATAGAGAGAGAGAGAGAGAGAGAGAGAGAGAGGAAATATGAATATGTGGAGGAAAGAGATAAATATATAAAGAGGGAGAGATGGAAAGATTAAGATAGAGATAGGAAGTAATATCTAGAGAGAGTTATAGGAATAGATATTATGGATATAGAGAGATGGGTAGGGAATGAGTTAGAGACAGAGGAAGAAATGGAAGATGAAATGTTGAAAGATTGAAATAGAGAGGCAAAATGATATAAAGACAAACAAACAAATAGAAGTAGAGATGGACAAAGAGAGATGGAGAGAGAGGGAGGTGGAGATGGAGAGGGATAGGTATCTTAATACATAGAGAGAGAGAGAGAGAGAGAGAGAGAGAGAGAGAGAGAGAGAGAGAGAGAAGGGGAGAGATANAGAGAGAGAGAGAGAGAGAGAGAGAGAGAGAGAGAGAGAGAGAGAGAGAGAAGGGGATAGATATATAGAGCAAGAGGGATGGATTGAATAAGAGAGATGTAAAGATAATGAGATATACATAGAGAGTAGGGGAGAGATAACGATATAGAGATAGAGGGGATAATATTTAGAGAGAGAGAGAGAGAGAGAGAGAGAGAGAGTAAATTAAAATAAAAGTTGTACAAGGTTAATACCATTTTTTTGGTCTAAAAGTTAAAAGTAAATGCAAACTTAAAAATAAATTAAAACCTATTAAAAATACAAAAAAAATGTTTTTAAATTTTTAAAATTTAATTTAACTTATATGAATACTAATTAGTATTAATATTATTATTTCTAGGAAATATTTATAAAAATTAGCATGTGTGATCTATATTTGTTAAAAAAGTTAAATGATACTATTATTAAAATATCCATATGCATTTATATATATTATAATGTAATAAGTATAAAAATGAATAAAATTTAAAATTTAAAAATTTAAACATGTATTATTTATTATCTTATGCTTATTATATTATAGTATAAGTATATTAAAACATTTAAAACTAAAATAATATTTAAAATTTCTAAATATAATCAATTGCTTATACATTAAATTTATTATTTATATATGCTATAATTTATAGTACATATTAATAAAAGTAAACAAAAAATATGTGTAAACATTATTATATAATCATATATTAAAAAATATTTAACATTTACATTATATGAAAAATAAACTATAGTATATAATAATAAATACTATAATATAAATCTTATATAAGATAAAAATTCCTTATTATTTATCTATGTATATTTATAAAAGGTTAAATAATAATATTATTAAAATTAATTATATTTATATATATTAAAAAATAAAACAATTTAACTACAAAGTTTATTATTTATTATATTTGTTATGATTAAGTAAAAATAGGTTTTACAAGGACCCGAAACCTTTACAAAGAGTTGAAAGATAGCAGAAAAGTTTAACAGGAATTGTGTCACAGCACCCAGAAACTAAAGCTTGAAAACAAACATAAACAACAGAAACAACAGGCTATATCCAAAACATGACAGTAAAAAGACAAGACAACAGATAAAAAAGACAGCTAGATGCTTTTCATTAAGTTTTCAGCCTAGACCACCATAAGTTGCATCTGATCAGTAGAGTTCTTGATCTCTTCCAGCTCCTTATCCTCTTTGGTGCTAGTCTTCCTATGCTACCCCATGTACACTTTCCAAGTCCCATTTTGTCCTTCAGATCCTTTCCCTCTTTTTCACCCATTTCCTGCTCCATCTTGCCCACCAAGAACTAAGAATGTTTTGTGTATGCTTTGAGACTAAAAAGGCTTTGCTCCCTAATTTTACACATGGTTTCTTCCATTTTTTCCACTCTGTTCTGCATCATTTGAAGCTTGACCTTGAAATCCCCATCAATAGCCTTGTCCTCTTTCTCTTTCAATTTGTTTTCCATCTCACAGACCTTCTGAACCAAAACTGCATAAGCATCCGCCCTACCAACCACATCCTTCATTTCATCGAGGCACACAACAACTAGTTTATCCCCAAAACTAATCTCCTTAATGAGGTTAACCTCGCATCCCATCACCTGTATTTGCTTTTTAATTTTACCCACGTCATCCATCAAATTTCCCATCATGCAAGTAAAATCTGCCAGGCATTTCTTGTCTTTAGTCATATCACTAACTTCGCTTCTCTCCTTGTCAATTTCCTCATTTGTTGTATTTGCAGTAACCTTGGTCCCTGTAATAACTTTGTCAATACCCTCCACAATCTTATCCACAACCTGGTTAACATTATGCAGATTTTCATCCTTAAGCGGAGAAATTTGGCCCTCACCAAGATTGCCAATGTCACCCTCCATCTTACCTTCTTCCCTTATCTCCTCCCCATTATTCGCCCCGGTACTCTTCTCTTGTTCCAGAACCTTGTCATCCTTAGAGGAAAGAACCATACGCCTTTTACTCGTACTTTTCAACCTTTTATTCTTTATTTATACATGTATAGAATTATTTATTTTTATATTTATATTTATTAAAAATATAAAATATTATGTCAAATCTTCTTAACATATTTTATTAATTATAAATATTTTACTAATAATTATCATTTGTTGTTTGTAATTATAAGAAATGAAAGTATTTAAAACATTTCTTATGAATTAATTTATTATTTAAAAAAATTAATATGAACTAACATGCATAATGAATAACATGTTATAGTATTATAATAATTTTAAGTTATTAAATAATTCTATATTTTATAATATTTATAATCTATATTATTAATAATTTTTTGGATTAAAAGTTTCAACAAGAGCCAAAATAGTGATGCTACAAAACCTACAATGACAAACTAAATATCATTACATATACACTGGTTTCTTATAATACAAAGACCATTAGAAACCTAACTTATCTATATTATTATATTGTAATATATATTTTTAATAAAAAACATATCTATTTAAATCTGAAATAATCTTATAATATTATATTCTTATTAAAAATAAAACCTTTCTTAATAAAATTTAAGAAAACTTAATTATTATTATAGAAAACTAAACTCCAATAACAACTTTAATCACCAAAATCTTTAAAAAATTTAATTAAAGTATTAACACAATCATAATAACAAGTTAATGGCTGAAATCCAATAACAAATTTAATCACTAAAATTAAAAAATTAAAAATAATCAAACTATTAGTAATAACATAACCAAAAATTAAATGGCTCTGAGTAGGAAGAGGAGCGGGAGTGGATTTTCAAATTGCAGATGGTGAGGATGGGGACAAAGATGATGATTCAAAAGATTTTTGGTTGGCCAGTGCTTCAGGAGTGGCTTGTTTTGTCTCAACTTCACCTTTGTTCATGGAACTAGTGAAGATTATGTGTTTGGGGTTCTATCCTGTGTGGTGTTCACCAGTCATGTTTCTCAGGCTTTTGCCCGTTACCATTTGCAATGGGATTGGGTTTTTATGGGGCTTCCTTTTAGCATGTTTTATGGAACATTTTTCTGTTTTGTAGGGGTTCTTTTGCCTCGTCCAACTATTGGTGTTGTGGGGTCTCTCTGTAGATTTTTTGAAGACCTACTGGTTCATTTTATTAGCAAGATTTGGTTTGATGTGATGGTGGTTCTTGTTCGGGGTGAATGCCCATATTTGTCCTTTTCTTTTCAGCATGGCCACTTCGTTTGGGTGTGTGCTTGAGTTGGTCCTTCCTTTTTGAAAGTTCCCTTTGTTGTGGTGCCTTTTCCGCAATGTTTGGTCTCTCAGTGTTGTGTATTACTTGCGCAGAAGCTTCGTCGGGGTGTATAAGGTCTTGCGTTCGGTGGGACTTGTTATGGTTTTTGCTTAGTGGTATTTGATCATCGGGGTTAATGTCTAGTTAGTGAGTTTTGAGGAGATGGGTCTCTAGAAAATTGACCTGTTCGATGTTATATGTGGTGGCCCTATGTGGGTTATGGTTGTGTTGCGTCAACCTGATATAGATAATGCTTCTCTAGTTTATCTCTGTTAGGGCATCCAATTTCTTCTCATCTCACTTCTTGACTGTCTTCACTAGCGGGGGAGTTATCTGGACGGGGGGAGTCGGCTGAAATTGACTTTGTTTTGGCCACGACGGTCCCTTCTTTGCCACAATGATTGCGGTGTGGACTCTTGACATCTAAAAGATTTGGGTTGCATCGTGCTTTTAGGAATGACTGGTTGACGTCCCCTGATTTGGGTGTGGAGGGACACAGCTTATGGGGTATTGGGCTTATTGGAGTGCCATGTTGTTTTCATTGCTTGGTGTTGGGGTGACATTTCTTTATCCAATCCCTTGTTTAGGAGCTATTCAATGGTGATTTATTGTGCCTGGCAATCGGTTCTGTTTGGAGTCATATGTGGTACCTCTATAAGGGATGTGGATTCCTCTATGGTGTCTTCCCTCTTATTGTGTGCTATTTGTGAGGGAATGAACTGGATGGTTGTGGTTTCTTCAAAATGGTCTATTTGGCCAGGTGATATGAAAAGTAGGGGTTATTCTCTACTTCTCAAGAGGATTAAGGGTGATATTTTTTTTATAGGGAAATGTATGAAGTCTTGTCTTTGTTTGGGATTTGGTGTTTTTGCTCTACCTATGTGTAGTTGGTCATGTCCCATCTTGGATGACTCTTTTATGCTTTGGCATGAAAGAGGAATTAATAAAAATATAGTGGGTGATGTTGTTTTGGGTAATCATGTCACTTTGTTCTCTTTAGTTGGACAGTTTTGGCATGGTCAAGTGGGTAGTAGGGGTTGTTCCTTGCTTGTGAAGGGGGGCTCTGTTGATATTTGGGTTGCCTTTGTGGTGTTTAGAGATGTGGGAGGTAATGAAATGTTTGTTGGGAGGTAACATGGGTTATCTTCAGTCATTTGGAGTATGGTGAGTGGTTAGTTGGCTACTCACAACCTGTATGGGACTGCAATTTCAGTGGTTTGGTAATTACTTTGGTTTCCATTTTCAAGATGTTTTTTAAATGGTTGGAAGGCTACTCTAGTTTCATTGGATATGGGGGGTGATCAACCTGCTAGGAGGGGGGCTTGGTACTATTGGTTTGCTTCTTCATCTCTCATGGATCCATTGGTGGTGTTGGCCATTTTGTTTGAACTGTTCATTCCCACATGCATGGACAATGGTTTTTTCTTCTCTTGCGGCCAATAATTTGTTGTAGATGGTTTGATTTCCAGGAGGGGGGCCTAACACTGTTGGTTTTCTTCTTTTTCTACTAAGATGGAGGCCTTTTTGTTTAAGTTGATTCGTGTTGCTAGTTTGGGGGCTTTTCTTGAGCTGTTGGAAAAGGGGTGTGTTCAACTTGTCAGGAGGGGGGCCTGGTTCTGTTGTTTAACCTCTTCTTTTTCCACTATTCCTTGGATGGTGGAGGCCTTTTTTGTTGGACTGTCCATTCCTATATACATGGACACTAGTTTTGCTTTCTATGGTAGCCACTGATATGTTGACAATCTTTAGGTGGATAAGGTGGACGCAAGCTTTCTAGGAGGGGGGCTTGATTTGGTTGGTTTGTTTCTCATTATTTTATTATGATTCCTATGGTGGTGAGGGTGCTTCGTATGTTGGTGGGGACTTGCTTCGTGGATGTTGAATTTTGTCTCGTGATGATTGGAGATGATGTGGGTTATGGTCTTATTTAAGACAATATGATGAATGGTGTCTTCCTTACTATCTATCAAGTGAAGGCGACTCTCCAGCAGTGAGAGTCATCCTGGTTGACATGCTACTTGTAGCCTATTGTTGGATTTAGCTTTGTGGTGATAGAAGTGGCCTTCACTTTTAGTTTTTTTGGGGGGGTTGGACTGTCCCTTTTGTTTGGTTGGGACATTCATATTTGGTTCTTTCGTGACCAGTCAATTATTGATAGTTTTCAAGGGCACACGCTGGTCTCTTTTTTTTGGTTGAGTTTTACAGTTAGTTTGGAGGTTGTCCCCACGCGTGAGGATAAGTATAGTGTGCGGTTATCTAGGAGGTAGGCTTGGTGTTCACATTTCACTTCTTCTACGGTTCCTATGGACATGAATGAGTCTCCTATGGAGGTGAAGAATCTTGTGAAGGAGATTTGTAAATTTTGCGGCCTCCCTTCTGTGGTTGGTTTGATGAAAGACGACCTAATTGTATGCTACTTATCTTGCTTGTCTATCTCCTAGCTGCTCCTATTGAGGTGGTCTTATTTTCTATTGAGGTGGAAGGGGTTTTGCAACTGAGCGATGTGATGGTTCCCAAATCAACAGATTGGAAATCCTATGAGCTTACCTACTCAATGCTTGGATCTTCCAACTAACTTGGCCAACAAATGGGAGTGATCAATTATGATCCTCCTTCCCTGCAGTTTAGGCTCTGCAGAACTGAGGCGGGTGGACCTATACCTCAACCTTAATCTATTGGTTGGAGGCTTTTTATAGCAGATAACAATGCAAATAAAACTTAGATGATCTCTCAAGATGGCAAGAGAATTCTTGAGACTGAACGAATTGTGAATATCAAAACTATTAAATAACTTTACGATTGATTACTTATAAAAATGATTGTATAAAAGTTGTGAATGATAAATATAATGCTCAATTAGGAATGCCTTGGAAATGCTACATTAACCCACCTTAAACCAATATAAGACCAGTGTCTTTATCTTCCTTATAATATTATCAATTGAATTAAAGTGATCCTACGTATAACCCTGTAAGAAGATTTTAATAACTTGCTTTTAAAGAAAGATCATCACCTCAAAGGCATCTATATGCACAATAATTTAGATATATGTTGTTACAGTTAGTCTTATGGATTTTAACTTCTTTAAGAAAGACCAATAAGATAGAATGAAGTTTGAAAACCAATCCTTCAAACTAATGATCAAACTGAAACATATCCAAATTGTTATGTCATAAGATTGCACATTGAAGCATCTAAATTAATTAGATTATCACGGAGAACTAATCAGATTAAATGAAAAGATGAATATCAATAGGAATAAAGGAACAACAGAAATTATACTGAAATAAGAATGGTGAAACCCAACCTAATACAAACTTTGTTATGTTTCATCTCCAACTGTATACCTCCAGTGAACAAACCAAAATGTATTGCATAATAACTTGTGTTGTAATTATTATTATTATCTTTCAAAATTATCCCCTATATATAGACGAGGATTTAGCTTGGATGAAAAGGCATACCCTTTCATAAAGACTTGTTACATCTTAACTGACAACTAATCAAACTGACATAACAGATTGATTACATAAAATCTCCCCGAGACAACATTTTGAATCATTTTGGCATAATGAATAATCGTCAATAGCTCGCCATATCTCCTGATATGCTTTAAAAATTTAATAAGGGCATACGTATCTGAATTGTGGATGATGTCTCTGATTGTGGTCTTCCAGCATGATGATCCATTTTTTCTGCAACATTTGCATCCTCTCGTCCCATGGATACACCCACAGTCTTTGCCACCAACGAGATCCTGCACAAAATAGAATAAGTTAGTCATGTACTAATTTTAGAAAATAAAACATACATGTCATTAGAGAATGATTTGTATTTATTTTTGTCAACCACACGGAAAATATTTGACTGTCGCAGATTCACTTTCCAACTGAGTTTCGAAGATAGCACCACCTGCCTGCACTTTCTGAAGTTTCAAAAAAGCAGTTCGTCCCTACGATTTTTGAATATCACACTTTGTTTCCTTTTTTTGGCTAAGTCAAGCTTCCAAATGTGTGGGCCCAACATCCATTTCAGGATTTCGGGAATTCCCTTACAAGGCTTCTATTTTTTATGGCTAGCACCCCATGCATCAATTTTTCAAAATGTAGTACTTAGTCCTTTTTTATGCATCTTCAAAAAATGTGGGCCCCATCCTTCAGGAATCATGTTGCTTTGCTTCTATTCCCGATCACTCTATTTCAGAACTTCAGGAAATCCCTCACTATCCCTCTAATCCCGACTACTTTCGCTTAGCGCATGTAATTTTTATTTTCCTTGAATAATTTATGCATCATATTGTTCTAGGTTGAGTTGCTCGACATAACATTTTATCCGATGAATGAAGTAAAGCGGGCCCCACCATATTTCGAACAACTTTGTCCACTGCCTCCTTTCGATTAATTACCAGTATTCATTACGTCGTTGCATACCTTATTCCATGTGCCCTTTTATTTGATAAGTAGGTCCCTCATCTTCTAACTCCATTCATCTCCATCTATTTATTTCCCCTGTAACAACTATCTTTAAGTATATTATCGTGACGACACCCGTTATCGGGTAACTTTCTCCTTTGTAAGTCACTTAATCAACTTGTTTGATGGTGCATGTTACTCGACATGACATCATCACTCAAGCCTATCGAATAACTTTTGTGTCACTTTAATATTTGTAGACATATGGATTTTTAATTGATATTGTTCCCTTTGGCTCTATCCAACCAGGCTCCATCTCCGTGCAATGTGTCATATAATCGCTAATTCTCCACCTGAATGCTTGAACACTTACTTAACCCGCGAACTAGCAACTAACCACCGTCTTCAACTTGCTAACTAAAATGTCCAAGCTTTAAACCTTCGCGAGCTGGTGACCAAAGCATTCAAACCATCCATCGCCAACTCTCGGCTTATAACACTATCTGTCATCCATACTCGCGACTAGGCGACTAAACAAAAAACTTAACTACTCGCCATCTCACCAATCTTTTATGCTATCTTCATTAACCGACGCGAGCTGGCGACAACCATTGATCGTTCACATCCTGGACAGGTGGAAATCACGCGCTAATTCTATGACTGACACACTATTCCAACCTTCTAAAAACTAAGCACATGTGGCAGGATCTCGCTATATCTCCAACTGACAGCACTTAACTACTCATTACCTCACGAACTAGCAACTAGCTATTGTCGCTAGCTCTCCACATCTTTCCTTAATCGTTATCCAAGCTCGCAACCTAGCGACCACTGTTGTCTCCATATCTCAACATTTTTTGTTAACCGTTATTAACTGCAACGACCTAGTGATTAACCTCTATCGCCAACTCTAGGCTTCTTTCACTAACTGCCACTTTAACCCGCGAGCTGGCAACTAAATGCTATCTCCAGCTCGCGACTTGATTTCTAACTGCTTCTTTCATCCCGCGAGTAAGCGAATGACTGCCACGTGGAACCTTTTGATTTGTCTAGCTATCTTTGTCCACCAACCTTGTTACACGGGCGTACAAAATTCCTTCTACGCCATTCGCCAACTCGAGCGCCCGACCTGCCAAAAGCTTGCTACCTTAGGCAATTTAACATGTGTGCGTTCACATATAAAAACACCCCATTACTCCTCAACATAGGCAATGTGGGATAAGTGCGTTATAACAGATCTGCTACAGCAACTTTCACAAAGTATTCATTCTTTCACAACCATAACAACTTGGTGCTCGTGCATTTTCCTTCCTTCATGATATCACATGATCAATCCTGCACGCAGAAAATAGGCAGTAACTATTGTTATGATAAAAATGCGTAGACAATAAAAATACTTTCATGCATTAAGATCAAGGATGAATATGCAAAATTTAAATGAATTAAGACTAGGAAGAGATTTCTAAGAGCATAATTAAATTGAAAAATTAAGTGCTAACGGGATGGATCTGCAGTTGGGTTGTTGTTGTTCATCCTTTGTTGATATGTCACAACAAGAGGCTTGTTGGTTGTGCACTATTGAGGATCTTTCTTGGCCTATGTATTGTATGACCCTATGTGGCCTTGTTGTATCCATGCTACATTCATATAAAAGGTTCACTACTGACAGTGTGCCATTGGTGGCATCATGTTATACTTCCTGCACATTAGTATGTGCGCCTGATTTTTTGACAACCCTTTGGCTATACCTTTTGTATAGATCAAACCCCTTATTTGGTTGCTTAACTAATTAAAAACATAACCAAAAATTAAAACATTTTAATATAATATAATATGAATACGAGTTGTTAGACTACACTAATTTCATATAAAAAATTCCTTAAAATATTTTAAAACAAACATCGAGAGAAATGGTCATGACATGGAAGCTATTGCTAGCTAATAAAATTAAAAAAAATAAGGCTGAATAATGCTCCACGATAAATACGAATTAAATAATTTATTTAAGCATAACAAACCAAATCAAATTGCGTAGCCGTCCGATTTCTTCCATGCCGTGACGAAAACTCACATGAAATAAAAAATTAATTGATTTGTTTATAATAAAATTGGGAAAACGAAACATTAATAATAAATGTCTTGTAGTAGGTATGAAGGGGCATTCATCTCACATGACTCGTCCGGGCGGAGCTGCCGAGGCCAAAAAAAAAAAAAACAGAGCATGGGAGGGCGGATATCTCACCAGAAGAAGGTGGCCATTGAAGAGAGAAAGCTGAAAGATCTCCAGCAGAAACAGGGCATCGAATTCCCCGGCTCAGATTTCCATGCCATCGATCACAAGCAATGGATGCTGAGTTCGAATCTCAGCAACGCAAAGCTGAGCCAAATAATGTGGCCGGGCACTCACGACTCCGCCACAGACGGCATGGGACTTCCGGTGCTGATCCGGCCTCTGGTGCAGTGCCAGACATGCTCTGTTTATCACCAGCTCTGCAGAGGCGCCCGAGTCTTCGACATCAGAGTCGACCACGCCATGCATGTCTGTCACGGCCTCATTCAAGGCTACTCTCTCCTTACTGTCATCCAACAGCTCCTGAAATTTCTCTCCGAGACTTGCATGGAATTCATCATTTTACAGATTCGAACAGAGTATCGGCACAGAGACCCGCCGGGGATCGAGAAATGGCTGATCCGGCAGCTCGGAGATCATCTAATTGCTCCTGAAATGAGCGCTTTTGGGAAAACTTTGGGCGAATTGATGCCGAAAAGAGTGATTTGTGTGTGGAAACCCTCGTCATCGTGTTCCCCTGCTGTTTCCCCTTTGTGGAGCTCCGGATTTCTGACGGATAATTGGATCGATACGGATCTTCCGGCGACCAAATTTGAGAGTAATATGGAGTATTTGGCGGCTCAGGTGCCTGTGGATTGGAGGTTCTATTTTTACAGGGTGGAGAACACGGTGACTCCGCAGGCGGACAGTCTGGTGTTGTGTGTGAAGCCCGTGACGAATCGGATCAGAGGTTATGCCCGATTGTTCATCTCCCAGGCTTTCCGCAGAGGGTATGGTGACAGACTGCAAGTTTTTTCCTGTGATTTTATTGATGAAGATTTTGTGGACGCCTGTATTGGAGTCACGCTTTCCAGAATGGGAGGAAATGCTGAAAAGGATGAACAGAGCATTTCAAAATCGGAAGGAAATGCTTGAAAGGATGAACAGAGCATTTCAAAATCGGAAGGAGTTGGGACTGGAAGATCCTTGTGACTTGCACTCGATTTCAGCTCCTGAAGTACATCTGTACTGAAATTTATGCCGCATTTGAGCATAATGCTTGGATTACCTAATCCAATCTCCTGTAGAGGAACAATGGGAGCTCCTTCATCCATCTCCATAATCAAGATCACTGTTTTCATTTGTCAAGAAGACTGTATCTCCATAATCAAGATCACTGTTTTCATTTGTCAAGAAGACTGTATCTTCATTTCTGGTAAGATAGCTTAGAGCCCAATTGAGGGCATACTCAGTGCCTGCTGAGAAGTCCATTCCCACATCCACATGCCTCTTCATTGTCAGGTACAGGATTTGAATACCCAAGTCAATCATAATTTTAGTCACAGATTACTTTGGCAGGTAGAAATATTTCTTGGCTGTTATCTAAAACATGGGATTTTTTAGCTGTATTAGTAAGAAACTTGTGCCAACTACTAGTCCAAACCAAACAGTCTCTTTGACTTTAACTCAACTTTTTCATGCAGATTGAAGAGGCAATACCAACCCTTCTCTGTGGCTTTTAGCCTTTTCTTGTGGTGGCCCGATGCCATTAAACCTGCATCAACTAAACAAAATTCTTAGAATACTTAGGTGTTCTTGTGGGAAAGCAATTCTTTTAGAGTTTTTTTAATATATTTTGTTTTCCAGGAGGCTGCTAAGGTAAAAATGCTTTAAAACAACTCTGTTTATTCTATTGAAAGGTTTTGAGATGAACCCGGCCTTATATGGTCAATCGTGATTTTTTTAATATTTTTCCAAATATTATAATTCAGGATTTATAATAAAAAATTGTCAAAATAATTTAATAATTTAATGGTAAAATAATATAATAATTTGTTGTTTGTTTTGGTTTAGTTTTGTATTGTGACATATTCAGCCTTCAATCATTAGATTCAATTTTGTTTGTGGATTTAATTGAAAGGAAAGGAAAGGAAAGGACCTTTTATAGTCCACTATACCAGCCATATGTTTTTGGGTCTACATATGGTGACAACAATATGGGACTACCCCGTACTCCTTGCGGGAAGCATCCATTATGCTACAAACAAGGCGTACATACCCTACCCCCCAGTGGGATTTGAACTTGTGACCTCCCTTTGATTTAGTCCTGATCTCATGCAATCTATGTCATGTTGATCTCGTGTAAATCTAAATGGCTTTGATATATGATTTTTTTGTTTTGGTTTTAATTGCTATCTACAAATAAAGTTAGAATTTGTTGTGCAAGTGATTTCACCTTAATCAGATATATTTTAGTTTATTTAATAGTTTGTAGAATAGTCAAAGACATTCTAAACAATCATGCAATATTACCTAATTTCTTGCTCATGTTATTCAATCCTCTTGAGTGCAATGATGTGATGAGAAATAAAGAGAGATAATGGATAAATTCCTAAAAAATATTAGGGTTTGTCATTTCACCCTAGGTTGGAAGTATAACATTTTGTGCTCAAGTCACCAAGTAAATTAACTAGTTGGAAGGGGTCACCTTCTGCTCTTAATCATATTTGAGTAAATGATATGTTTGATGGTCAAATTCGCTCATAGATTCAACATAATCTAAGGGTCTATAAAAATGATCTAAGGGTTTATAAAAATAAAGATCTTATTTGGATTCTTGGGATGTGTGGAGTAAGGTTTTGTCAAGGCTTTAGTTAATTGCTAAATTTTAGGCATAATCAGAACACTTGTACATTAGTCATTGCATATGGTAAAAACAAGTCAAAGAGCTTTTAGAATAGAGAGAAAAAGTTTGATGGTGAAGTTTTTATATACATTACCAAATACCATTTAGTTTGATACATGTTTTGATGAAAGAACTTAATATAATTAGATACTAGCAAATGATGCACTCATATTCAAAGTTAGGTTCCTTAACTCATTTTGTTACCCATCCCTATCCACACATCTTCCCACACAATTGACTCCATCTTATCCACATTATGCATATTAGTGTCCCTTATAGGTAGACATTCATATTTCTAAATTTCTCAAGGAATAACTTTTGGCATGAGTAAGGTTTAGCATGAATAATCTTGTCATGAGGAGTGAATTATCTAGGCTCTTGCTACTATTCAATTAAACTCAAAACTATTATCTTATAAAAAAGAATATATATTATCTCAAACAATACCATTGAGAAAGGACTATCTTGTTCTAAAGAGTAGTTGAAAGTTATTGGCAAGGCTCATTAGCATAGATATATGATTCACATCAACCTTTGATGATAATTTTTACCACTCAATTTGTAAAACTGCTATTATGCAACAAGGAGATAGTCTTACAAAACCCATGTATCCATTACAATCACATGTCATGGAGAATGCTATCACCAACCCATTAGGACCATAATATATTCTAGAAAAATAAAATACTTTCATTGTAACCAAGTGATGATATTAGTTAGTGTTCAAGAAAAATAGTACTCAAAGGTACAATCAACCCAAATGACTATCATAGCTCAAATAGGGATTTTCTTTTAATTCCACAGAACTATTTTGTATGATAAGGGGATAGTCTTGGTTTGTTCATTGATTCTAAAAGTTCTTCAATCCAAATTCAAGGATTTATGTAACACCTAACAAATAAAAAGAAGACTTCTATCAAATGGAGATGGCTAGATATATAAATGAATGATAAATTTCATTTTTGAATTATTCAAAGAGTTCTCATGATCAAAGAAAAAATACTATTATATCAATAAATATACAAAAGATGCATAATCGTGATGGTTATGGCTATCTAGTTGCTCAAAACTATGCCAAAGACATGGAAAACTATCATAGAAAGAATGAGTTTTAACAATCCAAACCACAACTATTTGCATCATTGTTATGAATGGATAAGGGTTTGATCAAGAAATCAAAATAATCTTTAGCACTAGGATAGTCTTATAGCTAGTTGAATATTGAAATTACATATTTGATCATTAAGATAGTCATAAAAATAAGATCCAAATAAATAGTATCATACACTATCTCAAGAATAACAAATTGAGGGAGGTTTACCATGAGGGAATTCATTTGATTCAATGATAAATCATTAAAGGCATTCATCTTAATCCTAATAAATAATTTTTACTATGCCTATACAAACACCATTAAGGTTATAGAGGTTGCAAGGCTATCACCATAACAAATCTTGAACTATCATCAAAGTATGTGTTGGTGATCTAAGTGATAGATCCTAAATCTCTAAGGCTTGGTAATATTTCAAGTGCCAAGGGTTTCAAACTTGAGAAGAATACCATATACATATCTTCATAGTTGGGAAGCTAAGGATCAATTATTAAGGTGGGCAACCTTCTTCATTTATAGATTTTCAAGACCAAGAGGGGTATCCCTAAGTAGCTAGATTAATGGTAGACATATTGAACAATGTGTTAGGAATAACAGTCCACAAGACAACTGAGAGGGGGGGTGAATCAGTTGTAATCTAGATTATTAAACTTTATACTTTATAAACCAAATCTGCAAATATAAATGATAACACAGTAATAGCCAACACCATAACACAATATTTGTTGTTGAGGAAACCCTGTTAAAGGTAAAACCCCGGTGGGAATTAACACCCACAAATAATGTATTGAGAGTATAGTATCCCTGTTAAAAGATATTATCCATGTTAGGAGCTTGTTACAACATTACAGTACACAGACCCTGTTAGGAGTCAAAGAAAATAGTAGGCTCACTGCCAAGGCACACTGCCCAAAGAAGGTTAAAGCCACCCTCAAGGATTCACAATCCGAATCAAGTGTATAAAGAAAATACACATTCCAGCGAGCTGTCTGATAGAAATTGTCTTTGCTTGGTCAGTTCCAATGATGTATCAACTCTGCTTTGTATCCAACAGTCAACAAGCTTCGCAGCTTCCACACTTCTCTTTCTTTTCTCTATCACACTTCTTCACAAGAATTTATCTTTCATAAATACCCTCTTACAATAATTCATTAGGTCAGCCAATTAAGCTTTCCATCATACAAATAATTACATATCCCCTAGCTAAAATACACACGGTATCTATAACAAGTATACAACATTTACAATTCATTACATATACTTCCAGATCCGCAATTCATGCTCACAATTATTTTCACACGCTACATGTCTGAAGTCGGACAGGGAATAGGTCTTCTCCAGAATACATGCCATAGCTGACATCATCAGTATCCAATCAACAATCGAACTCAACCCATTACTCTATCATATGTCGGTTGTTCATCAGTAAGCTCACAAGTTCTGAAATATCTTTGCCAAAAAGATATACCCGAAACACAGAGACTTGCTCTGTCCAGAATCACAGTTACAGTCCAGAAAACCAATCTTCACTAAATCAACTGTAACATCCACAGTAGGTAACATAAATCCAAGCGACCTTAGGGATAAGGTCAGCACACATCCTTCTGCATAAGTACAACTTTGATCATTTTGAATCATTTGTACAGTGTTCGTACACTCCATCCAATTAAGTAGTATGTATGTCTTCTTCATAGAAATATATGTTGACATCAGTAGCAAAACATGAATATCAACAGCATGATCAGTAACCAAAGCTTATATCATCCAACAATCTCCCCCTTTGGCATTGATGGCAACATATGGGAAAATCCATATGTATCAACCCAAAAGTACTCACTCTCAATACAATCTTCTCAATATCCTCAACACAAATCTCCCCAAAATAGTAAGGATTTTCACATAGATTCCTTCCCCCTTTGGCAGCAATGGTAAAGGGCGTCATAATTCATCTGTAGTCTTCTGTAAGATGTAGCTTTTTCAAATCTTCATGTCCAATCATCTAGGTGCAAGATCACCCAAATGTACTCCATAGTATTCTCCTGTGATCACTCCCCCTAAGGAGTAGATCCATACATCAAGTCCAGAGAATGACATAGCTCTGACATCCACTAGACTGATGCACATCTGCATCATTTAGTTTTCACTTGGAGGGGCCATCACCCCAAGCATGCCTCTGAGATATTCAAAAGCATCTTTTGGAAAAGGTTTAGTAAATATATCTACTATCTATTCCTTTATGCTAATATACTCCAGTTTAATCTCTCTATCTGCTACCTTCTCCCTTAAGAAATGATACTTGATGGAATATGTTTAGTCTTTGAATGCATTACAGGATTCTTTGACATATTCACTGTGCTGGTGTTATCACAATGGATAACCACTGGTTCTTTGAAAATTATTCTGATGTCCTTCAGTATTTGTATCATCCAAACAACTTGTGTACAGTTTATTGCAGCAGCAACATACTCTAACTTAGCAGTAGATTGAGAAATATAGTTTTGCTTCTTGCTCAACCAAGAAACCAGCCTCTTTCCAAGGAAAAATGCACCACCACTTGTGCTCTTCCTATCATCCACATTACCTGCCCAATCAGCATCAGTAAAATCCTGCAATGTAAAATCATCAGATTTTTCATACCATAATCCATATTCTATTGTTCCTTTCAAATATCTGAAAATCCTTTTTATAGCAACAAAATGTGTCTCTTTAGGATCTGCCTGATATCTAGCCACAATTCCAACTGCATTGGTAATATCTGGTCTGGTGTGTGTCAGATATTGTAGACCTCCAATCATTGATCTGTACTTAGTCTGCCCAACACTTTAAGTCTCATCACTTTTAGTTAGCTTGTTCCATGTCACCATGGGTGTTCCAACAAGTTTACAATCTTCCATTCCAAATTTCTTCAATATTTCCTTAAGATACTTAGTCTAAGATATAAATATGCCATTCTTACTCTGATTAATTTACAAACCAGGAAAAAATTTCATCTCACCAATCATTGACAATTCAAACTCATTCTCCATTTCTTTAGCAAACTTCTTACTCATTTTATTATTTCCTCCAAAATTGATATCATCAACAAAAACTTCTATAATTAAGATTCCATCTTCATCAGTTCTTAAATACAAATTACTGTCTACATTACCTTTTCTGAAACCAAGAAGAAGTAGATGTTTATCCAGTCTTGCACACCATGCCCTCGGTGCTTGTTTCAGTCCATACAGTGCCTTCTTTAGTCTGAAAACCATGTTTTCATCATCTGTCAAAGGAAAACCATCAGGTTTCTCAATGTACACTTCTTCTTCTAGATCACCATGCAAGAAAGCTGATTTCACATCCATCTGATACACTTTGAAGTCTTTATGTGTAGCATAAGCAAGGAATAGTCTCACAGATTCCAATCTAGCAACAAGTGCAAATGTTTCTTCATAGTATATGCCTTCTTGTTGTGAGTAGCCTTTACATACCAGTCTAGCCTTGTTTCTCACCACTGTGCCTTCCTCATCCATTTTGTTTTTGAAAACCCACTTAGTGCCAATCACATTTTTGTTCTCAGGTCTTGGAACCAATTCCCAAGTATTTTTCTTCTTTATCTGTTCTAGTTCTTCTTCCATGCCTTTAGTCCAAGATTCATCTTTACATGCTTCATCAGTAGGCTTTGGTTCAACTTGAGAAATCAAACAGATCTCATCTCTAACTTTAGATCTAGTCATCATACCTTTGCTTGCATCACCAATAATTTGGTCTTCAGGGTGGTTTTTCTTGACATACCTTGGTGTCTTTAATGTCTCAATAGCTTCGGCATGTTCTTATTCTTCAATCTCATTCTCAATCATCAAGGGTCTTTCAGGTTCAGCAGCAACTTCTCTTGATTCTGTTATCTGACCACAATCATACATTCTTTTCTGAATTTGAAATTTTTCATCTATCCTCACATTGGCACTTTCAATTAGTTTCCTCAGTCTCAGATTGAAACATTTATATGCTTTACTCTTAGTGGAATAACCAAGAAAGATCCCTTCATCACTTCTAGCATCAAACTTGCCTATCTCATCATCTCTTTTGATATAACATTTACTACCAAATATTCTGAAATATTTCACAGTAGGTGCATGATCAAACCATAATTCATAAGGAGTTTTATTTGTACCTTCTATGATCTATATTCTGTTTAATGTGTACACAGCACTGCCAACAGCGTCTCTCCAATGAACATGTGATACATTTCCTTCCAGCAACATAGTCCTTGCAACATCTAATATGGTTCTATTTCTTCGCTCTGCTATCCCATTCTGTTGTGGAGTTCTAGGAGCTAAAGTTTGTCTATGTATTCCATTTTCTTCACAATATGTATTAAACAGTTCTGATGTAAACTCTCCTCCTCTTTCTGATCTCAAACATTTCATCTTTAAACCAGATTCATTCTCAACTTTTGCTTTGAATAAATTGAACTTGTCAAATGCTTCAAATTTCTCTCTCAAATATGTAACCCACATCATTCTACAAAAGTCATCAACAAAAAGTATAAAATACCTTTCACCATAGTATGATCTTATTCTTGTAGGACCACATAGATCTGTATGCACCAGATCCAACTTCCCTTTTTTCTGAATAAGCTTTGCTCTTGAAAGTGCTTCTAGTCTATTTCCCCATAACACATTCTCTACACATAGTGTTAGATGGATTTACAATTCTAGGTAGATCTCTTACTACTTTTGTCATACTTTCCTTCACAATGTTATCAAAATTAACATGACAAAATCTTATGTGCCATTGTGAGTGTGATAATGGGTACCTGTTAGATGGACACAAACACTTCAATAGATCATTGTTTTAGCAATATAGGGTTAGTAAAAGCATGAAAAACACATAAAACCCTCTAAAGGCGACCTATTG
>MU224004.1:219917-230374 GCA_018584345.1 Thuja plicata
ATAGAAATAGACACCCTTCCTTGAATTCATGCTTCTTTGTTATTGCTTGATCACGATCATAACAAATTAATATATCTTTTTAATGAAAGTCATTTTTAGAAATTTCACATAGACCCATACATAGTCTGTCATAACTTTTGCATCCAAGAATTTTTCTCTAATTGCCAAGCAGTTACAGGGTCGTTTGGACATAACTCGAGGGTATGATCACACTTAGGGAAAATAGGGTCCATGGTTGCGACAGACCGAAATTAGGTGGTTACATTTGCCCCTCTTTGAATTGATGTGCGAGCAGCGCATTGATTCAAAGAAAGTTTTTGATTTTGACTTCAAAAAGATTGAGAATCCCGTTCTTGGTATTAATCAATATCAAAGTATTATATGTATTCTAAATGATCATACGACTCAAGCTACAAATATTAACAATCCTTAATAACAATAAATCCAATTTCATCATAATCGCCATCCTCATCATCAGATATACCTTCACTAGCATAATAACATTCCTTATCCTTTGAGAACTTAGACTTGAAAAACTTAGGTTTATTCTTTGGAATTCTTGTAGGACATCTAGATGCAAAGTGACCGATCTTGTTACATGAAAAACATTTCAAAAGTAATTTTCCCTCAAACTTACCCTTACCTCTCTTTTCTCTTCTGACAATCAGTGCAACGATTTCATCTAGCTTTCTTTCTTCTTCCTATATTTGTTCCCATTCATCAACATAGGCTCCAAGTTCTTATTTTAGATCATTACTGCTTGTGCTTGCATTTCCAGGTAAGATTCTTTTGCTTTTGTGTACGGTTGCTTTGAATGCTGACTCAACCTTAGGTAGAGTGTCTCCCAATTCTGCAGCTTCAAATGTAGTTAGCTTGCCAATCAACATCTCTCTGGTGAAGTTCGGTGTCAAAGGTATGATCTCCTTTATGGCCTGAACCTTGGTTCTATATGCAGGTGTCAAAGATCTAAGTATCTTTGCAATAAATTCTTCCTCACTGTAAGTTCCTCTAGAGTTCCTAATACCAATAACTACCTCAGTAATTCTCTGTGCATATGCTCAGATGTTCTCATCTTCTCTCATCTTGAGTGATTCCATCTTTGTCTTCCAGTTCTGTAACTTTGCTTGCTTTGTAAACTTGTCTCCAACATATAGTGCTTCCAGTCTTGACCAGATTTCATGTGCAGAGTCCAAGTCCTTTACTTCAGTAAATTCTCCTTCTGATAATGCGTTGATTAAAGATTCCCTTGTAACCATATTGCATGAGAATAGCTTCTTTTGATCTTCACTGGATTTCTCTAATTCATCCTCACTCACTATCTTTTCCTTCTTCTTTGTTATCATCTAGTAATCAATTCCCAGACATAGTAAATGTATTCTCATCTTGTTCTGCCAACTGTCAAATTTTTCAAATTCAAACTTTGGACTATCCTTCCTATAGTAAGTCATCTTCAAGATCACCTCAAGCTGTTGAAATTTCTCTCTGAGGACCAATAGCTTTGATGCCAATTGTTGAGAATAACAGCCCACAAGAAAACTGAGAGGGGGGGTGAATTAGTTGTAATCTAGATTATTAAACTTTATACTTTATAAACCAAATTCGCAAATGTAAATGATAACACAATAATAGCCAACACCATAACACAATATTTGTTGTTGAGGAAACCCTGTTAAAGGTAAAACTTTGGTAAGAATTAACACCCACAAATAATGTACTGAGATTATAGTATCCCTGTTAAAAGATATTAGCCCTGTTGGGAGCTTGTTACAACTTTATAGTACACAATCCCTGTTAAGAGACAGACCCTGTTAGGATTCAAAGAAAATAGTAGGCTCACTGCCAAGACACACTGCCTAAAGAAGGTTAAAGCCACCCTCAAGGATTCACAATCTGAACCAAGTGTGTAAAGAAAATACACATTCCAGCAAACTATCTGATAGCAACTGTCTTTCCTTGGTCAGTTCCAATGATGTATCAACTCTGCTTTGTATCCAATAGTCAACAAGCTTCGCAGCTTCCACACTTCTCTTTCTTTTCTCTATCACACTTCTTCACAAGAATTTATCTTTCATATATACCCTCTTACAATAATTCATTAGGTTGGCTAGTTAAGCTTTCCATCATACAAATAATTACATAGCCCCTTGCTAAGATATACATGGTATCTATAACAAGTATATAACATTTACAATCCATTACATATACTTCCAGATCCACAATTCATGCTCACAATTGATTTCACACGCTACATGTATGAAGTCGGCCAGGGAATAGGTCTTCTTCATAATACACGCCATAGCTGACGTCATCGGTATCCAATCAACAATCAAACTCAACCCATTACTCTATCATATGTCAGTTGTTCATCAGTAAGCTCGCAAGTTCTAAAATATCTTCGCAAGAAAGATATACCCGAAACACAGAGACCTACTCTGTCCAGAATCACAGTTACAGTCCAAAAAACCAGTCTTCACTAAATCAACTGTAACATCCACAGTAGGTAACATATATCCAAGCGACCTTAGGGATAAGGTCAGCACACATCCTTCTGCATAAGTACAACTTCGATCATTCTGAATCATCCGTACAGTGTTCGTACACTCCATCCAATTAAGTAGCCAGACTGTCTTCTTCATAGAAATGTATGTTGACATCAGTGAAAAAAAATGAATATCAACATCATGATCAGTAACCAAAACTGATATCATCCAACACAATGTGCAACATAGTGTATCCCAATACCGATGTCACAATATACCTATGTGCTAGCTTTGACATATAAGGTTAAGCGTCTTGTCAAAAACTATTATTCCATATGAGCATCTAAAAATGCATTTTAAAATAACCCCTCGAGATGTTATGCATACTCAAAAGATGAAAAGAAACATATAAACTAATGAAAATATATTATGTTTAATTTGGTGAATTTGAGTGTGTTAAGGACTAAAGGAGAGTGAGAAAACTAGTGGAAGGTTGATTTTTATATATAATTAGACAATAGAATCATTGTAATCACACAAAATATGTAATAAATGAAACCAAGGTGATACCTTAATCAATATATCACAAAAAACCATGATGTCCTAAACATACAGGAAATCTAGACTCTACACATACATTAGAGAAAGCAATAGATGGTTCCAAAATATTAAGTTAATCTACATAGTAATCCTAGGACATTCAAATGGAATTCTTAATTATGTTGATAAGATACTACACAATTATAATGCATGGATTCTACAAACATCTAGTTGAGAAACTAATCAACATGCATTAGGAATGCAATTGGACATGCAAGGAGTCATTTAGCTAAGGTTGATTCTATAATTAATCAACGAGATGCTACAAATATATGCTACATATTTAGGATATGTCTAGAACATTATGATATCAACTACATATACCCAAAATTGAAGATTCAAACTGAAAGGCTTCATGTGAGTGATTATATTATGTCAATTTGGAAACATTCTCTCCTTTGTTATTTTTGTAATGTCATAAATTCCTTTGTTATTTTTGTAATGTCATAAATTGTATCCCTTTATAATTTCACTCTCGTTTTGGGCTCACTTTAGTGGTTATGTCTTACACCCTTGATTCATGCTTGATTGTGCCCAATCGTGAACATTTTCAAAAACTTAGTGTAATCCTTTGCTCATGTATAAATAGAACACCCCCTCTCATTTGAAATCCTATATCTAAGTTATCATATTCCTATCACTTCCAATTTATCATTCAACCAAACATATTCAATAAAATTAAAGATAAGTTTTCTATCAAGCATTCAATTTTAGGAATTATGATCAAATTACCTCCATGATAAAGAAATGCATTAACATCCATCAAGAGAAAGAAAGCTTTGTCTGAGGCTTTAAGGAAAGGAGTTTCGCATCAAATGTATCATTTGTCAATTCAAACATTTACTTTTTAAATGAAGAGGAAGTAGGTAGGTGGACTAATAATTCAAACTAGATATAACCCCACTTATATTCCCACCTAGCTTTCATCGGGGCAATCGACAACTGATTCAACTTCAAGATAATGGACTTAGGAAAGAGATGAATGCAAAGTGGTTTGGAATGATGCAGTCCTCCTAGGTGAAACCCTCTTTCATAAACACTTTGATGGAACTCTTCTACGATGTCTCAGATCAGAAGAAGCTAACACATTCTTACAAGAGGTTCATTAAGGAATCTACGGTGCCAATTCTAGTGGTCTAGCTCTTGCAAATTAATTATTGTGTATAGGTTTCTACTGACTGACCATGGAAAGGGATGTCTATCATTATGTGAAGAAACATGTGCCCTATCATCAACGTAGTGATATAATACATGCACCCTCTCAATCATTACAACCCATCATTACTACACCAGGGCCCTTTTCACAATGGGAGCTCAATATTGTTGGAAAAATATCTCACACCTCTTCCAATGACCATAAGTACATCCTTTCCACCACTAATTATTTCACTAAGTGGGTTGAAGCCATCCCTTTGACTTATAATACTGGTAAAGTAATCTCCAAGTTCATACTAAATTATCTCATTTATCATTATGACATCCTTCAAATCATAGTCATTGATAATGGTACTCCCTTAAAGAATAAGATGCAATAGATCTGTGCCATAGGTTTAGTATTAAACAACACTATTCCTCCATCTACTACCCACAAGGAAACAGTCAAGATGAGGCTACAAATAAAACCATAATCGAAATCCTCAAGAAAATAGTCAATGAAGCTATCTGTAATATGCACTTATAGTTGAATCCTAACCTATGGGCCTACCACACTTTCGTTTGCACACCAAAGGAGCCACCCTATATTCCCTCAAAATATCCCTGCAAAATATGTTGCTTGATGAAGAATATATATAGAATTGCACACTTGCAAGAACTTCAACTCCTTGATGAGAGGCATCTTAATGCCCTGAACCACCTCTGTGTATATCAGAATCACGTACGACTATAGTACAATAAGAAAATCAAACCCTGGGATTTTGACATCTGTGACCTAATCCTAAAGAAGAATCAGAAGAATCTTTAGAGTCATGATAAGTAAGGAAAATTTGAGCCTAATTGGTTGGGCCCATATGTCATCACTGCTAAGTTTGGATCTTGAGCCTATTAGATTGCAACACCAGAAGATCCTCTCCAGTTTTAGTGAAGTTTCTAATCCATTATTTGATGAGGAAGTGGAAATGGATCAACTAATGCTTTGTCATAACATCTTTGAGAAGGGTTGGCATATAGTTTATAATCCACTATATGAAGAAATGATTGAGAATTCAGATGATTTGAATGTTGTATTAGTTGGTGCAAAGAATGATTATAATGACCAGGGTATAATATCTGATTTGATGCCACTCTATGATGTTGAATATGTTTATGGAATTTATTTTGAAGATCCTTGTAGCATAGATATAAACTATGAGTCTCAAAATGAACCAAACATGTAGTTAGAGGCTTCAATGTATGAGGATTTTTCTGAATGTTTGCATGATATGCACATATTTGAATATGATTAATTTGTATTTGATATGCAAGCATGTATTGTGGTAAATCGTGATGATTCTAGCTATGAGGTAGAGTATGAATGTTTTGCATTCTCAGATCAGCTGGTTGAGCCTTGTGAATATGGTGAAGATGTTGATAATGAAAGGTCTTACATTGTGTATAATCTTCATCATGTTGTGAATATGAGGAATGTATTTCAAATTATGACACTTTTCAGTAGGTGCATGATTTAAAGGTACCAATAGATGCTAAGTATGTTGATAATGATAAGAATGACAAAATGATGAATGATGCCAGTTATTTTTAGTATGACCTCATATCATTCAATGATATTTTTAGATTGGTCATACTTTTGAATGATGGGAATCATGTATTTGATAAGGGAAATCTTTGGTTTTATTTCTTTGGTGGCCCGGGGCCACTCGTAGGAGGATGTGTATGATTTTTAAAAGTAATGTCAATAAGGAACCCAAATGCAAAATAAGTCACCTGGTTTGCTTCTACTAGAGATATGGGTCCTCGTGTTAGTATATAACTAACCATCCCAACTAGAGCCACTATTGGTACTCTCAAATTTTGGATAAATTTGGAGCGGCCATGTTAAAATTTGGCTAAGGCATGAAGAGTGCACCTTTGAAAACTTGATTTGAAGGACCTACTTTGAGAGATGATAGCTTGATACCTAATGCATGTTATGAGAAATGCATTTAGGAATATGGTCTAATCCTATCATTAAGCCTAAGTATAAATTTTCACACCCCTACAGTTAGTTTTGACATGTATTTCATATACCTAGTTTGAAGGGATTTTTACAAATCTTCATTCTGCATTTTCCCAGAAAATCCATGTAGCCTAGTTTAGAGGCCTAAAATTCACACCCAGGAGATCTTCATTACCAAAATATAATTTCCCCATATTTTAAACATAAAAGAAGACTCTCATTTCCATTTTGAGGCCCCATTCAATCTATTTGATGAGTTTACTCAACTAAATCCATTTAGTGTTTATTTAAGTTTATTGATTGTGCAGTATCATAGTTATCAGCAGACCTACTTTGAGGGTAAATAAAAGTGAACCCATTAACCATCAGGACAAGACAATTTTTGTTTTATAATAGTAGCATTGTGGTGAATTCATATGCACATTTTCAGCCTCCCATGATCCCATTTGATAAGTTTCCAGGCCAAAGCCAAACCCAACTTATTCAGATTTATAATGTATTCAATGTTGCACCTTCCGAGTAGCCATTTTCACAAATCTATACTTCACGATCTGTTGATGCCCATCTGAAACCAATTGTTACTCTATACTACCGGTATCAGGAAGTACCTATTTGTAAAGTTTCAGGCTCCCAGAAATCCATTTGATATTTTTACCAGCCTCATATGAAATGTATGTTATTGTTTGCTGACGGGTCATGTTGCAGACAAAATGAAACGAGTAACTATGGAGATTAATATTTCCCACCTCGTGCATCGTCAAGAGAAATCATTTTGGAGGGTGAATCTAGGTATGTTAAACTACATATTTGTCAATCGCCAAGGTCCAGTAATGTGTTTTGGATATTTTGAAGGATAGTTTTGAAGGCTACTCACTCAGTTCAGGCACTTATCAAAATGATTAATATTCAAAGTTTTAGTGAGCTTTGGCTCTATGGTTTTGATCCAGGTGTAAAATGAAGTTCTTCAGATCAGTTCAAAGGCTCAAGTGAATCAGAACGGAAAAAAAAATAGTCGGGCCCACATTGGGACTCGACTTGCCTCATCAAGTCACAGGTCCATGGTTAAAATGAATAGTGTTTTATTATTTAAATTATTGTGATTTAAACAAACAGATCTCCAAAACAGAATAAGAAAAAAAATATGTATAAGTACTAATAATGTATTATTATATTATACTGTGTTGTTCTCACTCCAAAATCGTAAACAGAGAAGATACTCTTATAAAATTCTGCATATTGCACTAAACTAGATAAAAGCATTAACCTGCATTTGTGTTGGGTTTGCAGTGCTGAAAAATAATCAATCTTATAATGATTTGGCTAGAGATTATGAGGCAACAATGTGGTGCATCTTTAAATAAGTCACTCGTGCAACCCACTACTATCCCATTGGTTGTACTTAAAGGGTAATGCAATGCATTTATGAAGTGTGGATTACCACAAATTCTTATACTTAAGACAATTTTCAAAATTCTTCAGATTGGTCTGCAGAATTGTTGAACTTCATTATTCGAATATATACTATGAAATTTATTTTGAATTTTTTTTACAGAAATATAAAAGTTGAATCAATTCAATCAAATCGCCAGTGAAGTTGCCCTGCTACTTTTTGTTGAATTATCACTAAAGTGATGAGGCTTAAATAGAAAAACTAAGGAAATAATAATAATTTGATTGAAAGGCACTATTTCACTTTAGTTTGAAAAACTTGCATCCTTGTAGCTATATCAGAAACAGTTGATTATGAATTAAAATAGGCAAACTGAAAACACAGATGGAAGAATAACATCTTTGTCAGTAGATAGAGATGAGAAATTGCCTCAGTTATGCATGACATGAAATAGTGTTGAACTCAAGGTCAAAAATGAAATTTTGCATCTAGAAAATTTCAATTATCATGTTGCTTGGATTTATAGGATTTTGAACAACTAGGGAGGGGCATGTTTAAGGAATCTGATTTCACCATGTTGGGTGATTAAGGTTTTGAAAATCTGACCAATTTCTTACGTAGAAACTTGTACTACAATCAGAAATATGGGGTCGAATGATATTGTTCAGTGCTCACCATGAACCAAAGGCGGTCTGCGTAACACCCGGTTTTCCCCAATGGCATGCTGAAACTACACAGTTGTCTCGCTGCTTGCAAAACAAGCAAAGACAAAAGAGCAAAAGAAGGAAAATGAAATGAGAAGACATTACGATCAGACAAAACAGGCTGCTATGATCCAAGCCAAATAGCTACGTTCTATAATAGTCCCAGGAGTTTCTGTCAAAAATCCAAAAATCATACAACCTTCAATCTCAAATTAAAGCTTCAAACCCTAAAACCTTTATTGGTTTGAAACGAGAAGTCATAACCCACAATCTCAACTTGACGGAGGCAAATTGCCTGCAGAAGATCAAGGTAAAAGATGCAGAACCTGAGCCGGAAGGAAGAGGAGTGATTGTAAAAAGAGCTTCTGCGGCTGCTGGATCTTCTCCATAAGCAAAGGGAGAAGACATTCAGGCTATTGTTGCAGAACTTGGAAATATTGGTTAACAAAACAAGTCCCCACCTGTTCATAAGGTTCACATGGGCCATGTCATTTTAGCTACAAGCATAAAATTCTAAATCACAAGCACAATTGTTCTTTTGTTCTCTCTTTTTTTCATTTTAATCTAGTTGTACAGTGGTGACTGGAGTGGAATATGAGGATGACATCACCCCTGTAGCCATTCCATAAGGCATCTATTAAACCTTGGGAACAAAACCCTAACCTTAAGAAGAAATTATAAAAGCAGAGTATGATGTATGTAGAGTGGGCTACAACACTAAGGAAAAGGGTACAAATGAAAACTAAGAATTTACCTCAACCCCTTGATGCATTGAAATAGCTCAGAAAAGAAACAGAGCATAGAATACATACATTTTGCACTCTACGCTCTGTTATGGTAAAAGAAAACCTTCCTTACATTTTGCACTTGACGCTCTGTCATGGTAAAGAAAATCTCAGGGATCAATTGTTCAGACTTGCATCAATTCTCTCAGAAGAAGCTTTGAAAAAATGAGAAAAAGAGGAGGACGAGAAGATTCACGAAAATGAGAAAAAGAGGACAAGTTATCATTAATGCGTGTTAAATGAGAACGACTTTTACATTCCATGATATCGGTGCGGTAATAGTTTGATTGTTTTATTTTTTTGTAATTTCGGTTTCGAAATTGATTTTTTTCCTTGCCTTTTTTTGTCACAGCCAATAGAAATTCAAATAAATAGTATTTATTTAATTTGAAAAATATGTTCAAAATTACAAATCTTATAATATACATTAAAACTTAAAATTCTCAAATCTTATTGGTCAATCTAATTGCATTTTAGGACTTAATGTATGCAATAGTTTATCTACCTATGGCAGGAACTAATAATAATATTAAACTATGAGAAATGGGAGAATCATAAATAGCCCAAAGGTTGAGACAAATCAGATATATTAATTAAATATGTTCTAGGTGGTAATAGGTTTAAATATCTTACTGAGTGATAAATGAGAACAAGAAGCTACAAAAATAAGTTATTTTAAATCATTGTTTGATAATGAAGCCGATAGGCTTTGTGTGGGAGTTTTGCTCCCAGAAATGAATTTTTATTGTCGGTTGTCAGCCCTCTTCCTAGATAGTTTTCTTTTCCGACTATGGAAAACACTTCAGTTATTTTCTCCTTGTTTTTTTGTTAGAAAATAGCAAGTAAATATTGTTTTCTTTTGGGCTTATCAAATCCAAAAAAAATTAGTATCATCTATCTATAAGATGATTTTCTTTTCAATTTTAGCTTGGTTTTTTAAATTGATTTAGTTTTTAGTTTTTTAAATTATTTTAGTTTATTTTTTTAATTAGTTTAGTTTTTAGCTTTTTTAATTAGTTTAGTTTTTAGTTTAGTTTAGTTCAACTCAAAATCAGAAATCGAGAAGAATATTTTTATTCACTCAATTTTCTATGAAACTGTACAGGTACATATACATATTTTAGATCCTACAATCAAGCTGCTTGCCTTATTGATTAAGGAAAGAATCAGAAATTAGTTTAGGAAAGAATCAGATATCAAGATAGGAAAGAATCAACCCAATATCGCAACACTCCCCCTCAAGTTGGTGCATAGATGTCACACATGCCCAACTTGCCCAAAAACTTCGAGAACACTCGACTTGAAACTGCTTTGGTGAGAATATCAGCCAACTGATCCTCTGAT
>MU224004.1:238470-259236 GCA_018584345.1 Thuja plicata
GTTGGCTCTTCACCGAGCTCACTTCAGAAGAGTGAAAATTTTGGGTTACCGGTCCCAAGTGGTTTTTCCCTTAACGGGGTTTCCACATTAAAAATCCATGTGTCAATGTGTTTATGAGTCATTACTTTAGTGTTCTACATTACACATAACTAATCTGGATTGATCGGTATACACTAAGTAATTTACTGTATTTCGGTAAATGAAAGATTGTAAATCGGTAAAGATAAAGAATAAGGTTTAACAGTGAACTCCAAGCAGTAGTTATATTTGATAAGATTATTTCAAGGCATACATCTTGTAGGACTGAAGATAACTAGAGGCTTATCATTGTGGTAATAAGTTTTTGGGTTAATTTATTGGAATATTTTTTAGGCCACTGATTCACCCCCCCGCCCTCTCAGTTATTCTAACAATTGGTATCAAAGCTTGTGTGCTTAGAATGAAGGTTTCAAGACATGAGCAAAAGTTCACAAGATGACCACACGAGCCCAAGTTGAACAAGGAGAACTTTGCATCATAGAAAAGCAGGATAAGACTCCACCTATCAGGTATTGGAAATGATGTTACTCAATACTTGGATACTAAATATGTGTTGCCTATAGGACCTCGCACACTTGAGAAATTAAGATAAAAACATGAGCATAATTCTATGATAATATAAATAGCTTCCTCACTCTCCGATGTTGAATTTGAAGATGTCAAAACTTGCACCTCTGCAAAGCAAATGTGGGATAAATTGAAACTGGTACATGGAGGAGATGCTAATGTACTAAGAGCTAAGGTAGAAAGCCTAAGAGGTAAATTTGATGACCTAAGGATGAAAGAAGGAGAAAATATCACTCAGTACAGTTGCATAATAAAAGAGGTAGTCAATGCTATCTGAGGAGTTGGAGGCATACTTGAAGAAGAAACAGTGGTAAGTAAAATCCTAAGAACCTTACTGTCTGTATATGCTATTAGAGTATTTTCTATACAAGAAATGAGAGTAATAGAAAACAATAATGTCACTCTAGATAGTTTGGTTGGTAGATTGATTTCATTTAAGATGAATAACTTTGGTAACAGTGTCTTACCATCTATTGAGTCTGCATTCAAATCTTCTTTGAAAATAAGTAATTCAAGTCATAAACACACTATGAGAAATGATAGTGAAAGTGATAGTGATGACCAAAATCTTGATGAGACTGAAGCACTAATGGCTAGAAGATTGCAGAGAGGAAAACGTAGATACAAAGGTAAATTACCACTTGTATGTTTTAATTGTAAAGAGATTGGACACTTTGCTGCTAGATGTCCTAACAAAAGAAAAGATGACAGAAGTAATGACAGATCATATGAAAAGAAGTTTGATAGAAGTGACAACAGAGATTACCGAAGCAACCGACAATCTGATAGAAGAGATACCTGAGACTTCAAGGACAAAGGGAAGAAATCTTGTTACCTGGCTGAGAATAGAGCTGGAGATACTGACACCAAATCTAATGAAGACATTGAGATGGTATTTGTGGCCATGAAGGATGATTCAGATGAAGAAGAAAGGTATGTAGAGACTGCACTCATATCTAAGGTTAGTAAGAATGATTTCTGGATTATAGATAGTGGCTGCACTCACCACATGACCGGTGATAAACAAAAGTTTGAAACTTTTGAACACTATAATGGTGGATCAGTAAGAATGGGTAATGACACACCTTGTCCAATTGAGGTAAAGGAACTATAATGTTGAATAACCTGATCAAATATGAAAATGCATACTGGGTAAAAGGACTTAATTATAATCTATTGAGCATTTCACGGCTAAATAACACAGGTCACCGAATAGCATTTGAGAACAAAAAGGCAAAGATCTTTAATAAATCAAGAAGGTTGATCTGAACTGGTGAACAGACAAAAGGTAACCTATTCTATCTTGATGATATTAAAACCACTTGTTTAATGGCTAGAAACAAAAACATATGGTTGTGGCATAAAAGATTATGTCATGTGAATTTTGACAACATGATTAAGATAAGCAATAAAAGGAAAGTAAGAGGCTTACCAAGCATGTTAAAGCCCGAGCATATCATGTGTAAGAATTGTCAAAAAGGTAAGATGACAAAGTCTAGTTTCAAGAGCAAAGCCCATACATCTAATACTATTCTATAATTTTTCCATACTAATCTATGTGGACCCATGAGAACAAAGAGTTACTATGGTGATAGATATTTCATTCTTTTTGTTGATGATTATTCTAGAATGATGACAGTTGTGTTCTTAAAAGAAAAATCAGAAACATTCAAGATGTTTAAATGGTATAAAGCTATGGTAGAAAAACAAAGTGGTAAG
This sequence comes from Thuja plicata, assembly GCA_018584345.1. NCBI lineage: Eukaryota > Viridiplantae > Streptophyta > Pinopsida > Cupressales > Cupressaceae > Thuja > Thuja plicata. Next base: position 240,796 of record MU224004.1, read on the forward strand.
AAATTGAAATGCTTAAGATCAGATAAAGGAGGAGAATTTGTTTCTGATGAATTCACGAACTTTTGCAATGAGCATGGAATTAAAAGACAGGTTTCTGCACCAAGAACACCACAGCAAAATGGGATTTCTGAAAGGGGAAACAGATCCATTGTTGATTGTGCAAGAACACTGATGATTGAGAAAATCATCACTCAAACATTCTAGAGGGAAGTTGTTAGTACTATTTTCTACACATTGAACATAGTACAATTGAAGAAAGAAACCAAGAAGACACCCTCTAAGCTATGGTATGGTTACACACCCAATGTAAGTTACTTCAGAATTTTTGGTAGTCAATGTTATATTTTGAAATATGATAGAAATGGAAAACTTGACTCCAAAAGTGAAGAAGGTATCTTTCTAGGGTATTCCACCAAGATCAAGGCTTATAAATGTCTTAACAAGTCCTCTAACAAAATCATTTAAAGTGCAAATGTCAAAATAGATGAATATGTAGAGAAAAATGATGAGGAAGGCATAAAAGAACCAGAAGACTACAACAGGTTTGTTTACACTGAAGAACCTGACACTCTGCCCGAGCAACAGTGCATCGCTCCTGAGAAATAGAACATTGCACTCGAGCATCAGGCTACAAATACCAAAAAATCAATAAAATGATGTTCCGAGCAATGGAGATCAAAATGAAGGTCAAGATGATGATCAGAATGATGAACAAAGAGTTGAACCCGTACTTGCCAAGTATGTCAGAAGACACCATCCAAAAAACCATATCATAGGAGACAAGAAGGCTGGAATGAGAAAAAGAAGTAAGTCACTAAACACTAGATGTTTAATTTGTGATTTTGAGCCTAAATCTGTAAATAATGCACTTGAGAATGAAGAATGGGTGAGTGTTATGAATGAAGAAATAGAACAGATTAAGAAGAACAATACATGGACATTAGTACCTAGACCATATGACAAGAATGTCATTGGTACCAAATGGATATTCAGAAACAAGCTGAATGAGAATGGATAAGTCACAAGAAACAAAGTAAGATTAGTATGGAAGGGGTATGCACAAGAAGAAGGTATTGATTATGGTGAAAACTTTGCACCCATTTCTAGACTAAAAGGAGTAATAATTTTACTTGCTTATACTACATTCAAAGGATTCAAGGTATACCATATGGATGTCAAATCTAAATTCCTAAATGGAATATTAGAAGAAGAGGTATACATTGAACAACCAGAAGGGTTTGTTTATCTAGACAAGAGAAACATGGTTTGTAGACTACACAAAACCTTGTATAGATTGAAACAAGCACCTAGAGCCTGGTATGAAAGACTTCACTCCTATCTCATAAGCATTGGATTTGTAAGAACAAGTGAAAATAATAATCTGTACTTAAAATAAGATACTAATAATAACATTTTGATTGCTGAAATATTTGTTGATGATATCATATTTGGGGGTAATGATATGTTATGTAAATCCCTTGCTAATGAAATGAGCAAAGAGTTTGAGATATCAATGTTTGGGGAGATCAAATTCTTTCTTGGTCTACAGATTCTTCAACAGGATGCAGACATATATATCACACAATCAAAATACATCAAGTAAGTGTTGAAGATATTCAAGATGGAAGATTCCAAACTAGTTGGAACACCTATGGCAACCGAATGTAAGCTGACAAAGGAAGCTAAATCAAATGAGGTAAATCAGACCTTGTATAGATCAATGATTGGAAAACTAATGTATGTTGTTCATACTAGACCATATATAGCACATGCAGTTGGAACAGTTGTAAGATTCTCTACTAATCCCAAAGAATCACACATGACTGTTGTCAAAAGAATTCTAAGATATCGAAAGAACACCAAAGAATGTGGCTTATGGTATAAAAGACAAGGCAAATTTGAGCTTCAAGTCTATACAGATGCAGATTGGGCTAGAAACTTAGATGATAGAAAGATAACAAGTGGAGGAGCATTCTTCATGGGTGACAGAATTGTCACATGGATCAGTAAGAAGCAAGGATACATCTCACAATCTACTGCAAAACTAGAATATGTGCTTGCTGCTGCAAACTGCTCTAACATTGCATGGATCAAATAGTTACTGGAAGGTATGAATATGGAAATTCTTGAACCAGTGATTATCTATTGTGATAATACCAGTGCAATAAACATTTCTAAGAATCCAGTCATGCATGCTAAGACTAAGCATATTGCAATCAAGTATCATTACTTAAGAGAACAAGAGAAAGAGAAAGAGGTGATACTAGAATATGTTCAATCCAAGGAACAATTAGCTGACATATTCACAAAGTCATTTCCTAAAGATACATTTGAGTACCTGAGAAAGAGACTAGGGGTCCAACCCTTGTCTATTGGTCAGTAAGCTGACTAGGAGGTTGCATCAGCCTACACATAATCAGAAGATCATTCATGTTTATGCAAGCTAAGAGATGGACTGCAAAGATACATTAGTACACAGAAAGGTACATATCTGCACCAAACACCAGAGTCACTGTATTGTTGATGGATAAGGAAATTCAAGGAGTATATTATAAAAAAGTATGGAAGAATTGTTTGGCATTGTTGTCAAAGCGAGAGATTATATCCATTATCCATATGAAATATCCATCAGAATCATCCAAAAGGGAGATAATATCCAAAGGGAGAGATTACATATAAAATATCCATCATGACTATTGAAAGGGAGAGAAGTATCATAAGGGAAAGATGACTATATTGTTGTCAAAAGAAAAAGAGATGATCAAGGAGAGGAACAGTCAAAGGGAGAGACAACATCAAATAGAGAATTAGAAGATTGCTACATCTATCCAGTAAAGGGAATGAAGATTGAAGAAAGCACTCTGCAAGAAACAAATCTAAGCTATATGAGCTTACTGAGAGGCATACATTTGTATTGGTTATAAAACAATAAGATTGATAGATTGATGAACTACAACTGATTTATTTCATATTGTATTAGTAATAATATAGTGTGATAATATAGCATATTTCTATCAATGCCAAAGGGGGAGATTGATGAACTATAACTGATTGAATTTTTGAAGATGTTAAGTTGATGATCACCCAGCTGTAGAAAGTTAATGGAAGACATTAAATCAGTTAATGTATTATATTTCCATTGATGTCAACTTGATATAATCTGATTGGTTATAAACAAAGTGTTAAAGACTTTAGAGAACCAGAAAGATAAAGGTTATGCTATCAGTAATGCATAAAAGTTCAGTATGCACTTTGTGACAACAAACATCGACGGTCAGTGAACCCTGACGGATAGAGAATCCCGAGAGGAAATTCACATTGATACCCAAGCATGAACCCCAAGCAAGAATTACCAATGAGAAGAATCAGTGTAACCTGAGAAGAACTTCACAGCATTACCAACAGACAGACAACCCTGACGGAGAGACAACCTCAACAGAGATGCCCGAGGAGAACTGAATTTTTGACCAAAGCTAACAAAGAGTTAAACACCAAAAAGAACTGAAGTTTAAAAATGACAAAAGACTTAGCTGGCAAGAGCTAAATATGTAGTTAACTAGCTGTTAATATTATTTTCATTGACAAGATTAAAAGCCAGAGATAAGAAAGAGTTTTAAAGTTGTTTTATTCTAGTTGTCAAAGAGAAATCTACGGGATAAAACTGAAGTATAGTTTTAAAGAAAGATTGGCTAGAATTATGGATCACGCCAAGAACAAGAAAGTCAAGAACTGAGAAATGGTGAAATCATGTCTATAAAGAGACAAGCTAATTCATTATGAATTAGGGGGTGAATAGAGAAGAGTCTGTTGAAGAGAAACTGATGAAGAAAGACTTCAATCAGACTTGATCAATCAAGCTAAAGAATAGAGCTATGTTTCTACGGACACCGAGCAACAAAGAAGCAAAGCATCATCGAGAAGAAAGAAGTGGAGCAAAGGTATTGAAAGGATACATTGATCAGAAAGGTATTATGAGCTTACAATAGATCTTAAAATCTGTAAAGTATATTTGTATATGTGAATAGATTATTTATTGTTTCAATTTAACCATTGGATCAAAAATTCTCTTAACCGAGCAGGACTTAACAATCCTTTATATATTGAGATGCATCCTAAGGAGTACCAAAAGGTTTGGTCATGAAGATAGCATAGAGATGTCGGATACCAAGTGACAAACTACAAAAGGTTTGGTCATAAAAGGTAGCATAGAGATGCCAGATATCAAGTGACAAACTATTCTATTTAAAACCTCTAACAAGGTCACACCTAACAGTGTATTTGTAACCTTTAACAGGGTTGGCTCTTCACTGAGCTCACTTTAGAAGAGTGAAAATTTTGGGTTATCGGTCCCAAGTGGTTTTTCCCCTAACAGGGTTTTCAAATTAAAAATCCATGTGTCAATATGTTTATGAGTCATTACTTTAGTTCTTTTCATTACACATAACTAATCTGGATTGATTGGTATACACTAAGTAATTTACTGTATTTCGGTAAATGAAAGACTGCTAATCGGTAAAGATAAAGAATAAGGTTTTTAAACAGTGAACTCTGAGCAGTCGTTATTTGATAAGATTATTTCAAGGCATACATATTGTATGACTGAAGAGAACTAGAGGCTTAGTGGTAATAATTTTGGGTTAATTTATTGGAATATTTTTTAGGCCACTCATTCACACCCCCCCCNCCTCCCCTCTCAGTTATTCTAACATTCTCATTCTGACATAAGCCTTATATCCACTATGTTCACTTTGACCTCCTCTCAGGTCTGGCTCCTCCTTGTAATGTCACCCATAATCTTGCTTAATCAAACCAAACAACCATCCTAGCTACTAGGTAACATGGAAACAAGATTGCCTTAACTTCTATAACACCATAGTTAGTATCCATCTAATATACATAGGGTTACAAGTGCAAGCCTCACAAATAGTTATTATAATTAAATACCACTTAGCCGCTAAGATTAGGAATACTTCTACCATAATCTGTCACTCCCTGTGAAAATTAAATGGCATGCTCTACTTTAAAAGGTTAGAATAAAACCAATACATAATCATAATGGTCCATTAATAACCAATTCAACATCATTCCAAGTGAATATGAAATCATTCATGTTCGAAGGGAGTAGCTAAAGCTTACAATAACAATATGAGTGGTGGATCACATTAAACCAACATTCCTTAAAACAAAATTCAAACATCCATAACAAAGATCATAGAAACCATATGAAATAAATGTCATTACCAATAATGTGTAGTCTTGCTAAGTATAAACAAAGAGATATGCCTAATTAATTGGGCATAGAAGGAAAGAACAGAGCCCACCTCAAAGGAAATAAAGCAGAGATATAAATAAAACCATTATATATATATAAATATAAATATAAATGAATATAAATATCTATGTATACGCGCGCGCGCACACACACACACACATCTGTGTGTGTGTGTGTGTGTGTGTGTGTGTGTGTAAGCAGGAAACAAGCAGCATATCATAGAAACAAGCCTCAACCTCCTCATATAGAAATTGAAGATTATAATCTATAATATACCAAATACTATAAGGGTCCATTGTGTAGAATACAAAATGATTTGTCAACAATAGGATGCAATAAAGATCATTGGAAGCCTCTCGGTCTCCTGGAAGAGCTTAAGTATCCCATGATACAAACCAATCTTGGTAATGATCAAAGAGAGTGTGATTTAGATATTAGTACCAAACCCTACATCATGACACCAAGTGGATCCTTACACAAAAACATAAGTGAAAAAATGGACAAAAAGGACCATAGAAAAATACACAATAAGAAAGGTAATAGCAAAAGAAAGCCACCCAAAAAAGGCACAAAATAAATAAAGAGATAGAGAAAGTTGTGAAACAAAGGGCGGAACAAAAAAAAAGAGAGAGAGAGAAATGAAGGAGGTCAAAAATTGAAAAGGAAAAAACACAAAAAGGGAGAATTTATGTATAAATATAAAAGTCACCAAAATGTTAATATAGAATACCTGAGTTTATACATCTTCATATATATATGAGTGTGTGTGTGTGATATATATATATATATATATATATATATTACTGGAATATTGTTGAGCATGTCAGAGTTTGGTACTTGGGTGTGCTGACATTAATGTTTTTTCATTGATGTCAACATACTAATTGATGTTTCAGATAGTGTGTTCAGTATGTTCAGTGAAGAGGATTTCAATTGTTTAGGTGCTATATTGAAGATCTTGAGTTACGATCGTGCAATATTGTTCAAAGGTGTTTGTAGGCGATCTACAGAGGCTCACAGAAGTTTGGATGACCATTTGAGTGAGGTATGATCAAGTTGTTGGTTGTTGTTGTTATAGTGTTCATGTGTTCAGTGTGTTGGCCCAGTTATGGTTCCCCCTTATTTTTGCTTATATTTAATCTCCCATACTTAGCAAAAATAAGATGTAATTAATTGTTTTTGTCATGTTGAACCCAAATGGTTAAACCAATGTTAAGTTTGAAGTTCATGGTTCAAAGTGTCCCTTTCACACATGTGTTTTATGTGGCCTTGTTTCAAAAAGTTGGTATGTGGGTTTGATCACTTGAACTTGAAGCTTGAACCACAAGTTTCATAGTTCAAAGTTCAAAAGTATAAGTTTAGAACCAGAATCCAGCAGTTCATAATTCAATGATCCATTCAGGTGCAAAAGGTTCAAGTCAAGTTTAGAAGTAATTCAAAGTTTAGGAAACAAGAATTTTAAATTATGATCTCATTCAAAATCCAACATAAGTTATTTTGAAATGCACGAGTCCACATGGACCAATGACTGATCTCCTGATAAAAAAAACTCTCAGGCAAGTTGGGAAAAAGGATTTCAAAATCTATTTCTCAAGCATATGTCATCAAAAATTCCAAAGAATGGTTAATTGATATCATCGATGAAGCGATAAGATCCCAGGTAAAGAAATGAACAAATATGATGATTTTGGTGCTAAGATACTTCATTCAACAGGGCACCCAACCTCAAATCATGGTCCATGAATGAAGAAATAATCGACATGGTTGATAGTCATTAAGAATTTCACATTTTCATTATGGTGGCATCACTATAATTTATGTAACTTTTCCCCAAATGGAAACCTTGTGCAGAATACGGAGCCGCGTGAATATCATGGTTACTATTGTTACTCATAGACAAATGGGATAATTACCAGTGGGAACAAAATAGGCGTTGATGTGTGTAGAAGATAAAATTTAAAAGAAATTGTAACCACAAATTTTTCTGAAGGCAGAAAAAATAGTCTCAGTGCAGGGGGCATAGCTCTCACCTCAACCGTTGGATGTTACTAAATTTTTTATATGTTATTAAGAGGCCAGTTTCCCAAAATCTCACTGGAGATATTGGCGAGATCTTATTGGGATAAAAATTTATGGATATCTTAGTACGGGTCTATCAAAAGGGACCAGCAGCCTCTTATTCTGGAAAATATACTGGAAGTGACTCTTGGATAATTAGTTATGAAATATTGAAGGATATTATATGAGGACATATATTTCATTTTAAAATAAAAGACATTATATGACGTGAGAAATTGGAACCTCGTAATAATGTCAATTAAACATTATTATAATAATTTTTGTGAGACTCTTTAAATTATTTTAAAAGATTCAATTATGTAACTGAAGAATGATCTCGTAGAAGTTTTTATTGAAAGATTTCCATGTTGATGGGGGTTGGGGGAGTTTTCTTCTTTCAAAATGTCCGTCAGCTACAAGAGGAAGAAAAGATTGTTTCTGAGTATTATTGTAACAGAGAGAGAGAGAGGATATTTATTTATTATTTTTGCAGCTTGTTTAAGAGTAGAGAATAAAGTGATATGTTGGTTGTTTTTCTAGGCATTAAAAAATAAAGAGAAGTGCGTCTTCAGATCTGTTGGTCTGAAAATGTAATTTTCTGAATGAATTTAACCTATTGGTTCCTCATTTATGTTTTCAGATAAAGTCTTGTTTCATTATGTCAAGTGTGTGTCTACTATGAAATCTGTTGGTTTTATGCATTCATATATGCAATATAGAGTAGTAAATATTCTCTTCATTTCTCTTCTATTGGGAAGATTGAATGAGTGGTATGTTTGCCATTAATTTTTTTCTTTCCTAAGTTATAAATCTAATAACCACATTCATTCCATATTGATAGGTGAATGTTAGTATGCCTTCATGTCTTCTGGTTAAAGACATGCCCATTTGTTTTATTCATTGCAAACCCAAAGAAGGGAGTTGAGCCTTCATATCAAAACTAAGAGAGCACTTGCACATAGCCATTGCAAGTGACTCAACTGTTAGTTCCAAATTTTTTCTTATTATGTGGGCATTCATGAGTCATTTTGTCAACATTTGCAAAAGGGACTAATCTGTTAACTAACATATTTTTGGCGACTCCGTTGGGAAATCGAAATCAAAGATTAATGCTTCTTTTATTTCCTCTAACTTTGAAGTATCTCTGTGTATAAAGATATTGGTGACTATGTGTTTAAATAAGAATCTCTTGGTTAAAGAATTCCAGTTTGTATTATGTATTTGGTTGTAGGTCATCCATGGGGGGCTCAAATTGGACTTTTCCTTTGCCCCAATATTCGGCTTTGCCTAAAAGTTTAAGAGAATATCTTCTTGAGTTTGTTGGAGATAAAAACCAATACCCAGATGATCACATCAAAGTAGACATTGTTGCATGTGGGATCCTCGAGGTACAAGAAGAAGATGTGTTTGTTAGATCTTTTGTTGGAAGCCTTGTTGGGAAAGTTGTTGATTGGTTTTAGAATTTACAAGAAGGATGCATTACCGGCTAGAATGAGCTTAAGGTAAAATTTCTTGGAAGGTTTTAGCCTGTAGTTGATACTTATAAGTTGTTGTTGAATTTCTTTCAAATCCAAATGGAAGAAGATGAATCCATGAGAATATTTGTTGATAAACTTAATTGATGCAATTGTAAGATTCCTCAAGCATGGCAACCAAATGAGTGTAATCATCTATGTGTTTTTATTGCTGCACTGCAAACTGAGATTAAATTCTTGTTGAAACTGTTACTCCAAATGAGCTTTGAAGGTTTTCATTAGTATTCAAGCATTCAAATACCTAGTTGGTAACATAGTCACAGCCAAACTAGTCGGTATGATCACTGAAGTGTAGATTTAACTAAGTGCATTGATCATGCGTAGAGTTAACCGAGTGCAGTAATCACCATGCAAACAGACTTTACCGAGCAACAGTGTACACCGAGATACACAAAGAACACTGAGCACCAAGAGACAATATTTACCGAGTGAGCCAGGGGTCACATAAAAGTTTGTAATGGCACATAAATCTAGGTAACAACTTTTTTCCAAGCTGGTAACGGTTTACAATGATCGAGGAGAACATTAATTACAAATTCATAGCATCAATTGTTTATATCTCCTATTTTTATATGATCAAGGTAAATTCTGTACACCGTTGATCTTAGGTTATTCTAAGATATTGTAAAACCCTAATTATGTCAAGAAGTTTGATATATGTAATGTTACGATGTCATTTGTAATGTATGTTGATCAAGTAATGATCAAGTAGCCACCATACTTCGGACATTAGAGATCAGACAAGGGTTTTAGGACAAGGACTGCATTGAAGCATTAAGTTTTCAGAATAGGGGCAAGGCTACCGAGCAGTACATGAGGTATTATCATTCACAGTAAAGTGATAAATTTCATTGCACTTAAAGGATCTTTATCCACAATATAGATATTTTAATTTGTTCAGATCACACCACTTTGTTACTCTTTGATAATTTTAACAATCCTAAAATCTCCTAACAGAGTAGACTTAATCGTCTTTGTATAAATCTCTTAACATAGTGCACACATACATTGTGTTTCTAAATACTCACATGAGGTAGATCTAATCAATCTTATTGTTACTCCTATTAGGGTAAGGTCACCAGAAGTGATCAATCTTTGTAAGTTTTAACAGGCTAATTTATTTACTGCAATAGTGAAGATTTGTGGGTCTCATTCCCACCGCAGTTTTTACCTTCTAACAGGGGTTTTTTGCGATACCAAAATACTAGTGTCATGTGTACTTAAATTTCATGTATGTTTATTGTTTACATTACATGCATTTACATTTCAACGGTGGCATTACATATTTGGTGAATGTTATCTACTTAGTCGGTTATAACTGAAGATTTGATTACAAAGATTTGTTTGAAAGTTTTTAAGGGTACTGATTCACCCCTCCCCTCTTAGTACACACCTTTCTATTATTCCAGCAATTGGTATTAGATTTAGTTCTCTTGTTTTGAAAGTTTAATCACTGAAGAGAAAAGATCTTACAATGGAAAGGTATACGCTTGATAAAAATATTGAAAATCAAAAGTTACAGTTGCATATCTATGTCGAACAATATAAAGAAGCCAAGGAGAAACTCAGGGAGCTATTGATTAAGATAAAGGACATGGAACTTCATTTTCATGAGACTGATTATCAGGAAGAAGATATTCATGACCCATTTGATACATCTGGATCTGAATCTGGTAGCATATCTGATGCATTTGAAGGAATCATATCAAAGCTATTTGACAGAAATCAATAACTTATTGAACAAGTGAAAGCACTACAGATCGGTCAAGATACACAAATGGTTAGAATGGTTGAAGTCTTGAACGATGCAAAGAAATTTGAACAAGATAGAAACATGGTTGTTGATGGAAGAAGGAAAATGACTAAAAAGTTACAAGAAAAATAATTTGAGATAATGAGACTTACTAAATATTACTTTGAGAACACCAATCAAGTGGTTGTTATGAGTCATGAGGAAAACCAAGTGAATATTAAGCTTGCTAAAAAACTAGAAGACATTGGTGTGTTGAAAGAAGAGAATGAAAAACTGAGAAATGAATTGAAGATCCTACAAAAAAATAATGAAGTGATTAAGATATCTGAAGACACTACTAAGAGAATGGATGAATTTCTAAACTATCAAAGAAGACTGAACAACAATACTGGATTAGGGTATATTGAGCAAGGAGAATCATCAAATCAAGATAAACAAAGGAATGTATACTCAAATCCAAATCCTAAGAAACCCTCTTTCCATCACTATGGAAAATGAGACTACACATCAAACATTTGCAGAAGCAAAGGAAAAGGTATTTCTAGAAACTCTCCTAAATTCAATGGAAATTGCTATAACTATAATAAGCATGGACATCAAGAACATGAATGCAGAGCTAAGATGAAAAAAAAATAGAAAGAAACCCTACATGGATAAATATTCTCAAACTTGCAACATGTATGGTCATACATCACAAGCATGCAGGACTAATCAACCGAGAAGACAAGGTAATGCTTATGCTTGGGATTACAACACTTGGGCTAGTTGCACAACATGTGGTAAATATGGACATATAGCATCAACTTATATGAGACAACAGAGAACTAAGTCTAGAAATTGGTCAAAATCTAGTATGGCTTATTCACACTGTCATAAGGTTGGTCACTTAAGCAGAGATTGTGCAGACAGAATAAATACTTATGGAAATGGGAATACAATTGAAGAAATCGTGAGGATTAGAAATCAAATGTGGAGAGAATCAAATGACAATGTTGGACCAAGCACAATAGTCAGTGACACCTCATCCGATGGATTAGGTGATTCCACCACCTCCACCTAAGCAATACAAGCAGGTATGGAACTATGTTTTACAAAGCTATGTCTTACATCAGTTCATATATTCAATGTACAAATGCCAAATTAGCATGAATTAAGATTCACTATGGTATTATCTTTTTTATTACTTTTATCTAGTTGAGTCGGTTAATCTATACTGAGTTAGTAATGTCAGTCAGTGAATATGTGTGAGACAACCGAGTTGCTAAGGCAACCGAGCATTTGGTATACTCACTGAGCTAAAGTATCATTAGTATTAACCGAGTATTGTGTTTGTCTACCAAGTGGTTGGTCACAAGAATTTATTGCGCCAACTAAATTTATTTGGTATATATTCAAGAGTTGTGAACTCATTTGTTTACATAGAAATCACATAGAGAAGTAGAGAAAGTGAAAGTTAATTCACAACAAAGCACTACGAAGGATTTTACAGAGATTCTAAGCACATTTTGAGCAGTTTAAGGTTAGAACTTGTATGCATTTGCACTTACCGAGTTACTTTGAGTTCTTTTGTGGAACCCCTAAATCAAAATCAATGGCATCCTCATCATGAACCATGAAGGCAAAGATGGATAAAGAGAAAAAGGTAATTCTTGTTAAGAATTATACATGCATAAAACCAAATTACAAGATACATCCTCAGGTTGTAGCTCAACACAATGACAAAAGCGCGTCTCTGCGATACTGCCTAGGGTTCTATTAGTTCATGATTATAGGACATACATTCACTGCAAGATCAGTGAGATAGGGAATTTTGAGCTTATATCGACATACCAGTCACTTTGTACAGATGGTAAACTAAAAGATGATCATAAACATCTTGAGGTCAAAGGGTTAACCAATACCCTTAATTTCCTGAAGGTATTCAAATCTGAGTTCATGATGGAAAGATTTGGTTAAATGAACCAAAAAATATAAGCAAAGATGTAATACATGCAGTAACCAGGTATTCTACATCAGATAAATCAAAATCCCTAAGGCACCCACCCAGAACTGAGATTGAAAAGATTACAGGAGCCGAGTGGGATGGTAGAGGTCTACGGATTAACACCATCGATAATCCTGAACTTAGGTTTGGTGCGTATGTTATTGCATACAAGATCTTCCTGTCAAGAAGACCTAAAAACATTGCATGTGGAGCTGTTGATATTGCTTACAAGATTGTAAAGAAGGGTTTACAACTTGACCTAGCCGAGCTGTTGCAGAGGCAACTTGAAGAGAACATAAGAACAATCTAATCAACATGATCTAATACTTATAAGTTTGGCTCTCTACTACTATGTACATTCTTCTATCTATAGAAATTTTTTCCCTCCATCGGTAATGTGAAATGGAAGACAAACCAACTGATTATACTGCAAATCGGTGACTTCATTAAAAGTCTAGGCACAAACTTTGAACTTGTTATGAATGACTACTTTACAAAGTTCAAAGAAAGAATGGAAAAGAGAAAAAGAATACCAATGCAGTTGGTAGAGAAATACAAGAATGACATATGCTTTGTAGTTGATGTTGACACTACTCTCATCAAGGAAGTACAACCAAGGATATTATGGCTACCTCTAATGAACTATGAACTTAACATCGATTTAGCTTCTGAAGCTATAGAGAAGTTACTAAACAAACTAGTTGACAAATCTGCCACAGATTTGGCACATATTAGGAAGCTAAGACTTGAATATCAATTGGAATTAAAGTTGAAAAGATGGGTAGGAAGAAGATCGATATTGTTAAAACCTTAAAAAGAGAATTTTCTATCACTGATGAAGAACTGGATAAATCAGTTGATGATACCAAGGAGCAGACTACAGTCGGTAAAGATGAAGAACCAGAACAAGATGTTGATGCCACCGAGTCTGATAAAGCACAAGTAGAGGCACCTAATGCCAAAAAGGGAAAAGGCATAAAGAAGGAGTTTCCACCAAGGACAAGATCATGATCGGTGACAATAGATTCACCACCTTTGAAGAAAGGAGTTGCGAAAATTACAAGGCCATCACTGAAATAAACTTATCAGAAAAGGAAATTGAAGACCAAAACATCGAGACAGAGAAAGAAGTATGTAAGGAATAAGGATGATAAGGATGATTATGATGAAAATATTGATCAATTTAAGGTTGTACGAAACAAAGTACCGAAGGCTATTAATGAAATTATAGAAGTAATCAGGACAACTCGAAGGTTAGGACATCCTAAGGTACACGCGTATGCAAATCTGACTACTGAGAATAAGGATAAACTTGAAGAGGCTATTATAGGAATGATGTGTTGGAATAATGGAATGGTGTGTACTGAGAGGGGAGGGGTGAATCAGTACCCTTAAAACTTTTCATATCAATTAACCTTTAAGCCTTAGTAATCATTTCTTGCATTACCGACCATATTGCCTTTCTACCTTATGCATGTAATATGATAACATAAATGTAATTGCATGTAAACATTCATATAAACATTCATGAAACTTAGTTACACATAACATAAGAATTGATAATGCAAAAAACCCCAATTAGAAGGTAAAAATTGCGGTAGGGATGAAACCCGCAAAGCTTCACTATCTGCAGAATGGAAGGTGTTGGTTAAGGCTACAAGTGTGATCACTTCTGATGATTTTACCCTGTTAGGAATAACATGTTAGACTTGTTAAGTCTACTCTATTAAGAGATTTAGCAACACTTTTAAGTATGCACTTGGTTAAGAGATTTACAATAAGACTGTTAAGTCCACCTTATTAAAGGATTTCTTTTTTTTTTTTACAATTTCTAGAGAGTAGTCAACAATAATTATTATCTTGATAACTTGCAATCTTGAATTTTTGAATACAAATCCTTTAAGTTCATAATGTATATGTATCACCTACAGTGATTGATTAATACCTATGTTCTTCTTGGTAGCCTTGAATCTTGTTCTTCATAACTAAATTCTTTTGTTTATGTCCTTCTACATGAAACTCTTTCTTTGATCCTTAGATGTTCTCTTTGGCTGCAATCATCATCACATCATCATGTTCTTATTGATTACTACATCTATTTATACAATGTATTGACCTATTTAGGTTTGATGCTTTACAATAAAAACTCTATGATCAAAGGTTTACAACAGTGACCTTGATCTCCTAGTTTGCATGTTTACAATCAGTTAAACTGATTAAAATAATTGTATATGCTTTACTTGATCCTCAAGAAATGGTTTTAAATCTAAGAATAAAGATAAATTAAAACTAAAGTACTTTAGCTTACGTTTTGTCTCAGATCCACTTTTCTCAGGAATAAACTGTCTCTCGGTTAGACTGATGCTCGATGATGTCTCTATAGACATACTTCTCTCAGGTTCCTCTATGAACTATGTTGTCAATTTACTCTATAAAATTATCTGTCGGTGATAGTACTTTCAGTGTTCACTACACTAACATTTTTTGTGACCTTTGCACTTGTCTGTTTTCGGTGTCCTCTGCACTTGACTATTTCAGTGTCCATTTTTCTTGACTAAATTTTGTCACTCGGTGATCATGTAAATCGACGATCTAAATTTTTTTTTCTTTGTATACTAATGACAAATATGATTCGTTAGGATTATCAATCTTCCCCTTTGGCATTAGTATCAAAAACTGATATGTGCAAACCGAATGTTCAGTATATACACCAAGTATTTACCTTGTCAATGACTCCCCCTATGTGCATGCCTCAGTATAGTGTATGTACATGTTTCCTCTTTTGATACTTTTTTCTCTTTTTCCTCTGAGTGGTATATGCATTTTCCCCTTATACATATATTTCCCCCTTTTCAAATGTGCACATATATTGTTGAATATAATTATTCAATTGTGTATTGTCATTGATGTTACACATGTATTTACACTTATGTAGTGATGTTACACAAATGTCTACATTCAGACCGAGCACAGTTGGTGAATAGAATGAGTTATTTAGTGTTGACCAAGTTCAGTCGGGCATTGAAGAAGTTCAGTGTTGACTGAGTCACTCGGGCATTTTAGTCATGGTCGAGCATTCAGTGGAAGCTGACTAATAGTGATTTATATTCTATAATTAATTGGTTATATGAGGCTGACTATATTTTGATTTATTATTTAGAAGTATATTCAAGCCGACTTGATAGGGCTTACCATATATATGAAAGGTCAAGTTTGGATTGAATGTGTAGATGAAAAAGAGTGTGAAAGTAGAAGTGTGGAATTTTGTGATATGAAGAGTGAAGGCAAAATCAGATAGGATTTTGATTGAGTAGATATCACTCAGAGCTGCAATAGAACATATGATCAGCAAGGATCCATTCATAATCAGAACAAATATTTGAAGACAATTTCTTACACATACAGGTCAATTCATTGTTACTCTCTAACAATTGTAGCAGTGATCTAAAATCTCTTAACAGAGTAGACTTAATAGTCTTTTTGTAAATCCTCTAACAAGGTAGCATTTCTATGTTGAAGTGTTGAAGACCTCTAGCAAGGCCACTCCTCACAGGGTGATTAAATACTTTAACAAGGTCACACCTAACAGTGTGTTATTGTAACCTTTAACAGGGTTGGATCCTAACAGGGCTCACTTCAGAAGAGTGAAAAATAGTAACTAGTTACATGGGTGGTTTTTCCCATATTGGGTTTCAATGTTAAATCTCGGTGTCACCTGTGTATATGTTATTTGTTTTATGCTTTATGTTTATACACTTAATCTCTAAAGTATAATTGCATTGGATATTATAAATATTGCTTTGACACCCAAGTTACAGAAGAATATCCTAATTAACTGAGTGATAGTGTTAAAGTATTTAAGACATCTAAGGGACAAAGGATTTGTTTTGGAGTAACTGATTCACCCCTCCCATCTCAGTTACTTATCTCATTTCCAACAATTGGTATCAGAGCTTCAAGTGCTTTCAGAGAAGGTTTCAAGGCCTAAGATAAAGATCAAAGATGTCTTACAGAAGGGAGATCCCAAATCTAAACAAAGACAACTTCCTAGAATGGCAGGAGCTGATGAAGCTACATCTATCTACTATCAGAGATCATGGTTTGCAATTTTTGGAAAGAAAATATGTGGAACCAATAGGGACTATGACTATGGAACATATGATGGAATGGAAGCTTCATAACATAATGATGATTGATATATCTTCTTTACTTAGCCACTCAGAATATGATGAAGTCAAGGACTGCCCTACAGCCTATGATATGTGGAAGAAATTATAAGACATTTATGGAGGAGATGCAAATGTAAAGAGAGCCAAAGCAGAAATTCTAAGAGGAAAATTTGACCAGATGAAAATGTAAGAAGGAGAAGACATTACAAGATACAGTGAAAGAATCAAGAAGATTGTGAGTGCCATCAGAGCTCTAGGTGGAATAATTGAAGATACAACAGTGGTCAGCAAGGTACTAAGAACTTTACTTCCTATCTATGCTATTAGAGTTTCAGCTATTCAAGAGATGAGGTGCAATAAAGATATAAATCTAGATACATTAGTGGGAAGGCTTACAACTTTTGAGCTGGACAACTTTGACAATTACTCTCTTAGCTCTAGCAATCTTGAGTCTGCATTCAAAGAAAAATTGAACCTTGGTAAGAAGGATAGATATTCAAAAGGGAAGCAGATTGAAAGTGACAGTGATGATGAATCTGATGATGAATATCTTGACATCATTGAAGCATTACTTGTAAGAAGAGTCGCAAAATGAAAATACAGAGGAAAGATACCATTGATTTTTTTTTCATGCAATGAGGTTGGTCACATTGCTGCAAAGTGTCCGAATAAAGAATACAAAGATGAGAAAAAGTTCAACAAATTTAAAGGCAAGAAAGATTTCAAAAACTACAAAAGCTACAAGGATAAAGGTAAGAAGTATTTTTATATTGCTAAAGATTCTGACAGCAATGAAGAAGAAGAAATGGTTTATATTGCTATTAAGAATGAGTCAGATGAAGAAGATGAAAAGACAACACTTTTCTCACACATAAATAAAAATGACACATGGATAATTGATAGTGGTTGTTCTCATCACATGACTGGTGATAAGACAAAGTTTGAACATCTTGAACACTATGATGGTGGGAGTGTCAGTTTTGGGAATGATGAACCTTGCCCTGTAAGAGGAAAAGGTTGCATTATTATGATAGAAGGAATCAAATGTGATAATGCTTATTGGGTTGAAGGATTGAGGAGAAATCTACTCAGTGTAGCGTAGCTAGCTGAACAACATTAGCTTCAAGGTAGAATTCATGAATGGTAAGGCCAAGCTCCTGGATGGCAAAGGGAACCTAGTTGAAACTGGCAGAAAAATAAAAGGTAATATATTCTATCTTGATCTCACTCAAGGTTCATGCTTTATTGCACAAGTAGAAGAAAGCTAGTTATGACATAAAAGGTTGTGTCATATAAGTTTTGATAATCTGGTAAACATAATCAAGAACAAGAGAGTTAGAGGTATTCTTATTTTGAAGAAACCCGAGTTAGCAATATGCAAACAATGTCAAATTGGAAAGATGAGAGAGACAAGTTTCAAAAGCAAGAATTACAATACTGATGAAGTCTTGGAATTGGTACATACTGACCTATGTGGACCAATTGGAACAACGAGCTATACTGGAGAGAAGTATTTTATTATATTTGTTGATGATCATTCCAAAATGATGACTGTCATGTTTCTCAGAGAGAAATCAGAAGCTTTTCATAAATTCAAATGGTATCTTGCAAGAGTTGAAAAGGAAATAGGAAAGAAACTAAAATGCCTAAGATCTGATAGAGGAGGAGAA
>MU224004.1:259286-287126 GCA_018584345.1 Thuja plicata
TTCTCAGAGAGAAATCAGAAGCTTTTCATAAATTCAAATGGTATCTTGCAAGAGTTGAAAAGGAAATAGGAAAGAAACTAAAATGCCTAAGATCTGATAGAGGAGGAGAATTCATTTCTAATGAGTTGAAATGTATTCTGTAATGAGAGAGGAATCAAAACATAGGTATCTGCCCCTGGTACACCACAACAAAATGGAATAGCAAAGAGAAGAAACACATCCATCATGGATTGTTCCAGAACCCTAATGATTGAAAAGAATGTTGCTGCCAAATACTGGAAGGAGGCCATCAGCACTATAGTGTTCACCTTGAACCGAGTTAAACTAAAGACAGGTAGTAATCAGACACCTTTTGAATTATGGTATATCTATAAACCTAATGTTCATTATTTATAAGTATTTGGAAGTAGATGCTACATCTTGAAGGAAGCAAGAAATGGAAAACTAGATGCAAAAAGTGATGAAGGAATATTCCTAGGTTACTCATGTAAAAGCAAAGCATACAAATGTCTGAATCTTACTACTCATAAAGTCATAGAAAGTGTACATGTCAAGACTGATGAGTTCGCAGAAAAATGTGAAGAGAAGAGTAGTAAAGAGCCTAGAGACTACATGAACTTTGTGTATCATGAACCTGATACTATACCTATGACTCAAGCAATGATGATTGGATAGCGGAACTGTCGACCACTAAATATACTAGCACAAATTGTACAACCTAAGTTGCAAACTGTGTAACCCGAGCTGCTGGTAGAAGAGACTGAGTCACAGACAGAGGGAACCGAATCACAAATAGAGGAACCTGGGTCACAGACAGTGGAACCCGAGCATCAGACAAAGGAACATGAAAGAATGTTTGAGAATGACAAACCGAGTGGATCAAGTCCAGAATCTACACTGAAGGATCCAGTACTTTCAAAATATGTTAAAATTCATCATGCACCTGAGAAGATAATTGGAGATCAGATAGAAGGTGTAATGATAAGGAAAAAACTCAAAGGTACATGCTTACTAAGTGACTTTGAACCTAGAACTGTTAAAGATGCATTGAATGATGAAATTTGGATAGAAGCAATGAATGAAGAAATTGAGCAGGTTGAGAAGAACAAAACTTGGACTCTTGTACCTAGGCCAAAGGAAAAGAATGTGATTGGAACCAAGTGGGTTTTTAGAAATAAGATGAATGAAAATGGTAAAGTTTCTAGAAACAAGGCCAGACTAGTTTGTAAAGGATATTCTCAAGAAGAGGGTATTGACTATGGAGAAAAAATTTCTCCTATTGCAAGACTTGAAGGAGTCAGAACTCTTCTGGCATATGCTGCACATAAAGGATACAAAGTATATCAAATGGATGTGAAATCTACATTTCTGAATGGAATGTTAGAAGAAGAAGTCTACATTGAACAACCTAGAGGATTTGTTGATCCTAGCAGAAGGAATATGGTTTGCAAGCTGCACAAAGCATTGTATGGAATGAAGCAAGTGCCCAGAGCCTAGTATGAAAGACTGCATAGCTATCTAGTAAGTATTGGATTTCAGAGAACCAATGATAACAATAGCTTGTACATCAAAGAAGGACCACATAACAAAATACTGTTAGCAGATATATTTGTTGATGACATATTATTCACTGGTTATGATGACCTATGCAAAGCATTCTTTGTAGCTATGAAAAAATAATTTGAGATGTCTATGTTTGGTGAGATCAAATTCTTTGGTGGATTACAAGTACATCAAATGAAGGATGGTATCTACATTACTCAATCAAAATATATCAAGGAGATACTTAATAAATTTGGTATGGAAGATTCCAAACCTGTTGGAACACCCATGTGTACTAGACAAAAATTGTCTAAGGATGATGATTCAAAAGAGGTAGATCAGACCAACTAAAGATCCATGATTGGAAAATTTCAATATATTGTTCACACTATACCTGATATTGCATTGGCAATTGGTATTGTTGCAACATTTTCAGCTAATCCCAGAGATAATCACCTAATGGCAATCAAAAGAATTTTGAGATATATGAAGGGTACTGAAGACTATGGTTTATGGTATAAGAAAGGTGGAAACTTTGATTTAAAGGCATTCACTAACGTTGATTGGGTTGGAAGTGTCGATGATAGGAAAAGAACCAGTGGTGAAGCTTTCTTTCTTGGAAAGAGGTTAGTGTCTTGGACTAGCAAGGAACATAATTGTATCTCTCGGTCTACAGCAGAGGCAAAATATGTTGCTGCAGCAGTGAACTATTCAAACATCATATGGATCAAACAATTGTTGTTAGGAATGAAGGAAGAAGTAAAAGAATCAGTTATTATCTACTATGACAACACCAGTGCCATTAACATTTTAAAGAATCCTGTGATGTACACCAAAACCAAGCATATAGCAATAAAGTATCATTTTTTTAGGGAATTGGTACATAATACTAAAGAACAAGTTGTAGACATATTAACCAAACCTTTACCTAAGGATGCATTCTTGTATCTTAGAGGAAAGCTAGGGGTGCTTCCCCTAATTGAAGCTCACTAAAATACAGTTTAGTGATGCATCAACCTGAGCGACAGTGAAGATCTATCAGTTGATGCAGGTACATTAGAGCACATTGCAGATGAATTAGTACATTCAGGTACATTACAATTACAAAGTGAAATAGTACTGACTATTGGTAGTTGTGGAGATGGTGCATTTGGCATATGTTGTCAAAGGGGGGGAGTTTTCTATAATACATAAGAATAAGACAAAAGAGGGAGTTATAATACAAAATATAATATAGTAAGAGGGAGATTTTGATGTCAGAGGGATTTTTTGGATGAGAATCAGAATGAAGCTAAAGACATTAATGAAAATTTTTTGTTGCTCTATAATTCTTTGTATTATGACATGTTGTGTTAACATCAATGCCAAAGAGCGAGATTGTTGAAGACAATTATTCAATTGTGTATTGTCATTGATGTTACACATGTATTTACACTTTAGTGATGTTACACAAATGTCTACATTCAGACCGAGCATAGTTGGTGAATAGAATGAGTTATTTAGTGTTGATCGAGTTCAGTCGGGCATTGAAGAAGTTCAGTGTTGACTGAGTCACTCGGGCATTTCAGTCATGGTCGGGCATTCAATTGCAGCCGACTAATAGTGATTTATATTCTATAATTAATTGGTTATATGAGGCCGACTGAATTGTGATTTATTATATAGAAGTATATTCAAGCCGACTTGACAGGGCTTACCATATATATGAAAGGTCAAGTTTGGATTGAATGTGTTAATGAATAAGAGTGAGAAATGAGAAGTGTGGAATTCTGTGATATGAAGAGTGAAGGCGAAATTAGATAGGATTCTGATTGAGTATAGATCACTCAGAGCTACAATAGAACATCTGATTAGCAAGGATCCAGTCATAATCAGAACAGAGATCTAAAGATAGTTGCTTACACATACAGGTCAATTCATTTTTACTCTCTAACAATTGTAGCAATGATCTAAAATCTCTTAACATAGTAGACTCAATAGTCTTTTTGTAAATCCTCTAACAAGGTAGCATTTCTATGTTGAAGTGTGGAAGACCTCTAACAAGGCCACTCCTCATGGGGTGATTAAATCCTTTAACAAGGTCACACCTAACAGTGTGTTATTGTAACCTTTAACAAGGTTGACTCCTAATATGGCTCACTTCAGAAGAGTGAAAAATAGTAACTAGTTACAATGGTGGTTTTTCCCATATTGGGTTTCCATGTTGAATCTTGGTGTCACATGTGTATATGTTATTTTTTTTATGCTTTATATTTATGCACTTAATCTCTAAAGTATAATTGTACTGGATATTATAAATATTGCTTTGACACCCGAGTTACAGAAGAATATCTTAATTAACCGAGTAACCGTGTTAAAGTATTTAAGACATCTAAGGGACAAAGGATTTTTTTTGGAGTAATTGATTCACCCCTCCCCTCTCAGTTACTTATCTCATTTCCAACATATATATCCCCCTTTTTTTGAAAACAATGACAAAGGTGTAATACTTACAGCTTGTCAAGTATGTGGGCATGGGATTTTTGAATGTCTGTCATTATCTTCTCCCATTTCTCTTTTAGGTGTTCCAGGGTCATGTATTCCAATGTGAGTCTGGCGTGCATGTTATATATACTCTCGGTAACTGACATCTATGGGGTAGCAATCAATTCATTTGCCAAAGTCATGTGTTTCAACAGCAGTGCGAGATTTGGGAGTAACATAGCCTACAGCTCAGTTACCTCATCTCTAATTCTACTTTCAGTCTTTTTTAGTTCTATTCTCAATCATTTTTCTTCTACAATCTTCTCATAATGCAAATGGAATGCATTTTCCTCAGTTGTGAGACTTTGTGCACTAGCCTTAAGATCTTCATTTATTTTGGCTATCTTTTCACTATGCTCTGTAGTGAAATGTTCTAATGTGCACAACTTTTGAATTAAGTTAACTACTTCTGATATTATGGGTTCCATTATATTTACTAATTTATAAATTTTTACCTTATTTTCTACCACTTCTTGGTTGATCTTTTCGGTTAACTTGTATTAACACTTATGCTCAGCACGTTCCTTAATGACCTTGTCTGCATCTACATTATGTGATATAATGGCATTGATCAGAACTGTTAATTGATCAAGTATAGGTGAATTTTGATCAATTTCGGTGTCAGGAACTATCTGCAATAATATTTCATTCATTGTATCCAGGACTTGGGAGTTCTTGTGCTCCTTCTTGAGCTTGTCATATATTACCTTCCTCTTGCAAAGTTCTCCATATTTGGTCAGTGACTCTGGATCCAATGTCCTAGGATCACAGTCGGGTATATCAATGATCTCATCTAATGTAACTAGTGCTTTTCTTTTCTTCTTCTTCTTTGTAATTATAGTGGAAGCAGGTGTATGAAGTACCATAGCAAGTTCCTTTGCTTGGTTTATTGTATTTGGTGAAATATTTGGAGGTGTTGTGCCTTTAGCTTGCTGCTTGGTATTAACATGTCTGTCGGTAGTAGACGTCTCTACATCAACCTTGTCTTTTTCTGCAGCTTTGTTTTCTTCTTCGGTGTCCTTGATTGTGGTATCACCCGGTGCTTCCTCTCCACTTGTATATTTTTTCTCTTCATTTGTATCTTTCTGCTCCCCATCATCCTTAACCTCAGGTATCTTTGCATTAGGTTTAGGTGTCTTCTCCTTTTCTTCTAAAATGATATTGATAGCTTGTATCAATAGAGTCATTTAACCTGGTATATTTACCTTTGCAACATCTGGTGTTTCCTTTTCCTTTTCTTCCTTGGTGGTCACATTCACATCTTCATCATTCTTGGGATCATCATCAAAATCAATCTATGTTATATCTTTGATTTGTATATCTATTGTATCCCCTAATGATTTCAAAATCTGAGGTATGTCATCCATAGCCTTTATTTCCTATGTATTCAGATCTACTGGACTGACATCCTCGGTGTCATTAATAAATATGTGCTCTGGGCTCAGTGTAGCCTCCTTTTCCTCATAGTGAGGTGTCTCGGTGAGAGCTAGTACCTGCTTGGGTTCTTTAAGGATTTCATTCCATATGTCATTGCTTTCCTTGTCAAGGTCTTCTTACTTTCCTTCTAGTACCTTGTATGCTCTCATCTTTGCTGAAAATTTCTTTCCATCCTCCTTCATAGTTGAATCAATTTCTTCAATTGTTGTCTCAGGTGGCATGAGTGTAACTATGGATATTTCCCTTATCTGTTTCTCAGTATGCAAGGCATATGTCCACCTTTTTTATATCTTTTCATTAAGCTCTTGTGGCATATTATTTTTGAATTGAATTGAATTGGTACATACTTGTATGCACTCATTGCCTTTATGATAGCTTCTTCTATCTTATTCTGATCTCTGGGAGATAAGGTTAGCCATTGTCTTATCTTTCAATGTGATATTCTCCTAGTGTTGATGATTGACTCTGCAACTTCATCAACTATTTTAGGAACTTTTAGATTTTCAGCTTTGAGTCCTTGTTCTTTCTCATCTTGTTCAGTATCTTCCTTGTCTTCTTTTCCTTAGATATATCTCATTCTTTGTCTTGGTGATGTTTTCCCAGTTTGAGGCTTTCTCTTATAATTCCTCACTGTACCTTTCTTTATCAGTGGTGAGTCTGCATCTTTTGTATTCTGACTCCTAGTTCTTGATGCAACAGTAGTTCTTGGTTTCTTTGCTGGTGGTGCATCAGATTCAGTTAACTCCGAGTCACTTGAATCTTTTCCTTCTTCACCGACGGGTGACTATCCCTTGGTAGTATCTTGTTCCAATTCTTCTTCACCTACCAAAAGTTTCTTTTGAAGATTATTTATGATTTTATTCTTCTTTCGGTATATCTTCTTCACAACTAAGCCAATTTTGATTCTTGCCTTAGCTTCTTCATATGTTCCAAATATACTTACTGATTTGTCCACTAGTTCATTCAATAATGCTTCAATAGCATTTTTATCTTGATCAATGTTGATCTCATAATCTAGAGGTGGCAACCATGTTGTTCTCGATACAGTTGGTTTGATTAAAGTGGTGGCGGTGTCCACTATGAAACATATATCATCTTTGTACTATTCAACCAGTTGTGCAAGGATTCTCATTCTCTTCTACATTTTGTCCTTGAAGGTAGTGAAGTATGCATCCATTACAGATGTGAAATTATCCCCTAGTGACTATGAATCCACTGATTTGTGCAGTTATCGGTCGAGTAGTGTCCCAAGTGACATTATCGACAAAGGGGAAAAAGTTCTAAAAGTAGAAGAATTTGCACATAAGAAGGGAACCAAACTTACATGTGTTAGATCGTGTTGATCTAATTGTCCTCATATTTTCCTCTAGTTGTTTCAGTCGCAACTCGGATAAGTCCAGTTGGAGTCCCTTCTTCATAATCTTATAACCAGTGTCAACTGCTCCACATGCTTTAATATTCATTCGGCTGGCTTGAAATACTTTGTAGTCGATTACACATGCACCAAACTTCATCTTAGGGTCGGTGATAGAATTAAATTTTAAACCTCTTCCATCCCATACTGTACCTGTTAACTTCTCAATCTCGGTTCGTGCGGGGTGTTTCAGGGCTTTAGCCTTTTTGGTTACTGGATAACCTGTCACAGCGTGAATAACATCCTTTGTGATTGGTTTTGGTTCATCCAACCATATTTTTTTGTCATGTATTATGTTGAGTACTATCTAAATCCACTCAGTTTTGAACTCTTTCAGGAACATTAGGGGATTTTTCAACCCTTTTACCTCTATTTTCTTATGTTCATATTTTAGGTTTCCATCTATGCAAAGTTTCTGGTAAGCTTCTTCTACCTCAAGATCTCCAATCTCTGCAACCTTGCAGTGGATGTAGGCACAGATATCCTCAACTAGCAAAACCCTAGGAGGGATGCTTGAGAATGCTCCCTTGTCGTTGGGTTGTGAAGAAACCTTGGGGAAAAATTTATAGTTGGGCTCTTCACATGTTGTATTCTTTATCTGGTTGATCTTTTTGTCCTTTAGGTTCTTGATCTTTATGACTCGCGAGGTAGTTTCCATTGTTCATGAAATTAGGGCTTTATTTGCAGATGAAATGTGTGCTCGGTAAGTCTTGGTACTTACGTGATCTTCATTATGGATGCTAGGAATCTGTTGAAGTAGCCTTTGAATCTATTGTGAATCAATATGCAAACTTGTCACTTTTGGTCGCTCTTCTTCGCTCTGTTGTTTTCACATTTTTGCTTGGTGAATGAATGAGCCCTTTGATGCCCTATTTATAGCAAATAACCTAAGTAGTGCATTTAATGATTCAACTGCCACTCAGTCGATGAAATAAAGATGCTCGGGTATCATACCAACTTCATCCTTGGTGAGTATATAATGCTCGGGGTAAGTGTCAACTTAGTTGCACTTTTTCACATGTTCACCGACGGTGCTCGATATGTAGTGAAAACTTGATTATCTTTCACATGATTACCAATGATGCTTGGTTTACATTGACAACTTGGTTGTTTCTCATATATACACCGACGATGCTCGGTGTGTATTAACCAATGGGACTAAATTCACAAATTCATAACAAGTAATACCATAGTGAATCTCCATTCATGCTAATTTGGCATATTATCTATGAATATTGGAACTAATGTAAAATATAACTTTGTAGAGTGTAGTCACATACTTACTTGTATTGCTTAGGTGGGGGTGGTGGAATCACCTAATCCATTGGATGAGATGTCACCAATTGTATTGCTTGGTCCATCATTATCATTATTTGTAGCTTTCCTTCACATTTTATTTCTCATCCTGCTGATGTCTTCAATGGTATTTCCATTAGCAAAAGTGCTTGTCTCTGTCACTTGGTCTCTGTAGTCTTTGCTTAGATGAACAACCTTATGACAGTGTAAGCATGTCATTCCAGGGTTAGTCCAGCTTCTAGACCTTCTTATCCATTTCCTCATGCAATTAGCAGCAATGTATCCATATCTACCACATGCTATGCAATTTTCCCATGTGTTGTAATCCCAAACATATGAGTTATCGACTCTTCTCGGTTGATATGCATTTTCTTATTCTTTTGGTTTCCATGCTTTCTTTTTCTTCTTCCTGCATTCATGAGATGTGTGGCCATGCATTTTTCAAGTAGAACACTATTTTCCATGTAGGATTACTTCTTTGGTTTGTTCACCTTAGATCCGCATTCATGTGCTTTGTGTCCATGTTTGTTACAGTTATAACATTTACCTATGAATGTAGAAATGGATTTAGGAATACCTTTAGCTTTTCTCCTACAAAAATTTGATGTGTGGCCTAGTTTTCCACAGTGATTGCATGACTGCTTCCTTGGTCTTGGATTTGTGTAGACATCTCTTTGATCAGATTGGTTTGACGATTCTCCATGCTCGGGTATACCCTAAACTGATATTTTTGTTGAGTCTTCTTTGTCCATTCAGAAAATCATCCATTCTTTTTGTACTCTCTTCATCTTTCTTGATCATATCATTGTGTTGTTGTTGGATCCTTACTTCATGCTTTAGTTTTTTCATTTTCTTCTCTTAATTCACCAATAGCTTCCAATTTCCCATTGAGTTCTATGTTCACTCGGTTGGCATCATGACTCATAAGAACTATCTGATTGGTGATCTCATGATGATGTTAAGTAAGTATTTGTATTTCTGATTCTCTCTCTTGTAGCTTCTCAGTGATCTTCCTCTTGTCATCAATAGCTAATTTTCTTTCTTGTTCATCTTGTCTAGCATTATTCATAACATCAATCATTCTTACCATTTGTGTTTCTTGACCGATCTGCGGTAATTTCACTTGTTCAGTCAGATGTTGATTGATTTCATTAAGACTTGTAATGCTTCCTTCTGATGTGTCATATGTATTGCTTGATGTAGATCCTGATGACTCAAACAAATCAGGTATCTCTTCTTCATGATAGTCACTTTCATTGTGGTGAGATGCCATAAATTTTCTTTCATCCAGTAGCTCTCTTATCTTGATTCTTGCTTCTTTGTATTGTTCATAGAAGATCTGTATCTACAACTTCTGATTCTCTATATTCTTATCAAGATTATACCTTTCCATTATATGATCTTTTCTCTCAAGTATTTAAAATTTTCCAAATAAGAGATCTAGCTCTGATACTAATTGTTGTAATAATGAAATGGTGTGTACTAAGAGGGGAGGGGTGAATTAGTACCCTTAAAAATTTTTAATATCAATTAACCTTTAAGCCTTAGTAATAATTTCTTGCATTACCGACCATATTGATTTTCTACCTTATGCATGTAATATGATAACATAAATGTAATTGCATGTAAACATTCATGAAACTTAGTTACAGATAACACAAGAATTGGTAACGCAGAAAACCCCCGTTAGAAGGTAAAATCTACGGTGGGGATGAAACCCACAAAGCTTCACTATTTTTAGAATGGAAGGTGTCAGTTAAGGTTAAAAGTATGATCACTTCTGATGATCTTACCTTGTTAGGAGTAACATTTTAGACTTGTTAAGTCTACTCTGTTAAGAGATTTAGCAACACTGTTAAGTGTGGACTTGGTTAAGAGATTTACAATAAGACTATTAAGTCCACCTTCTTAAAGGATTTTTTCTATTTGCTACAATTGCTAGAGAGTAGTCAAAAATACAATTATTGACCTGATAACTTGCAGTCTTGAATTGCTGAATACAAATCCTTTAAGTTCACAATGTATATGTATCACCTACACTGATTGATTAATACCTTTTTTCTACTTGGTAGCCTTGAATCTTGTTCTTCATAACTGAATTCTTCTTTTTTTGTCTTTCTGCATGAAACTCTTTATCTTATCCTTTGATGTTCTCTTCCGCTACAATCATAATCACATAATCATAATGTTCTAATTGATTACTGCATCTATTTAAACAATGTATTGACCTATTTAGGTTTCACGCTTTACAATAAAAACTCTTTGATCAAAGGTTTACAACTTGACCTTGATCTCCTAGTTTGCATGTTTACAATCATTTAAATTGATTAAAATAATTGCATATGCTTTACTTGATCCTCAAGAAATGGTTTTAAAGCTAAGCATAAAGCTAAATTAAAACTAAAGTTCTTTAGTTGACGTGTTGTCTCGGATCCACTTTTATCGGGAATAAAACTGTCTCTCGGTTAGACTGATGCTCGGTGATGTCTCTGTAGACATACTGCTCTCGAATTCCTTTGTGAACTATGTTTTCAGTTTACTCTGTAAACTTGTCTGTCGGTGATAGTGCTTTCGATGTTCACTACACTAACATTTTTGGTGACCTTTGCACTTGTCTGTTTTTGGTGTCCTTTGCACTTGACTGTTTTGGTGTCCATTGTGCTTGATTGAATATTGTCACTCGGTGATCATGTAAACTAACAGTCTAAAAAACTATTTCCTTTGTATACTAATGACAAATATGATCCATTAGGATTATCATGATGATCAATTTCAAACAGGTCCCTGTTGAATTTTCTACTTATATTCCACAATAATTTTATGATAAAATATCAGCCCGATGGAATTATGCACTCAACACCAAGAAACAGATGAGAGAGGCAGCTCTCACTCTACTTAAGGTTGATTTCACAGTAGAAAAAATTGATGATATCATGCAACATTATGCAAATAAATTCCCCAAGAAAGAAAGAACATTGAATATACTTCAAGGGAATTTGAAGGAAGTTGATGAAGAGAGCACCAAGATTTTGAACAATATGTTGAATCCAACCGAGGAAACCAAGGACATTGCATATACAGTCGATACTGAGGGACATCGACTAAGAAAAGAACCAATAATATTGATGATGCAACTATTGATAATGTGTTGGACGGTATTCCTGAACTGTTGACTAATCTAGGTCATGTAGAGATCGCAATAGAAGATATAACTGAAGGTGATCCTAATGATAAGACAAAAGAAGATGAAATGATAATTGGAGCTACCGAGACCTTAGATGAAATAGATACAATAGAGGTCACCTGAGCAATGGTACCAGGTAATCTTCCCATTCTGGTACAAGCTATTGAAATTGAGAGTGAAGCACAAAAGAAGACACCCGAGCAGGTCACAAACACAATTGAAGACAAGGGCGATACACAAGGTAAAGAGACCGATCATAGTGGAGAAATAACACAAGGTGACGCACCTCAAGATACCACTGATGTTGCAGACAAAGGTGAAGGAAACATAGAAATGATGGTAGACACTCCTACCACTGACACTAGGTCAACTGCCGGGGCACCTTCACAAGGCATCATACCCACCGAGCCATCAAAGCAAGAAACCAAGAAAAAGGATCAACTGTCACTAACTCTATCTCCTTCATCAAGTGTGCAAGGGGAGAAGAAGAAAAAGAAGAAAGAGAGCAAGGATGCAGTAACTTTAGATGAAATCATAGACATCCTCGACTATGATCCAAAGACATTTGATCCTGAATCACTTAGGAAATATGGTGAGTTATGCTGAGGGAAGAACATAAAAATTCACAGGTGCTAAAGGTTTAAAAGGAGATTCTACAATATTTTTTTCCTAACACAATTATCAATGAATCAGCCCCCATCATTGATCAACTTGCACTGCTCACCGAGGAAATAAAAAATCCACACATTGATGTCGAGCAGAAATTAGAAGAGAGAGCAGAAAAGAAGATTCAGTACAAGGTTACTGAGAAGATCAACCAAGCGGTGGGAGTAAACAAGCTAACTCTATCAGAATTTATAACCAGTTTAGAAAATTTTATAACTGAAGCCCTTACAATTCTAAATAAGTTATGCACATTAGATCACTTCACTACTGAGCTTAGTGATTAGATGAAGAAATTAGATGAAGATCTAAAAGATAGTGCTAACAGTCTTTCAACTGAGCAACATGCATTGCAAATGCATTACACCAAGGTTCTACAAACTCAGCGGTTGCGACTTGATCTGGAGAAGGAAGAGGACAAGATAAGAGAACAAGTAACCGAGCTACAAGATATGTTTCTACCGCATTTAGTTATGATGCAGAAGCATGTGGCATTGGAAAAGAACTTGATTGTCACCCTGAAGCTACCAGTTATAGAGAGCATATATGATATGCATGCTCAACTGAACCTAGAGCTTTTGAGCCTTGAGCATCTAAAGGAGGAATGGGAGATGCTATTGGAAAATATCCAGAAGGCCCATCCTAACATTTTTGACAAGTTGTAACTTTATTCTTTTTGTCATTAATTTCAAAAAAGGGGGAAACATATGTATATATGTATAATAAGGGGGAAATGTATATATATACCAAGCATGTATAAAGGGGGAGTCACTATGTATATTTGTTGTGTGTATACTACATCTACATATATAATTTTTTGATACTAATGCCAAAGGGGGAGAATGTTACTCCAAATGAGCTTTGAAGGTTGTCATTAGTATTCAAGCATTCAAATACCATGTCGCTAATAGAGTCACAGACAGACTAGTCAGTATGATCGCCAAAGTGCAGAGTTAACTGAGTGCACTAATCATGCATAGATTTAACCGAGTGCAATAATCACCGAGAAGACAAAATTTACAAAGCAGCAGTGTACACCGAGCACACAATTTACACCAAGATACATAGAGAACATCGAGCACTGAGAGACGGTATTTACCAAGTGAACCAACGATCACATAAAATTTTGTAATGGCACATCAATCTGGGTAAAAAAAATTTGAGCTAGATAACGGTTTACAATTATCGAGGAGAACATTAATTATAGATTTACAACATTAATTGTTTATATCTCCTATGTTTAGATGATCAAGGTAAATTTTGTACACCATTGATCTTAGGTTATTCTAAGATATTGTAAAACCCTAATTAGGTCAATAAGTTTCATATATGTAATGTTACAATGTCATTTGTAATGTATGTTGATCAAGTAATGATCAAGTAGTCGCCATACTACGGACATCAGAGATTAGACAAGGGTTTTAGGAAAAGGACTACATTGAAGCATTAAGTTTTCATAATAGAGGAAAGGTTACCGAGTAGTATAGAAGGTATTATCATTCACAATAAGGTGATAAATTTCATTGCACTTAAAG
Organism: Thuja plicata; assembly: GCA_018584345.1. Classification (NCBI taxonomy): domain Eukaryota; kingdom Viridiplantae; phylum Streptophyta; class Pinopsida; order Cupressales; family Cupressaceae; genus Thuja; species Thuja plicata. Next base: position 272,881 of record MU224004.1, read on the forward strand.
GATCTGTATCCACAATATAGAGATTGTAATTTGTTCAGATCAAACCACTTTGTTACTCTCTGACAATTGTAACAATCCTAAAATATCCTAACAGAGTAGACTTAACCATCTTTGTATAAATCTCTTAACAGAGTGCACACATAAATTGTGTTGCTGAAACCTCACATGAGTTAGATCTAATCAATCTTATTGTTACTCCTAATAGGGTAAGGTCACCAAAAGTGATCAATCTTTGTAAGATTTAACAAGCTACTTTATTTACTACAGTAGTGAAGTTTTGTGGGTCTCATCCCTACCACATTTTTTACCTTCTAACATAGGTTTTTTGCGATACCAAAATACTAGTATCTCATGTACTTAAATTTCATGTATGTTTATTGCTTACATTACATGCATTTACATTTCAGTAGTGACATTACATGTTTGGTGAATGTTATCTACTCAGTCGGTTATAACAGAAGATTTGATTACAAAGATTTGTTTGAAAGTTTATAAGGGTACTGATTCACCCCTCCTCTCTCAGTACACACCTTTCTATTAGTCCAACAGAAATGTAAGAAGATGCAAATTTTAGAGCATGCTAAAAAAGAAGCAATTGAGATAGATGATGATATGACTTTGAGTGGAATGAAATGCATGAGTAGTTGTGTTGCAAAGACTCCTAAATCTGAAATATTCTTTCATAATCAGAATTTTTATCCAAGAAAGAAACCTCTAAAAAAGAAATTTATCATGGAGGGAGAAAAATCAGCACCACATATCTCTTACCACCAAAATCTAACAGTCTTTAATGATGAAGATCTTTGTGCATGTCCTGTGGCTGAAAATAGCTCTCTTAGCATTGCAGGAATTTATCATTTGCATGTGAATAATGATGATTCTTGTAATGATAACAATGATCACAATTCAAAAGTAGAAAATGTAATGGCATGTGTAAATACATTTTCTACTAGGCAAGGATTGAATAGAGAAAGACCAAATGAAAACCCATTGGAAAATGTTTCTTTTTCAGAATCTGAAATCTTTGCATTTGATACTTCAAACACAAATTCAATAAATTATTTTGATCAGGAAGTCATGGAGAATCAACATGAGCACAAAAGGCCTGATTGTAAGAAATCAGATGGAAGATTCCTTAAAAATGTTTCTTTTTCTAAATTTTTTTCTTTTACATTTGAAGTATCTGATGCAATTCCAGCAAATAATTTTAATCAAGCAAGTATGGAAGATCAGCATGAACAATATGTGTTTAGTGGTGAGAAAATAGAGGATCTCTCATCTTGATATGCAAGTAGATTATGAGTCTTTTCAATTTCTTTGCATGCAAGATAGTGAAGAACGGTTGCAACCCAACCCATTAGAGAATCGTGGGAATATTGAAGAACAAATAGAACAAAACTTGTTTGTCTTAGTTATAATATCCCACACACAATCTGAATTTGAGTTTGATTATGAAGATGAGTTATACAGTAGTCATCCCATGCTAGAATCATTTTATTATGAAGATGATCTTGATAATGCATTATTGGAGAAAAAATTTCCAGTAAGTCCAAATTCAAATTTTAATGACAACGTTGTTGCAAATCATTCTCCTAATTTAGAAGAGGGTTTCTCTACCAAAATTTTGATTCATATTTCCAAGAATCATACAGAAAGTGTTGGTATTCCTAATGTGAACTAGCTTATTAAACATGGTGTTGACATATTGCTTCCACTGATTTATGATACAAAGTGGCTTTTTGGACCCGATATTTTATTTGAAGAGGTTCTGTAGTTTATTATTGTTGGGTCCTTTCTTACGATGGTTGCGGGATGCTTATTGGGAATGGTTCTTTTCACATATTATCCACTTGTCTGCACCAGGAGATACTTCTCAAAACCAGTCAATGGCTTCACATGAGCAGTCAGGTGCACTCTTAGAGGTGTGGGTTGTCTTCCCTATCTCTTGTAAATAATTTTTTGGTGTGTTCTAGGTGTAGATTGCCTTAGCTTTCATTTTTTCCTTGTTGTTTTTCCTTGCTCCCCTCCGCCGTCATTTCCAAAGAAACTCTAGATGCTTTATTTCTTCTTGACTCTACTACCCAATGGCAAGGCATTATTCTTCTTAACCAGAACTAGGCTAGATTCTCCATGTCATTTTTAGTCCACGTCCCCAGATAGAGCCAGTTGTTGGCCCACTTATGGTCCCCCCTTATTTTTTCTTATATTTAAATTCCCATACTTAATTTCTTTTGTCATGTTGAACCCAAATGGTTGAACCAATGTAAAGTTCAAAGTTCATGGTTCAAAGTGTCCCTTTCACGCATGTGTTTTCTGTGGCCTTGTTTCAAAGAGTTGGTATATGGGGTTGATCACTTGAAATTGAACCTTGAACCACAAGGTTCATAGTTCAAATTTAAAAAGTACAAGTTCAGAGCCAGAATCCAGTAGTTCAAAATTCAATGATCCATACAAGTACAAAAGCTTCAAATTCAAGTTCAGAAGTAATTCAAAGTTCAGGAAATAGAGATTTTTAAATGATGCTCTCATTCAAAATCCAACATGTGTTATTTTGAAATAAACAAGTCCACATGGAGATAGAACTGATCTCCCAATAACTAAAACTATCAGGCAAGTTGGCAAAAATGATTTCAAAATCTATTTCTCAAGAAAATGTCATTGAAAATTCCAAAGAATGGTTGATTGATATCATTGATGAAGCGATAAGAGCCCAGGTAGAGAAATGAACAAATATGATGATTTTGGTGCTAAGCTACTTCATTCAATAGGGCACCCAACCTCAAATCATGGTCCATGAATGAAGAAACAATCGACATGGTTGATAGTCATTGAGAATTTCACATTTTTATTATGGTGGCATCACTATAATTTATGTAACTTTCCACCACATAGAAACCTTGTGTAGAATATGAAACTGCGTGAATATCATGGTTATTGTTTTTACTCATAGACAAATGGGATAATTACCAGTGGGAACAAAATAGGTGTTGATGTGCGCAAAAGATAAGATTTAAAAGAAATTGTAACCACAAATTTTTATGAAGGCATAAAAATAGTCTCGGTGTGGGGGGCATAACTCTCACCTCAACCCATAGATTTCACTTAATTTTTTATATGTTGTTGAGAGGCCAGTTTCCCAAAATATCACTAGAGCGATTGGTGAGATCTTATTGGGTTAAAAATTTATGGATATCTTAGTACAGGCCTATCAAAAGGGACCCGTAGCCTCTTATTCTGGAAAATATACGGGAAGTGACTCTTGAATAATTAGCTATGAGATGCTGAAGGATATTATATGAGGACAAGTATTTTATTAAGTTTAAAAGAAAAGCCATTATATGATGTGAGAAATTAGAACCTCATAATAATGCCAATTAAACATTATTATTATAATAATGTTTGTGAGACCCTTTAAATTATTTTAAAAGATTCAGTTATGTAACTGAAGAATGATCCCGTAGAATTTTTTATTGAAATATTTCCATGTTAATGGGGGTAGGGGGGGTTTCTTCTTTCAAAAGGCCAGTCGGCTACAAGAGGAAGAAAATATTATTTCTAAGTATTATTGTAACCGAGAGAGAGAGAGAGAGAGTTTTTGCAGCTTGGTTAAGAGCAGAGGATAAAGTGATTTGTTGGTTATTTTTATAGCCATTTGAAAATAAAGAGAAGTGTGTCTTCAGATCTATTGGTCTGAAAATTTCATTTTCTGAATGAATTTAATCTATTGGTTCCCTCATTTATGTTTTCAGATATAGTCTTGTCTCATTATGTCAAGTGTGTGCATGCAATGAAATCTGTTGGTTTTATGCATTCATATATGCAATATGGAGTAGTAAATATTCTCTTCATTTCTCTGCTATTGGGAAGGTTGAATGAGTGGAATGTTGTCCATTAATTTGTTTCTTTCCTAAGTTATAAATCTGATAACCAAATTCATTCCACGTTGATGCGTGAATGTTAGTATGCCTTCGTATCTTCTGGTTAAATACATACCTAGTTGTTTTATTTATTGTGAACCTGAAGAAGAGAGCTAATCCTTCATATTAAAACTTAGAGAGAACTTTCACATATCCATTGCAAGTGACTCAACTGTTAATTCCATATTTTTTCTTGTTATTTAGGCATTCGTGAGTCATTTTGTCAACATTTGCAAAAGGGACTAATTTGTTAAATAACACAGTGGATGAGTATTTGATTTGGTATGTCTTGGATTTGACATTTCAGAGGTTCATAGCTAGTGTTGTTCCTTATCATTATGTTCATAGCTAGTGTTGTTCATGATTTAGAGTATGACAAGTTATCTTTTGTAGTGATATAATTCAGTATTTTAGTGTTCTCGTTGATCAGAGATAAAGATGAGTTTGGATTTTGTATTGAAGATGTTCTGGATGGTATCATGCTTCTTGTTGGTGTCTTGGATTGTGTGATGAACATGCTTTTGATTGAGGTGATTAGATTTTTTGCTTCGGTAGTGCGTTGGTGTTTCTTCATTTAGGTCCTAGCTGACTTGATGGAGTAACATATTGTGATTATTGATGGTGATTTGGTGACACACAATTGTGTTCGTGGTTGAAGATTTGGGTCCTATCTAAGTCTTAGCTAACTTGATTTGGATCACTTTGTCGATTGAGCATAATGTTTAGATCTTTTATTATAATAGGTCTTAGCCGACCTAGTAGTTGATTATTCTTTGTAATCCGTATAAATGAGAGATAATTTTGTAATTATGAGAGAGATTAGAACTATATTGGCATTGGAGATGTTATTTGTCAGTTTGGTTGTAATGGACTATATGTCCACCCTGTTGTAATTGAATATAGATCAATGAACCTAATTAAGGGCCAGATCTGTGATTGTATTATGAGTGGGCAGTGAGCCTATAGATTGGGCTATAAGCCTATGGTTTCTAGTGCATCCTTTGTTCTTTATTTTCTCTTAACCAGGTAGTACTTTTAGCAGAGTACATTCATCTTGTGGGTTTGATTCCCATCGGAGTTTTCCCTTAACCGAGTTTCCTCAAGAATAAATCTTGGTGGTATGTGTTATATGTTACCGATCTTGCATCATTGTCTATCTTTCAGATCTAAGTGGCTAAAGTGCAATTAAATTAAGATGTGTACAACTGATGCACCCCTCCCCTCTCTCTATTGTGCTTGTCTCCTTTTGGGCTTAAAAAATGGTATCAGAGATGAGTCCTTTTGAAGAAGCTTGACCGCTTGAAGGAGATCTGTCATGGAAAGTATAAGAAAAGAGAGTCTAAAGTTTGATGGAAACAACTACCTAATTTGGAAGGATCGGATGACTACCTACCTGATATGCATGGGGACAGAAGATGAATAGTGGAAGATTATTGAGAAGCCTTATGCTATTTTGAATGACATATAAAATGTTATTGCATATGAAAAGAATAAATTCAAGGAGAACATATTAGAAAGGGAGACCTTGATCAACACCTTATCTGATTAAAAAAATAATCACATTTATGGATTAAGGACTACACATGAGGTATGGAAAAATTTAGAAACTATTTATGAAGGTGACACATATGTTAAACAAGCTACGTTGCAGGGATGAAAATAAAAATGTGAAGATATGAAGATGAGTAAAGCTGAAACTACCTCAGTCTATTTGTTGAGAGTAAATGATCTAGTTTGTGCAATCAAATGTGTTGGTGGTGCCTTAATAGACAATGAAGTTATAGACAAGATTTTGAGATCCTTTCCCGCATGTTACAGTGAGAAAGTTATTGCTATTGAGGAATTGAGAACTATAAGAGACATTTCAAGAGAAGATTGGAAAGTAGACTGTACCTATGAGATGACTACACTTGGTAAGGAACTTCCAAAGCTTGAGACTGCATTTAAATCCAATATGACTAAGTATGACCAGGGAGAAATCTATACAAAGATGAAATTCAAACCCTATGCTAAATATTGGGAAGAGCTCATGGAGAAAGAAAGGAAGATTGATGAACTTGAAGCTTTGATTGCGAGAAGACTACCTAAGGGCTCTAGTAAGTATTAAGGAAGGGTACCTTTGAAATACTTCAATTGTAATAAGATTGGTCATATTGCATCTAGATGTCCAAACAAAAACTCCAAGGATTTTAGAGACAAATCTAAGAAATATCATCCTAAGGGTCATAAATGTTTTTATGTTACTGAAGAAGGTGTGACTGATGATGAGTTTTTTTCTAGTGAGGAAGAAATTATGTTTGTTGTTATTAAAGAAGATAAACCTAATGAAGAAAAATCATTAGTTTCATGAGTTGTTAAAAGAGATGAATGGGTCACTAATAGTGGATGCTCACATAAAATGACTGGTGATAAGGATAAGTGTGTGAAGCTTGAGGAATATGATTGTGGTGTTGTTAGATTTTGTAAGAATGTTCTCTGTTTAATTAAAGGAAAAGGATTTATTACTCTTGATGGTAAAAACATTACCAATGATGTGTTGTACGTTGAAGGTTTGAGTCATAATTTGTTGAGTGTTGGACAACTATTGGATAAAGGTTACAAATTGGAATTCATGGATGGAATCTACAAGATCAATGGAAGTACATGAAAGATTATCACATTAGGTACACAGACTGCTGGTAATCTATTTCATTTGAAAACTGCTGAGAATAAATCTTTGATTTCTAAGATTGATGACAGTTGGTTATGGCATAGAAGATTTTGTCATGTGAAATTTGACAATATGGTAAAAGTTAGCACTACTAATCCTGTAAAAAAAAATTTGAAATAGATGAAGGTTAACAACATGTGCAAAGATTATCAATTGGGTAAACTGACTACATCTACTTTTAAGAATAATACATACTCTTCAAATGGAGTGTTGGATTTGGTGCATATAGATCTATGCGGTCCTACAAAGACAAGAAGCTATTGTGGTGATATATATTTTATGCTACTTATTGATGACTATTCAAGGATGATGTGGGTTACATTTTTGAAAGAGAAAACAAAAGCTTTTCATAAATTTAAGATATTCAAGATGATGGTAGAAATAGAATCTAGAAAATAAAGTACCTAAGATCAGACAGAGGTGGAGAATTTACATCTGGTGAGTTTTATGCATTTTGTGAAGAAAATGGGATAAAGAGACAAACTTCTACTTTGTGAACTCCATAGCAGGATGGTGTTCCAAAGCAAAGGAATAGGACTATCCTAGACACATCTAGGACTATGATGATTGAAAGAAAAGTTCCATATATCTACTGGAGAGAAGTAGTGTGCACCATAGTATATACTTTGAACCAAGTTAAAATTAGGCAGGGAGCCAGTAAGACTCTTTATGAACTATGGTATGGTCATATTCCTATAGTGAAATACTTTAGAATTTTTCGAAGTAAATGCTACATTAAGAGAGATGAGGATAATGGAAAGTTTGATCTTAGAGTTGATGAAGGAATATTTCTTGGGTATTCTAAAAAGAGAAAAGCATATAAATGTTATAACTACAGACTAAAGAATATTGTTGAAAGTTCAAATGTCAGAGTTGATGAGAATGTATGGAGATCATAAAGAACTTGCTGGTATGACATAGCTGAAGAGGACAATAAGATTGTGGAAGTGAAAAATCATAATCATGATGGACCAGAAGAGAAGAAAGAAACTGTGGAAAATGAAGTGGATATTGATACTAAAGGGTCTTCTACACAACCTACACCAAAAACTCCACAATATGTAAATATTAAACATTTTGAAGATGTCATTATGGTGACAAGAATAAAGGTGTTCAAACTAGAGGAAGCATTTCTAGGGATGAAACATGTTTTTTATCTAAATTTGAGCCCAAAGGTATAAAAGAAGCATGTAATGATGAGAGTTAGATGAAAGCAATGAGAGAAGAACTTGATTAGATTGAAAAGAACAAGACTGGATTCTTGTTCCCATACCTATTGATAAGAATGTGATTGGTACTAAATGGGTATTCAGAAATAAGTTGAATAAAGATGGTAAAGTGGTTCATAACAAAGAAATATTGGTATGCAAAGGATATTCACAGATGGAAGGTATTGAATTTATAGAGACCTTTGCTCCTATAGCTAGAATTGAAGATATTAGATCACTTCTTGCATATGTGGCTTACAAAAAAATTAAATTCTATCAGATGGATGTTAAGTCTACATTCTTAAATGGTGAACAAGAGGAAGATGTTTATATGGAGCAGCCTGATGGTTTTACTTTAACCGAGGAAGGAGATATGGTTTTTAAATTGGAGAAAGCTTTGTATGGATTAAAGTAAGCTCTTAGAGCCTGGTATTCCAAATTGGATATGGTGCAGGAGCACCTAGGTAAGGCTCTTTGGTAACCTAGGGTTTCTAGAGTTCTTTTGGCTTGTAGTGGTTCTAGCCAAACCACTAGTTGAATAATAGGAATAGAGGTGTCCTAAGGTGTGTGTTAGGTCTTTAGGGAATCTCTTTTCAAGTTTGTTTGGTCTTTTAGGAAACAAGTGCCAATTTGGACCCTAATTGCCAATGTTGTGGCAATTGTGTAAACCAAGCACATAGGGGTCAAATTTATAAAGAGTGTGTTAGGACCTAAGAGAGGTAAGAATGGTCTACCTAAGTCTATTATGATGTGTTCATGGTCTTAAAATAAAGTTTAGAATGCATTTCCTAAAATTGTGGAAATTTGTCAAAATTGTCAATGTTGTCATTTGACAACATTGACAACAATTGTGCAAGAAGAGCATTTTCGAAGAAATGGTTATTGTAACTGTCTGAAACCATCAGATTAGGGATGGGGACAAGTATAAGAGGTCTCCCTCGACCTATAAGCAAGGTTGGTGAACATTTTGAAAATACAAGATTTTCTGTGTGTGCATTTTCAGAGCAATTTCAGTGTGTTTTCTTGTTTACAGTAGGTAGATGGAGTAGATCTCAGTCTGCATCCTGTGTGGAGTTATTTTGCAAAGTTGTAATGTTTATATTGGTTTTGTTGAATTCTTTGTGTTTTACCCTGTCGCTGGTCTGAACCAGGCAGGTTGGACAAATGGGGTCTTAACTCAACTTGCCACCGTAGTTTCTGTACGGGCTCTTGGCATGGGTGAGGAGACTCCATGTACATTATTTTTACAGAATGAGGGGCCCAAGAAAGTAGTTTTGTTATTTTTGCAATGATGCCCTAGGCGAGCCTGTTGTGCATGGCTAGGGACTGAGAAACATTGCAAGTGATGCAAGGAGGGTTGAATGCATTGGTAGCTTCAACTAGAGCTCACGGAGGGATAGAGTAATGTATGTAAGACCCCCAATTTGAAGGCGAAGGTTGGAGGTGTGGTTTGGTGGATTGAAAGAACACTTTTGTGTTCAGACTGTCAAAAAGCCATAAAACCTTGATTTCTAGGCATGATAGTAGGAAGGGTTGTACGGACAACTTGAGGATTGGAGACCTTGAAAATATCAAATTTCTTGATAAAGGGTGTTTGAATCCTAAACCCTTTTGGAGGCTTGTGTGGGAAAATTTCAAGTTATCTGCAAATTAGCAAGAAAAAGGCCTAATTGGCTTATAGCCATAATTGGGGTGAGAAAGGTGCATTGTGAAGCACTTGATTGTTATGTGTTTGTGCATGGTGTATGCAGGGGTTCAAATTGAACCAGTGGAGGTCTTGATGACCTATCCTTCCACAAAGTTAAGTCCTAAGAGGAATTGAGGCAATGTTTGAATATTGTGGCTAGGGAAGACCTAGTTAGTGTATGTTGCAGAATGGAGTATTTTTTATCAGTACTATTGGTGTACACTAGGTGAAAGGTTAGGATCTTGTGTCAAGATACCTAAGGAGAGTAGAGTTGAGCATAGAACCCTACTAGGTTACTGAATTGGCCTAAGGAGACCCTAGAGGAGAATAGGGTATAGAGAAAGCCTAGGTGTGTTACATCAAGATAGGTATTTAACAAAGATTAGTTTTAGCAAAGGTACTACAGATAGTAACTTATAATTAAGAATAATTGATGATAATATCTTGATTGCTGAAGTATTTTTTGATGATATTATATTTGATGGTAATGATGAGTTGAGAAGAAGTTTTTCTAATGAAATACAAAAATAGTTTGAGATGTCTATGATAAGTGAGATGAAATTATTTCTTGGATTGCAAATGAAACGGTTGGATAAAGCAATTTTTATTACACAGTCCAAGTATGTCAGAGAATTGTTGAAGAAATTTGGTATGGAAGATTCAAAACTGGTAGGAAATCCTATGGTTACTGGTTACAAATTAACTAAGAATGATGATTCTCCTTGTGCTAATAAGACATTATACAGATCTATCATTGGAGGATTGCAATATCTAACTCATTCTAGACCAAACATATAGAATGTTGTTGGAATTGTTGTAAGATTTCAAGCTGAACCGAATGAATCACATATAGTTGTTGTTAAGAGGATTTTCATATACTTGAAGGGTACAGTTGACTATGGATTATGGTATGAAAAAGATGATGAATTTACTCTATGTGCATACACTAACGTTGATTGGGAAGGTAATGTGGATGATATGAAAATTACTAGTGGAGGTGCATTATTTTTTGGTAAAACACTAGTTTCTTGGACTAGTAAGAAGTAGGATTGTATTTCTCAATCTACTATTGAGGTTGAATACGTTGTTGCTGTAGTAAATTGTAATCAAGTTGTTTGGATGAAGAAACTTTTGAAGGATATAAGGATAAACATTAATGGACCTATTTTTATTCACCGTGATAATTCTAGTGCTATAAATATCTCAAAGAATCTTGTGTTACATTCAAAGACAAAGCATATTTCTATTAAGTATCATGTCTTGAGGGATAAAGTCAGTGAAAATGAAGTGAAACTGGAATTTGTGTGTAGTAAGGAATAGATTGTTGATATCTTTACAAAACCTTTTCGGAAGGATAGATTTGAGTATCTCGGAGAGAAGCTTGGGATGATGGCCCCTCTTGATCAGAACTAATGATGTTGAGGATGGCATCAGTCCAGAAAATCTATCAGGACATCATTCGCTGGATTGATCAGTTTGGGGACTACTCCTTATGGGGAACAATCTAATGGTTATTATGTTTTTTCTTGTTTTTGCCTTTTGAGGTGAGTTTAGTTATTTTTTATGTCTTTGGTCCTTTTCCATTGATGTCAAAGGGGGAGAGATTGTGTAAAAATAGAGGTGATTATGCTTGGGAGAGATTGTGCTGAAGCAGGATATTCAGAGTGATCAAGTGGATATATTAATGTCTTTGTGCATTATCATTTTTTCACTTCACATGTTTCCATCAATTCCAAAGGGGGATATTGTTGAGCATGTCAGATTTTGGTACTTGGGTGTGCTAACATTAATGTTTTGTTATTGATGTCAACATACTAATTATTTTTTTAGACAGTGTGTTCAGTGAAGAGGATTTCATTTGTTCAGGTGATATATTGAAGATATTGAGTTGTGATCATGCGATATTGTTCAAATGTGTCTTTAGGTGATCTACAGAGGTTCATAGAAGTTTGGATGACCGTTTGAATGAGGTATGATCGAGTTGCTAGTTATTGTTGTTACAGTGTTCCCATGTTTAGTAGATGAGTATTTGGTTTGGTATGTCTTGGATTTGATGTTTCAAATATTATGAAGATGGTGGTTACAAGGTGCGTTATCATTGTGTTCATAGTTAGTGTTGTTCATGATTTAAAGTATAACAAGTTATCTTTGTTGTGACAAATTTTAGTATTTTAGTGTTCTTGTTGATCAAAGATAAAGATGAGTTTGGATTTCATATTGAAGATGGTTTGGATGGTATTCATGCTACTTGTTGGTGTTCTTGGATCATGTGATGATCGTATTATTAATTGAGGTGATCGGATTTGTTGTTTTGGTAGCATGTTGGTGTTTCTTCATTTAGGTCTTGTAGATGTCTAAAATCGTCCTTATATTAATTTAATTAATATTCTTGTAACATTATAGTTGATTTTAATTAATTAACTATATTTTTTATGTTCCTCTATTTTATTTAATTAAATATAGTTCATTCTCTATAGTATTTAAATTTATTTTAGAGACTATATCCCTCTAATGTATTAAATTTTATTTAATAGATGACCTCCATAAATCCCCTTTTAAATAAATTTCAAATTTCTTTATTCCTACATTTCTAATATTCTTCTAAACCAAGATTAAATTCAAATTTAATCTAATCCTAGCCTAAATACCTATTAATCCTACCGAGAAACCTACTCTATTCCTACCCTACTCTACCTATCCCTCTTAATAAACCTACTTCCTCACTTAAACACACACTAATCACACTTAAAGTGTGATTGCTACACATTTTATCACTAATGGAATGCTCACACATGTGTGAACAGATCCTCAAAAAGGAAGCCACCAACTTCCTTTAATGTAGCCACTATTTTGTTCCCCACTCCATTCCCCAAGAGTTTCTCACACATGTGTGAGCAAATCTTGAGCCACTCAAACCTTAAAGGCTTGTGTTGACTTTTGCATGGCTTGTCCTCTTGCCCTTGTATCCTTTATGTGGCATCTATGTGGATGCCACATGTGCTCCACCTCATCCAAGCCCTTCCCTTCCCTCCAAAAATTTATAAATAGAGGCTCTTGCAAAGAGAAAACCATCCATTATTTTTGCATTGTTATCATGTTAGTTTCATTTTAGGATTTCTTTTAGCATTTTAGCATTTTAGTTCATTCAAGTTTAAATTATTTATATATCATGTCTTAGGAATAATGGAATGAATCTAGTTCTTGTTTCAATCTCATGCACAATCGTCATAGTTTAGTCTTGCATTCTCAATCATGGTGAGAAGCTTGAGACAAGTTTTCAATGCTTGTTCTTGAGTTCTTCACTTCTTTAGCTTGCATTCTTGATCATTTAGTGGGATTTAAATTATTGTGTTGGGAGACCACACCCACATATATCTCTAAGAGAAAATCAACAAGGCTTGGGTGAACTTGTTTGGCTCATTGGAGGTTGTGGTGTAAAGTTCTTGTCTTTTTTGAATCTTTCATTTGAATATGCTAACCCTTGTTAGATTTAATGGCTAATCTTTGTGTTTACGTGTTTTAGTGATTGCTTTGGACAAGTAACTTTATCATATACAGGTCCTAGCCGACTTGATGTAGTAACATGTTTTCAATATTGATGCTACTTTGGTGACACACAATTATGTTCGTGGTTGAATATTTGGGTCCTAACTAAGTCTTAGTTGAATTAATTTGCATCGCTTTGTAGATTGAGCATAATGTTTATATCTTTTATTATAATAGTTCTTAGTCAACCTAGTGGTTTATTGTTCTTTTTAATAGGTATAAATGAGAGATAATTTTGTAATTGTGAGAAGAGAGAGAGATATGTGTGAATGAAAGAAAAATTGTTGATATTTGTATCCTACATTTAAGGTATAGTTTGTACTTAATTGGACCTATATTAGCATTGGAGATGTTATTTGTCAGTTCGGTTGTAATGGACTGTATCTCCACCCTATTGTAATTGAAGATAGATCGGTGAACCTGACTGAGGGCCAGATCTGTGATTGTATTGTGAGAAGTGCACTCTAGGAAGTGGGCCTACAGATTAGGTTGTAAGCATGTGGTTGCTAGTGCATCCTTTGTTCTCTATTTTTCTATTAATCGGGAAATACTTTTAATAGAGTACATTCATCTTGTGGGTTTGATTCCCACCAGGGTTTTCCCTTACACAATTTTCCTCGAGAACAAATATTGGTGTTCTGTGTTATATGTTGTGGATCTTACATTATTGTTTATCTTTAAGATCTAAGTGGCTAAAGTGAAATTAAAATATTATTAGGTGTGTACAATTGATTCACCCCCCTCTCAATTATGTTTGCCTCCTTTTGGGCCTTGTGTGTGTGTGTATATATGTATATATATATATGAGAGGAACCTCCTTACAGCAATATGGTGAGAATGCATGAAATAACAGAATATAGAGCAATAGCAGAACTCAGAATGAATCTATTGATCGCGGGCCACTTCGAGGGGGTAACCTCCTTTGAGAAAGCTCAATACAATAAATTTGTTGGTGTCTATCAAAGGCCTCAACCTACTCTTAAATACTAAGTATGATCTAGAAAAGTAATACTACCTATGCATGTGGGATAATAAAATATACTCACGGGACGACTTACAAAGCATATGCGTCCGACAACACTACACTAGAAAAATAAACAGAAGGAACATACAGGTTCCTAACATCCCCTCTCCCTTAGAAAAAAGCTTTGTCCTCAAAGCTTAAGGTGTGGAAATTG
>MU224004.1:295353-308663 GCA_018584345.1 Thuja plicata
CCAACTCCATAACCTATCAAAGTGCACACCAAATCCTTATGCCACCATAGGTTCTACATCTTTGAAATAATCCCAATGTCCCTCAATCCATCCAATGGATTCATCCAAGCAATCTGATCAACAAACTCTCCCTTACCGGTTGCTCACTAGGCCTATTTCTCTAGTAGCCCTGCCAGTTCGGTTTTTCAAGGATTTCTCCAAATTTTCCCACAACACTCAAAAATATAAAAACATATCTGGATACCCTTTTCGAAGTTACATTACATAATTCAAGGGTTAATGCTACTCCTTTGGAACGAATATCCAAACAATTGCTGGTGCTCTGTAATTAGCCCTCCTATTAGCCCTCCATTTGCAAAGCACGTACTAAGAGATCATATCCCCAAACCTTCTAACCCAAAAACAGAGTTGTAGCACCATCCAAATCAATGTATTTTCACATTCAAAGGAGATACCATCAAGTTCTACTCACCCAACCATCAAACCCTCCTTCCTAGAATCTATTCAGTGACACTAGTATCCTCTTAAGCCTTTGTCCTTGGCCCTGGTGCTCCTGCACCAATCATTTCCTTTCCTCCTAGGCCAGCTCTGGAAAAGGATTAAAATATCATTGGGGAGGGATGACTTCCACACAAGTTTTCTCATGAGCCAATGCCAATATTTGATCATGAATTCACACCCTAGGAGAATATGGTCCACTGATTCTTCACTTTTCTCGCATAAAACACTTCGGGAAGGGCCTTGATAACCCATTTTGAGAAACCATTATGTTGTGAGAATTCTTTTTTGAAGAGCAGCCCATGTAGACATTCCAAAGTTAGGTAGACAGTTCTTATTCCATCATAACTCAATAGGTAAATTAGTTTAGATGTTCTACTTCATGGTTGAGAGTAGAGTATACCCATCTTTTGTATTATATTCCCCATTTTTGGAAATTGCCCACACCACTTTGTCCTCGTCCAATCTAGGAGTAATTTTTGTATCTTTCATAATTTTCATCAATCTAGAAAGAAAATCCCTATGTAAATTAGAACCCTCCTAGGATATTCATTGCCAACCTAGAGTAAGGTTTCCATTGGGAAATTCAATATAATCCTTAACATAGATGCCTCTGTAGTTTTTTAGGGTTTCAATAACTTGATAATCTTCCAAAATAGTGTTGAGGGCCTTATAAAATGATAGGGAGCCTCCTTGGTAACCTTCTGAGTTTTCTTGAAACTCTTAATAGGTCTCTCTTAGGACCTCTAGGGCTTCCTCAATCCACCCTTCAAGACCTTGAAGAATCAGTTCTTCCTCTTCAACCAAGGAAACTAACTATCATGGTAAAAAAACACCATTCTTGTGTTCCACAAGAACCTTCTTCACAAACCACTCCAAGCCCTACACTTAAGTTTGGATTTGCAGGAGTGTTAGGGCTTCAACATACTTCATTTTTCCATTCCAACCTAGGTTTGAAACCACCAAATTGATCCATATTGCCATCGGGTTCTAGTTCCTACTTTCTAGGCCTTGTAGCCTTTTTGCACAATTAGCCCTCCTAGTTTTTAGGAAACCTTAAAAACATAAAAAATATCTCAAATGACCCCCTAATAATTTTTGATATTATTTAGGTAGGGAAAAAACCCACAAGGAATTTCTATGTCCCTTAGCTTGGAACTGTCCGTACACCCTATTATCAGAAAATGGCACAAATCTTGTTTTTAGACCAGTTTGGAGCCTTGGGCTTCAAAATGTGTCTTTTTGGATCTTAGGGAACTCCTCCACCTTAGGGAACACCTGCACACGATCACTCAACACATCCATGGCCTTCTTGGCTCATGAGAACACCCCCTACAATTTTTAAACCAACTGTCACTTGCTTCCTCTAACCAGGCTATGAGTTTAGCTCGCCTAGGGAAAGTGCTTAAAAATATAAGCCAGCACTTTGAGAGCTCCTCCTTCCATAGAATGGTAGCTCCAGGGACCTAGTCCCCATTCCCAGATGGTCGTATAGAACCAACGATGGGAAGTGGAGTTAGGTCCACATCTCTGCCCCTTGCTCAAAACAGGATAACAAACAGTCCCAAACTGAAAGAATTTTTAAACCACAAACAAAACACGACTACAAAGAAACTTAATGAATGAAAAATCTTGGTAACATGCATAAAAACAACCTCCAATGATCATAGCAAACAAAATAATCCATTCCAATACAAAGAAAACACAAAATGCTTCAAATCTGCTATTTTTTCCAGAAAACTCTTGGCTCCAAGATATCAGTTCGTACAAATGAATTCCTCTGCCAAGAATTAGGGTTTTTACACCTTATATCCATTAGAAACACATGTCTCCACCCTCCTATGGGTTCAAAACTTCTTAAAACACCGATTTCCTTTAGACAACAAAATGTTGTCAACAACTTTGAAAAGTTGCTCATGTTGCATAGCAACATTTTTCATTTTTTAGCCAATAACACTTTGTAAGTGTTTCCTTCACCAACCTACCTTAGTTAACTTTAGGTAGAATACCTAGGGTATCTATGGACCCTAAAACCTTCTATGACATTATCCTAACATTTGATGACATCATCAAGTACACCATATTTAAATGGAGCCAAAAAGAGCTATTAACACAAGAAAAGAAGCACAAAATGAAAACTACCTAAACTACTCTTGGTCAACATGACCTTATATATTTGCTTGGCATCTCCAGGGTGCTCCTGCACCATAAAAACCCATGAATCCTCCAAAAATTAGCTTTACTCCCATCACCAATATCCCATCTAATCTCATCCATGATAATAGTCGTACATTTTTTTATAAAATTCCATACTCTTCAGTTGTTTGTAGGAGACTCAGGTCTAAAGATGCTAATAGGATCATCCCCATTTAGATACTTATGCCTTAATATCTTGACCCATTTAAGTTCTGGATCCCCCAACATGATATTTTGTAACTTAATCTCCTTTAGGCTAATACCTCCCCCATCCTTACGTAGGCAAATCTCATTCCAAACAATTAGAGCCAATCTTTCCTTTTCATTTGATCCTTGCCAATACAAAGTCCTCAATTTCTTGGACATCATTTTCTTTATACCTATCAAAAGGCTATAATAAGTCATTTTATAAATAGGAATTGCAGAAAGAATCAATTTTATCATAGTACCTTTCCCTGCAGAGGATAACCATTTCCCTTTCAAAGACTCTACCCGCTTATCCAAGTTAGCCATAACATTTTTCCCAAAGTTTGGTATACCTATTACCTTTATCTAAAGGAAGCCCTAGATATTTACATGGAAGTAGTCCTTTCTTAAAGTCCAAAATCCTACAAATCAAATTTTTGGTTGCATAATTTGTATTGAAGATGTAAATTTCTTATTTATCCTTATTAATATACTATCCTGAGGCTTTTAAATATTCATTTAAGATTTTATTAACCTTTTTTTCTACATTGATACTAGCTTCACCATAGAACATTGGGTCATCCACAAATTGTTGGCGAGTAACCAGATGTAGCTCACTAGTAATCTTAACACCCTTCAAATCACCTAGCCTTCTAGCGTTGGACAAAGATATACCTAGAGCCTCTGACATAATGATAAAGAGAAAGGGGATAAGAGATCCCCTTGGTGAAGACCCATAGAAATCTGAAATAAACCTTCAGGAGAGCCATTAACTAAAACAAATATCATTCAATGAGAGATGCATTAAAAAACCAGATTGATCCATTGCTTAGAGAATCCAAAGGACTCCAAGCATTTGCAAAAAATATCCACTCCACTTTATCGTATTCTTTTTTTATATCTAATTTGATAAGCATGATTGGTTCTTGGTTGTGTTGAGTCATATGGATAGCCTCTTGGGCAATGATTACCTCGTCTAAGATAGACCTACCCAGGAAAAGACTTGTTTGCTCATCCACAATTAGATCTGGGAACAACTTTTTTACTGTATTAGCCAAAGTTTTTGTAAGAAGTTTGTAGATAGTATTATATAATGATATTGGCCTAAAGTCCTTGATATATCCAATATTAGTCTTCTTTGGAATTAATTCAATAAAGGTGTTGTTCATTTCCTTAAGCATCTGCCCCAAGTTTATAATAATTTCCCAAACTCCCATCACTTCATCTCCTAGGAAAGACCAACATTTATTTATATAAAAGAGGGCGGGAAACCCATCAAGCCCATAATATTTTTCCTAATTACGATTCTTAAGTGAAGCTTCAGCTTCATCTTTGGTAAAATTCACATTTAACATCTTATTCTGAGCCTCCATAATAATATATGGAATATTTTTTAATATTTTATGTTGAGATTTCCACCTAGATCCTTCCTTATTATTGAGGATTTCCTCAAAGTACATCATGGATTCCTTGTCTATTCCTTCAGGGTCCTTAATAATTTCTCCATTGGTTTGGTAATTTTAGTTATCTTGTTGATATTCCTTCTAGCTTTTGCGTTGTTGTGAAATAACTTAGTGTTCTTATCTCCCTCAGCAAGACACGTCTCCTTGGATTTTTGGTGTCAAAAAATATCTTCTTTGGAAAAGATGTCCTCATATGATTGAGTAGTTCATTTTCCTTCATATATGATTCCTGATTCATGCCTTCACCAAATACCTTTTCATTCAATTATTCAATTTCCTTTTCCAGATCTTCCTTTACTTCAAAAATATTACAAAATTGATCTTTATTCCATTGGATCAGCTTTTTCATGATATTCTTCAGTTTAGACATAAAGATAAAGGCCTTAGACCCTTAAAAATGTGCATTCTTCCACCATTTTTCAATAGTCTCCAAAATACTCTCATCCCTTAGCCACATCTTTTCGAACTTAAAGGGGCATCATTTTGGTTGTTTTACTTCCTCAATAACTAGCTGAACCATATAGTGATCAGATCCTGACATAGGAAGGATTTACAAATTAAAGCTAAAGTCAAAGTTTGCCCTATTACCTTTGTAAAAAAATTGTCTAATTTTTCAGCTACATAACTCAGTCCTACCCTTTTATTACTCTAAGTACAATTCCCATTCTCCAATATGATTTCCATGCACTCATTCTGTAGGATCCATTCTCTAAATTCTATGGTGGTTTGGGACTCCTTGGTGATCCCACTAAATTTATCTTTAATGTTCAATATTGCATTGAAGTCTTTCCTAATGAAAATATTCTCATTTTGGAAGTTTTCTAAAAGGTTATTCAATTCTTCCCATACCTCCCTTTTTTCGTGAAGAAATTTAGGTCCATAAACATTGATAAATAAGAAGCTTAAATTGCTTCTAATGCCGTAGAATTTCCCACATATCCAGTATTTGTTGCCCCCAAGCTTTTCAAATATTATACTTCTCAGATTCTAAATGATACCTAATCCCCTGGATGCTCCTATAGATGGTTTTCCTTCAAATTCCCACATACCAAACTTCCTACGAAAACCTTGTAACTCTTCCACACCTAATTTGGTTTCTAACAGCATAATAAGGTCATCTTCAAAGGTTGATGAGCATCACTTCAAAATGTGATGCATTTTAGGGGCATTTACACCCCTAACATTCCATGTAATGAGCCTCGTGGCGCTGTGGGAAGGTCCTTCCCCTTCCCTGCATAAAGTAGTGAGGTAATTTGTGCCTGTCCAACTGCCTCTCCATCCTTAATTCTAAGCTCATTTGTAGATTTCCTAATGCATAATTGTTGAAGACAATATAAAACATCATAACAAAAGGCTAATACATAATGAGAAGATGATTTCACCTCAAGGTAGGAAACAAAAGTACTTATTCTTAATTAGGTGAAAGTTATTAGTGAAATGTGATATAACAGGTAAAAGTTTTAACAAATGGGGAAAATGGTAAACCATATTTCATAAAAGGAAGAATACTGAAAAATGAAAAATGTGATATCTACAATGTATTCTTTCACTCAAGGGTAAAATGATTGTTCCAAGAAAAGAAAAAGTTCTAGGTAAAGATGAAATTAAAAAGGAGAAACTCAGTGGAAGTGAAAGTTCAGGTAAAATGTATTACCACTAAGATGTAAATGCAACAACTTGGTTTAAATATGTTTTCTCAGGTAGTATAAATGTTTTCACCCAATTTGTGAAGTGGTTAAAGTCTACAGTCAAATGAGAATGTGTGTTTACTCAAAAGGGGTCAAATAATTTTTTAAATTGATTTCATTTTTCAAACAGGAAAATGCAGTCACAGGAATGTTATATAAGTGAAAATGTAATTCACAAAAGTGCAGCAAAGGGGAATGTCTTCAAATTTGTAATTTGCATTCACGTAAAGGCAAAGTGTAGATTGAAAAGGAAAACAAAATCAAATATTTTCCAATTGAAAAGGTGCAGATTTAAAATAGAAATTAGATATTTTCAGCAAAGGCAGATATTTTCAAAAGGAATAATCCAGTTGAAAGTGTAGTTAGGGTGTGCAAGTCAGATAATTTTGTGGAGAAGGAAAGAAGAATATTTTTGCAAATCAGGTATTTACAAGAAGGGAACACATGTCATCAACATATCTAATCTAGATTTTTCCTTCTTTGATATTTTATCATCCTAAAAATTAAGCACCCTTATTAGGTGCTCATTTTTATCCCTATTTAGCATGGATGAGCTCCCACGTTTATTTCATGTTCTTCTAGCACTTAATATATCCCTAATATTTCCTAATATTCCCCACTCCTCCATAATTTGTGCAAAATCAAGGTAGGAACTTATTTCTAAGTTTCCTCCCCTATTTTCATCCAATCAAAAAATTCCTTCTCCCTTTTATAGCCTTGGAATTTTCTCCTGACATCAGAATCAACAGATCCTCCAAATCTTGCATTCATTATGGACCATGCCCTCCAATCAAAAAGTTGCACTTTTCAAGAGGGATGTAGTCGAAGTTTGACTTCATCCCTAGGGGTTTAGTTAAAATTTGACCTTACCCTTGGGTTTTAGATCCAAAATTGGGGCCTAGGTCCTATCTTGCACATTCATCAGGGTTCTAGATCCATGGTTGACCTACTTAATTCCGCTTCTGAGATCACTATAAAAGGGGTTCCCTCTTCCTCTCATTTTCAATAAGGACATTATCAGGCTATCATATATCATCTTTTGGCAATAATTGTGCAATCAATGCATTCAAGTGCAAGCAAACACCCATTGAAGTCATCCACGATCAAGCATTTCAAGAATTCTTCTCATTATGGAAAACTACAACATTCATTGTTTCAAGATCTTGGATTCATAAATTCCTAATAGGTTTTGGTGGATTTAAAGCTATTGCATCAACAGTTGTGATCATCTCCAAAGAGGCATTGCATCATCAAAGCAACATGAGGTAACTATATCTCAGATTTGATTTCTATTTCATCTCCCTTTATGCAATTTCAATCAAGGTTAATTCCTAAATTGGGGCTTGACCAAGTCAAGCCCCTTCGCACAACAAATTTCCATTTTTTGTGTGCAAGAATAAGTTTTGGATTTTACAGAGCTGGGTTCAGAAGCTACAAGAGTTATTTGAAAAAACCCATAAAGCAGTACACGGTTGCATAACATAGGAACATAGTCAAACTTTGACTTGTACCTAAAAAACTGACTTGTACCCTCAAATTCTACTTGTACCTGTACTTTTTGTCTCAAATTATTATGGTAGAATGATTCAAGTCCCTAATTTCCATATCTAGAGTTATATTAGTTTGCGTCATTTCCACGATAGTAAAATTTGGATTCAAAGTGCACATCTTCCTAATTCATTTCAAGGTACACAAATTCTCCCTAAATATTGCAATTACTTTCTTAAATCAATCTTATCAGTCATTTAGTCATTTTCTAGATCCATGGTCAATTAATCAATCTCATAATCAATATCCTTCAAATGAATTACCAAATTACCCTTTTGTTTGAGCTATGCAATTAGCACCCTTCATCTATTTGGTTGTGCTAATCAACCTTGAACTTAAGGGTTAAATTTGTATTCATAATGTATACAATAGTAATTTGGTGAGTGATCTCCATCTTAGCATTGATCACCATTTTCTACTATACATTTTGGTGAACCCAACCTATAACAATTTTCTCCTTTTGATATTTAGATTTCTCCTTGTCTATATCTGCTTTGTATGCATTGATACATCTTGCATTTACAAAAAAAGTATAAAAATAAGTCTTTCATTTCATTGTAGTTACCTTTCATTGATTTGTATGCATTCCTTTCTTTCTACTCATGTTTCAAATATTGTTTAGAGCATTATCTCGACACCATTCCATCACTTTTGAGATAAAACAACATCCTCCCATAAAATTTCCTTTACAATATGTTACCACTAAAAAGAATAATATTCATGCATGCGATGTTTCTTTGTCTTCTTATATAACACCTTATAAGGACATATTAGAGAAAGAAGATGATTTTAACCTTTCTTTCAATAGTCTTCTCCTTTTGGGAGAGTTGAGGATTGATGTTAACTTTTCTCCTCATATACACCTTATCTATGAGGATACTTTGGCGAAGGTTGAAGATACTTCACCTTCTATTCCTCTCAACTACTCCTCTTATGATC
Source organism: Thuja plicata (assembly GCA_018584345.1). NCBI lineage: Eukaryota > Viridiplantae > Streptophyta > Pinopsida > Cupressales > Cupressaceae > Thuja > Thuja plicata. The sequence continues at coordinate 303,872 of MU224004.1, forward strand.
AAGCCTTAGTAATTCGTGACTATGTGTCTCCTCAAGTGTGCTTTATTCATAGATATGTTCCTACCCTTGATGATTCTCTTATTTGGGATGAACTCTTGGGTAAAGACATTGATTACTCTCTCCCTCATGAAAAGCTTTTAGAAGATGCTAGAGATGACAAAACTACATGTGATGTTGATCCTTTTCCTAAGATGGATCTCCTCTATGAAGATATTCTTGCCCAATAAGATAATATTATCAACACCTTTCGTGATGTCACCTTATCTTCATTAACTAAAATTATTCCTAATGATGAGGTTCCTAAATAATATACCCATAAGAATACCTTTGAAGTTGAGGATAAGATCATTCCTGCTTCCTCTAATGCTTTCCCTTCTCACGATGAATCCATCAACAACCAAGAGCTTGATCTAGTCAATGTTGATATATTCAACATTCAACAACCAAAGGTAGTTGTACAAGGTCCTCAAACTTTCAAAAAATCTGTGATTACGGTTAAAGGAATAATCAATCAAGTTCTTTTCAAACTCCAAATAAGATGATAATAATTGTCAAAGGAAAACCTAGAATTCCTTTTGAGTGCCTTAATTAATATCATGTCGTAGATCATACTTATCATACAAGGAATAATCCTCAGCCTAATCCGGTTATTCCCATGTCTCTTCCACCTTCCCAGCCTATGCTTCCTCTAGCACCTCATTTATCCTCTAATCTTGGACATGATTATGATTTGGTAGCCCAATTACACGCTAGCCCTACCAAAATTTCCCTTTGGGATCTAATTCAAACTTCCCCTGTATAACATGAAGCATTGCAAAAATCTCTAGCAACTCTTCCTACTTCACCTCCTTCAACTGAAAATATCAATTCCTTCTTGGAATGTATGCCTACTTCTCCTATTCTAGCTCAAATTATCTTCATCCAAGATGATTTTACATATAAAGAAGTCAAAGACCAACACGATGCTCTTATGGTTGCCATTAAAATTGGTGATATGATTATATGTAGGACCCTAATTGATATTGGCTCTAGATTAAATGTTTGTAGTCTTGACATGTTACATAAAATCAATGTAGACACTTCCACCATTAAGCCTGATTCTATCCCTATCTATGGCTTTGACAATATTCCTAAGAAAATGCTTGGTATCATCACATTACCTATCACACTAGGTCAAGTTACATTATCCATAACTATTCATATCATGCATGAACCTCTTAATTATAATCTTCTCTTGGGAAGAGCTTGGTTACATGCTATACATATTGTCCCTTCTACTCTTCAACACCAAGTTAAGTTTCTTTACAATAACTCAATGTATACTCTCCTAGAAGATGATAGGCCTAATAGTTGTTTGAACACTGAACCACAAACTGAACCTACTCCAAAACAACAACCTCCTTAGCCTAAGGATGAGCATACTCATGTTTTCATATTAGAAGATGATTTGGGTTCCTTAGACTTTACACGAACCTTTATTGGGGAGTAAAAGTTAAAAATTGGCATCTAAACAATTAAAACCTAAAACATGGGAGGCTGCAAGAACTTGAGTCCTACTTTTGGGAAAAAAGTGGAAGTGTTTTCCCTATTTTTCAAATTTTCTGTCAATTGGTGTCAAAATTTGAGACACTTAGAGATTGAATCTAAAAATACTTCACTAATAGAAAATGTAGTGCTCAGAGTAAAATTTTTAAATATGTAATTTATTTCAATACCCACATGGTAGAAATTTTTTTATAGTAGGAATGTTTAAAAACCACTTTTTCAAAATGCCTATTTCAAGACCATACCACACACGTGTATGACCACCATATTTGCACCTAAATAAATGATTTTTTGTGAATCCATCTGGGGAAAGATACCTAAGACACCAAAGATTGATAAGAATATTTTTTCTTTTTAATTATTGAATATTTTTGTTTTAATTAATTATTAATTGATTGTAAAATATATTTTTGAAACCTTTGGTGTACGACCACCATAATTTGATGAAAAATTTACAATTTTTCAAAATTCTTTTTTTAATCTTCAAGGAAATTCTATGTAGATTGATTTCATATAATTTATTTTCAAAAAAGTGTAAGAACAAAAAAGTTATTAAAGTTTTAGAGTACCTCATTATTTTAAGTTTAGGTACCACTTTTTATTAGTAAATATTGTAAAAACAATAAAATTGATCGTATCACTACGAAATTTATATTTTTAAAATCTAGACAGTAAGAGCTCTAATTGTTTTCATTTCGTTAAAAATTTTGATTAGGGAGGCCCTCACGGTAAGGCAAAAATCTGGTATTCCAATGCCTTAGCCATTATTTTGGAGGTCCAAGCATAGACTTGGTCCCACCAAGCCTATACCGAAGTGAAATCCAATGCAAAGAGTGGTCTTGTAAATTCAACTTTAAAAAATGGGCACACGTTTAAAAACGCGTACCCATTTCTTAAATATAATAAATCAACATGTAAATATGTGTGTGTGTGTGTGTGTGTGTGTGTTAGAGTTAAAAGGGTATTTTCACTTATTAATTAAATCGTTATTGATTTAATTATTAAGTCACCTTCCACTTATTAATTAAATCATCATTTGGTTTAATTATTAAGTCCCTTTTATCTCTATTTCACTTAAGCTAAACTTTAGGCATGCAATAATTGATTCTTTTATTAATTATTCATGCAACCTTGGTTTCTTCACCCAACCTTGGTTTCTTCACCCGTCTCAGGGTTTTGATCTCCTTTATAAGGATTGATCACTTTGTAATTATTAAATCTTTTTTGTAATTCCATTCCATTTTTATTGAATCAATTGAGGATGTTTCCTCTTTCATAGATCTGTTGTTTTTGGCCTCCATAGCTTTTGCTTCTCTTTCTGTGACAAGTGTTTGCATGCAGGTGATTCTTGGGAGCTGTAGGGTTGATAGTTTTTCATCAACTCCAATATGGTATTATAGCTCCGCCCTTTCATGCCCCTGTTCTCTTCATGAGAGATTTGGCCTTGTTTTTTAAATCTGTGTTTTCGAGAGGTTTTTGTCTCAGATTTTCATGGATTTGGGGAGGTTGGAGAACTTTGGGATAAAACTGACATCTGGGTTGTGTCCAGAAGGCCCAAGAAACCCAATTTACATATAAGGCATGTCTAATTTGGACACAATTGAAATTTGGGCACTATTTTTTGCATGCACGGCCCTTGACATGCTTTACAAGGCAAAAGTTTGCCTCAATTTCTGTGTTGCCTTGATTTCTGTGCCACCTTGATTTCTGTGCCACCTTGATTTATGTGCTACCTTGATTTATGTGCTACCTCAATTTGCATGCCACCTCAGTTTTCATGCCGCTGATGTCAGCAATTGCAGGTTTGACAGTGAGGTTAAATTTGACGGCCACAAAACTGTCATTTTACTTGCTTTTTTCTATAATGAGCAGTGTGTGGTTTTTTTGCTCTATCTGGAGCAAACGGAGGCTAATTTTCAACTTCTTTATATCATCAGAAAGCTCTTTCCGAGCCGGTCGCTTTTCTGGATGTTAGATTTTCTGATTTTTCCATCTTGTAGCCTTTTGGGTAGTCAAATTCAGCGATCTATTTTGCACTCCAGGAGACATATCTTGCTCATCCAGACTCTATTTGTTGACTTCCACATGGTGTTGAAAAGTTGGTTCCGTTATCCTTCTTATTTTATGGGTCTCACACCCATAATTTGCTCCAGGTATTTTTTATTCAATTTTTTTGCATTTTTGCAATCTAGTGGATATCTTGGATGTTTCAGGTCCTAAGATCATTTTCTGTGCATGGGATGACTCCTTGAGAGCAGTTACATATGTCTCTTTTGCTTTCAGTGATTCCTGGATATTGTATACATCCTTTTCTCTTGTCTTTTATGCAAACACACTAAGATAAAGTGTCATCTGATACATGCTTGAGATTTTATTGTACTCGCACTACATTATAAAGTGCCTGAGGGGGGTTTGATGTTTGCATTATTTTCCATCTACCTTTGTCAATTGTGTGTCCCTTACACAAAATTAGCCTCATGATGTGTGTCAAGAGAGTTTTCCTTCCACGACACCATCCTTTATATGTGTGTGTATGTTCTTCCTCATGCGGTGTTTCTTGGCAGTCTGTTTCAGTGTACATGTCATACCTCTCCTTGCTCACCATTATGAGGGGGTATCTCCTCTTGGTTCTAATTCTTCCTTGGTTTGAGGGAGTGATCTATGTATTTAGTATTTGTTCCTATGTACTAGGCGGGTGCAGTGGCTAGTACCTATGAATTTCGGTGAGATGAATCATTTACCATATGGACACTCTTCTTTCATTCTTGTTTTGGAGGCATTCTTCCATATTCGATTGATCAGCTCTTCAGGCTTTGTTTACAGTCTTCTCTACCTGATCATGTTCTATTACAGTGGAGGTTCCAGTAGTTATTTTTTGACAGTGTTTGCAGCTTCATGCTTCAGAGGTGTTCTACATGTTCTTTCTTTGTTCCTATCTTCTGGGACATTCTCTAGTTTGGAGGCTTCTTCAGTCCTTCACTAGGCTTTATCTCTTTTTAGAGAGGGGTTTTTCCCACTGGGTTTTCTCCTTTTGTCCTCTTTATAGAGATTTTTTGTACTTGGGTACCTCATCAGGCCATGTTTTTGGGACCCATCTTTCCTACTTTCTACAGTTGTTTATAGGTTTTTTAGCTTCTCCCTAAGTTTATCTTAAGGGGGGGTGTTAGAGTTAAAAGGGTATTTTCACTTATTAATTAAATCATTATTGATTTAATTATTAAGTCACCTTTCACTTATTAATTAAATC
>MU224004.1:308713-332755 GCA_018584345.1 Thuja plicata
CTTTTATCTCTATTTCACTTAAGCTAAACTTTAGGCATGCAATAATTGATTCTTTTATTAATTATTCATGCAACCTTGGTTTCTTCACCCAACCTTGGTTTATTCACCCAACCTTGGTTTCTTCACCTGTCTCAGGGTTTTGATCTCCTTTATAAGGATTGATCTCTTTGTAATTATTGAATCTTTTTTATAATTCCATTCCATTTTTATTGAATCAATTGAGGATGTTTCCTCTTTCACAGATCTGTTGTTTTTGGCCTCCATAGCTTTTGCTTCTCTCTTTCTGTGACAGGTGTTTGCATGCAGGTGATTCTTGGGAGTTGTAGGGTTGATAGTTTTTCATCAACTACAATAATATATATATGGGCACCCATTTTTTGAATTTTTGGGTCGGGCGTCCGACCCTAAAACACCCATTTCTAGCAGCATTCAAGTCCACAAGACTTCCGCCGAATTGGGACCCAACTTCTTGCACTTACCCACATTACAAATTGAACAAAAATCTATTAAACTCACTCCCCTCTCCGAGGAGTTAAGTAACAATTTTGTTGCTTCTTCTAATGAATCCTTACAATCTGTTAAACCTGATTGTTATGACATCGTGACTCATAGCACTCCATTAACTCCTAATATGGCTTCTTGTTATGGTTCGGGTTATCATTTATTAGAAAAGCAAGGATTCACTGGAGATGGATGTGGAAAAAATGGACAAGGCATTAATGTACCCTTAGATAATGAGGGTCAAGAACATTCTTTTGGATTGGGATTTAACCCTTATAAGTAGCCAAAAAAGGTTACTCTCAATGTAACACTATCACAAATCATAATCCCCAACATGGTTTAGGAGTTGAGCAATGAATTTTTGAGTCTTCTTTGGCCTCTCCTTCATCACCTAACACTTCTCCCATATCTACCTTTAATCAAGAAGCACTTTTACCTAACCTTCTTCATGCTAAGGTGATTACTAGGCCCAAACAAAAAAGAAGTATAATCAACATCTTATAAGTCTTCCTTTCTGCATGTATCAGTGCTATCATGATCACTCTACTAATGAATGTCAAGATTTACATTACAAAATTAAGCAACATATTGATAATGATGTTATTCATATTTCATATAACAATGAGTTATTTTTCAATCCATATTTCTTTAAATAACTTTAAAGTCCCTATTATGTTGCTCCACACTATGTAACATTGTTAGCCTATTCCTTGAGGGCTCATTATCATACATGGTGTGACCATACTTTACGAGTAGCATAATAGGTCCTCCTTATCCTTGTATCTATACTTGGGGGGCAAGGGTATTCTATAAATTCCTCTCATCATCTTCAAGGATCCATTGTTCTCATGGTTAAGTGGTATTCCTCTATCATGTGACATTTAATCTTACAAAGACATATTGGTTTTCATTATGGATATCCATCCTTGATCATAACCTTTATCATTGTTCGCTATTGGATTTCCTTAATTAACAAATCCCTTATCTTGGATACTAAACAACATGCCATCCTTCATGAGGATCCCTTTTACATTTCTTGCGTGGTATCTCTTGCATTCATCCCTTCCATGAACTCATAGGAGTTGTGACTTCTTTGGTTTGGACTAGGTGTTGCTTATGCATACTGTCTTGGTGTTAAAATTGCTTTATCCTTGTTCATAATTTCCTTAAGAAGACAAAATAGTACTTATTTTTCCATCTTAATGGGGCATACATAGGCTCCTTATTGCATATATCTTGTTCATAATAGATAAAGTACACTAGCATAACACAATTTGCTAGGGATAGTTACTCTGCTTTTCACATTCTTAGGGTTAGTTGACTAGCATAATATAATTTGCCATACCATTTGACCTATCCTTTTTCATGGGTTGACTAGTGGAACAAAATTCACTAGACCGTTCAACTCTTGGTCCTTTGACTGACTACACACACACATATATAGATCCTTGTGGAAGACAAAGCTTTTCCACATGCCCGATCTTCCCTTTTAGATCCTTGTGGAAGAAAAAGATTTTCCACATGCCTAATCTACCCCTTTTTAATCCTTTTGGAAGACAATGCTTTTCCACATCCCTGATCTCCTAAGTCACCCCTGAGCGCAAAACATTTTTTAAGCCTCCCCTGAGCACAAAGCATCTCTAAAACGCCTCCATGCGCATCTCTCTCAAGGTGGAATTGACTAACATAATACAATTCTCTCTCTCTCTCTCTCTCTCTCTCTCTCTCTCTCTCTCTCTCTCTCTCTCTCTCTCTAAGTGGAACTAGCATAACATAGCTTTCTAGCCTTCCCTTATATCTCTCTTTTCCTTCATGATCTCATAGATATGATAGTACGTTAGATCGTGGATTCCTATCTTATCTTTGATGTGTGCTCTTTCTCTTTTCAGGTGACCACTTGTTCTCTTGCAATAGTTTTCTGAGAATGATACTAGCGGTTGAGATGAATTCTCAAGCGAGGTATCTTCAACTGGTTAAATTGGAATCTTAGAAGCTCTAGGAATTTGTTTTTTTTATGTATCCTTTCATATGGATGTGCGAGTTAAGATCCTTGGTTTGGGGGCTAGTGTCCTTAAACCTAGTGATGACTTATCTCCTTGCAATTCTCCCATGATCTTCATCTTTCTCTCTCTCTTTTCTACTTTATCATGAACATGAGGTGGAAACATATTCCCACTAAAGTGGGGGCTAAATGTATCATACTAAAAAGTAAGCACCCTTATTATCTGCTCATTTTTAGCCCCATTTTAGCATGTATGGGTTCCCACATTGATTTCACATTCTTCTAGCACTTAATGTATCCCTAATCTTTCCTAATCTTCCCCAATCCTCGCTAATTTGTGAAAAATCGAGGTAGGACCTAATTTATAAGTGTCCTCCCCTATTTTCATCCAATAATAAAATTCCTTCTCCCTTTTATAGCCTTTAAATTTGCTCCTGGCATCAAAATCAGCCGACCCTCTGAATCCCGCATTCTTTGCAAACCATGCCCTCCAATCAAAGAATTGCGCTTTTTAGGTTGGATGTAGTCAAAGTTTGAATTCACCCCCTAAGGGTGTAGTCAAAATTTGATTTTACCCCTAGGTTTTAGATCCAAAATTGGGGCCTGGGTCCTATCTTGCACATTCATTGGGGTTCTGGATCCATGGTCGACCTGATGAACTATAACAGATTGAATGTTTGAAGATGATAAGTTGATGATCACTGAGCTGCAAAAGTGAATGCAAGGCATTAAATCAGTTAATGTATTGTATTTTCATTGATGTCAACTTGACATAGTCTGATTGTTCATACACATAACATCATAACTTTGAATAGCTAAAGAGATAAAGTTTATGATGTCGATAAAACACAAAAGTTCTTTATACACCGAGTGACAGTAAACACTAACGGATAGTGCACATCGACGGACAGTGAACACCAAGCAATACATAGTGTATACCAAGCACCACAGTAACTGAGCAAGTTTTACCGAGCAAGAGATAATTATCGAGCATAACTGAAGTCAACGACCGAGCTAACTGGAGTTGATGATCGATCAAAACTAAAGTTAAAGAATGACAAAACTACTTAGCTGGAAGAGCTATATTTAGGGTTAACTAGTTGATTGTTTTATTTCTAACGATCAGTTAAAATAAAGAAAAGAAGGAGATTTAAAGCATGTTTTATTCATAGTTATCAAGGAGAGATTTCCAGAATAAAACTAAAGGAAAGCTTTACAGGATAAAACAACGATGGCGAGTTTTACGGATCAAGAAGTGATCTACGACAAAAATAAGGAAATTGAGTGGCTAATCATGTCTATAAAAAGAGACAAGGAATTCATTATGAAAAGAGGAATTCTGAATATAATTATGGTGAAGATAGAAGTCTTCATGTAGATCTGATCATACAGGCTGAAGAATAGAGCCAAGGAATTCTACAGACACTGAGCAACAAAGGACAGGGCATTCACCAAGCAGAAGGAAGAAAGAAAGAGAGAAAAGGAACTGAATAGCATATTTATTAGAGAGGTATTATTGGACTAGAAATACATCTGAATATCTGCAAGTTAAATTTGTATATTAAATAGATCATTTATTGTATCAGTTTAACCATTGATTCAAAAAATCCCTTAACTGAGTGGGATTTAACAGTCCTTATTGTATTGGGATACTCAAGAGTATCAAAAGGTTTTCTTGTTGACAACATAGAGAGTGCTAGGTCAAAAGATAAACTGTTGGATTTAAATCCTCTAACAAGGTTGCACTTAACAGTGTGTTGTAACCTTTAACAGGGTTGGCTCTTCACCGAGCTCACTTCAGAAGAGTGAAAATTTTGGGTTCCCGGTCCCAAGTGGTTTTTCTCTTAATAGAGTTTCCAGGTTAAAATCTGTGTCAAATGTGTATTTATTTCATTGCATTGACATTTTTCTTTACACATTAGTAATACTGGATTGGTCGGTTAACACTAAGTTTAATTGCTGCTACTCAGTAAAGTCTAGAAAAGATAAATAGTATATCTTACCAAGCAGTTTATATTTGTTAGAATTACTTATGGCATACATCTTTATGGACTGAAAGATAACTAAGGATATTACATTTGAGATATAAGTTTTGGTTGGATTTTAGAATTATTTTTAAGGCCACTGATTCCNCCCCCCCCCCCCCCCCCCCCCTCAGTTATTCTAACAATTGGTATCAGAGCTTTGGTTCTTGGAAGAAAGGTTTAAAGGGAATTAAGCTAAAGATCACAAGATGAGTAAGAGGGATGTGCCTAAGTTGAACAAGGACAACGTTGCATCATGGTAATGCAGGCTAAGACTTCATCCATCTGGTATTGGAAATGATGTTACACAATACTTGGATACTGAATATGTTGCACGTAGTGGACCTCTGACTGTTGATCAATTGAGAGATAAACATGAACACAATTCTATGATGATAGAACTTTCTTCTTCACTATTCGATGCTGAATTTGAAGATGCAAAATCATGCACCTTTGCAAAGCAAATATGGGACAAAATCAAGCTAGTACATGGAGGAGATTCAAATGTGCTAAGAGGTAAAGGTGAAAGCCTAAGAGGAAAGTTTGATAATCTGAAAATGAAAGGAGACAACATCACTCAGTACAGTGACAAAAGCCAAAAAGTTGTTAATGCTATCCGAGGAGTAGGAGGAGTGGTTGAGGAGGAAACAATTGTAAGTAAAATTCTGAGAACCTTACTACCTATTTATGCTATTAGAGTATCTACAATTCAATAAATGAGAGCAATAGCTAGTAACAATGTTACTCTTGGTAGTTTGATTGGTAGACTTATTTCATTTGAGATGAACAACTATGACAACAGTTTCTTACTAACTATTGATTCTACATTCAAATCTTCTCTGAAAATAAGCAAATCTAGTAACAAACACACTATGTGAAATGATAGTGATAGCGATAGTGATGAAAAATAACTTGATGAACTTGAAGCACTATTGGCTAGAAGACTACATAGAGGTAAAGGAAGATATAAAAGTAAATTACCATTGGTTTGTTTTAATTGCAAATAAATTGGACATTTTGCTGCTAGATGCCCTAATAAGAGAAAGGAGGAAATAAACAATGATAGATCTTATGAAAAGAAGTATGACAGAAGTGATGACTGAGACTACAGAAGAAACCAACACTCTGACAGAAGAGATAACCGAGATTACAAGGACAAAGGCAAGAATGCTTGTTACCTGGTTGAGAACAAAGCTGAAAATTCTACTACTGATTTTGATGAAGATGTTGAGGTAGTATTTATTGCTATGAAAGATGATTTAGATGAAGAAGAAAGGTATGTTGAAACTGCACTCATATCTAAAGTTAGCAAAAATGATGTCTGGATTATTGACAGTGGTTGTACTCATCACATGACCGGAGATAAAGAAAAGTTTGAAACTTTTGAATATTATAATGGTGGATTAGTTTGGATGGGTAATGACTCACCTTTCCCAGTCGAAGGAAAAGGTACCATCATGTTGAATAATCTAATCAGATGTTAAAATGCATATTGGGTGAAAGGACTTAACTATAATCTATTGAGTGTTTCACAGCTGAATAACACAGGATACCGAGTTGCATTTGAGAAAAAAAAGGCAAAGATCTATAATGGAATAGGAAATTTGATCGGTACTGATGAACAAACAAAAGGTAATCTATTCTATCTTGAAAATATTGAGAACACTTTTTTATTGGCTAGAAATGAATACGTTTGGTTGTGGCATAAAAGACTATGTAATGTGAATTTTGACAACATGGTTAACATAAGTAAGAAAAGAAAAGTGAGAGGCTTACCGAGTATTTCAAAGCTCAACCATGTTATGTGCAAGAATTGTCAAAAAGGAAAAATGACAAAGTCTAGTTTCAAGAGAAAAACATACACATCTAATGCTATTCTAGAGTTAGTCCATACTGACTTATGTGGACCAATGAGAACAAAGAGATATTATGGTGATAGATACTTTAATCTATTTATTGATGACTATACTAAGATGATGATTGTCATGTTCTTGAAAGAGAAGTCTGAAGAATTTAAGATGTTCAAATGGTATAAAGCTAAAGTTGAAAAACAAAGTGGAAAAGAACTGGAATGTTTAAGATCAGATAGAGGAGGAGAATTTATTTATGATGAATTCACTAACTTTTGTAATGAGCATGAGATTACAAGACAAGTTTATGCACCGAGAACACCATAGAAAAATGGGATTGCTGAGAGGAGGAATAGATCAATTGTTGATTGTGCCAGAACACTGATGATTGAAAAAGGAACCATACAAACATTCTGCAGAGAAGTTGTAAGTACTGTTGTCTACACACTAAACCGAGTTCAATTGAAGAAAGACACCAATAAGACACCTTATGAGCTATGGTATGGATACACACCAAATGCGAGTTACTTTAGAATTTTTGGAAGTCAATGTTACATATTGAAAGATGATAGAAATGGGAAGTTTAACTCTAAAATTGATGAAGGAATATTTCTAGGATATTCTACTAAAAACAAAGCTTATAAATGTCTGAACAAATCTTCTAACAAAATCATTGAAAGTGCAAATTTTAAAGTGGATGAATTTGCTGAGAAAAATGATGAGGAAAGTAGAAAGGAACTAGAAGATTACAACAAATTTGTCTACATAGAAGAACTTGACACCTTGCCTGAGCGACAGAATAATGCAACTGAGTAATAGGCTGCACACATAGAGAATCCATGAAAATGCTCACGATACTGAACTGAGTGACAATGAAGATCAAAATGAAGAATAGAGATCTGAACCTGTACTTGCTAAATATGTCAGAAGACACCATCCACAGGAAAAAATCATTGGAGACAAAAGAGCTGGAATGAGAACAAGAAGTAAGTCACTTAAAAATAGATGTTTGATTTGTGATTTTGAGCCTAAATCTGTTAATGCTTCACTTGAGAATCAAGAATGGGTTAGTGCAATGAATGAAGAGATTGAATAGATTAAGAAGAAAAAATCATGGACTTTAGTACCTAGACCGAGTGACAAAAATGTAATTGGCACCAAATGGATTTTCAGAAACAAACTTAATGAGAATGGAGAAGTCACAAGGAACAAAGCAAGACTGGTATGCAAAGGGTATGCATAAGAAGAAGGTATTGACTATGGAGAAACATTTGCACCCGTTGCTAGACTAGAAGGAATAAGAATTCTACTTGCTTATCCTGCTTTTAAAGGATTCAAAGTATACCAAATGGATGTTAAATCTGCATTTCTGAATGGAATACTAGAAGAGGAGGTATACAGTGAACAACCTAAAGGGTTTGTTGATCCTAACAAGAGGAACATGGTTTGTAAACTATACAAAGCCTTGTATGGATTGAAACAAGTACCAAGAGCATGGTACGAAAGACTTCACTCTTATCTCATTAGTATTGGATTTGTTAGAACAAGTGACAACATTAATCTATATTTGAAAGGAGAAACTGATGATAAGATTTTGATTGCTGAGATATTTGTTGATGATATCATATTTAAAGGTAATGATATGCTATGCAAGACATTTTCTGATGAAATGAGCAAACAATTTGAAATCTCAATGTTTAAAGAGATCAAATTTTTTCTTGGTCTACAGATTATACAATAGGATGAAGGAACTTACATCACACAATCCAAATACATCAAAGAAGTTCTGAAGATATTCAAGATGGAGGACTCCAAACCAGTTGGAACACCTATGGTAACTAGATGCAAATTGACAAAGGAAGACAAGACAACCAAGGTAAATCAAACCTTATACAGATCTATGATTGGAAAACTAATGTATGTTGTACACACTAGACCTGATATAGTACATGTCGTTGGTATAGTTGCAAGATTCCCTACTAATCTTAAGGAATCACACATAACTGTTGTCAAAATAATTTTAAGATATCTGAAGAATACTAAAGATGATGGTTTGTGGTACAATAAAGAATGAAAATTTGAGCTACAAGTTTATACTGATGCTGATTGGGCTGGAAACATAGATGATAGAAAGAGCACAACAAGAGGAGCATTATTTATGGGTCACAGACTTGTCACGTGGATAAGTAAAAAACAAGGGTTCATATCTCAATCAACTGCAGAAGTAGAATATGTGGTGGCTACTACAAATTTCTCTAACATTGCATGGATCAAGCAATTGCTGAAAGGTATGAATGAAGAAATTCTTGACCCAGTAATTATCTATTGTGATAATAATTATGTTATAAACATCTCAAATAACCTTGTGATGCATGCTAAGACAAAGCACATAGCTATTAAGTATCATTACTTGAGGGAACAAGTACAAGAGAAAGAGGTGATAGTTGAATATGTACAATCCAAAGAACAACTAGCAGACATATTCACAAAACCATTTCCAAAAGATACATTTGAATAGCTAAGGAATAAACTAGGTGTCTGTCCCTTGTCTAGTGGTCACTAAGCTGACTAGGAGGCTGCACCAACCTACACATTATCAGAAGATCAACCATGTTGATGCAAGCTAAGACATGGATTGCAATGATAAATGAGTACACTAAAGCTACTTATTTTAACCACACACCAGAGATATTGTTGTTACTACAAAGCTAAATATTTTTTTGGCATTGTTGTCAAAGGGAGAGAGATATTCAATGACATATCCATCAAGGAAGAAGAACATCCAAAGGGAGATAGATATTCAATGAAGTAACCATCCATCAAAGGGAGAGAATCGGAGAAGAGATTCTACGAGAAAGGGAGAGCACACAACAGAATCAAATCTAAGCTAGAAGAGCTTACTGAGACTCATATATTTGAATTGGTTATAAAACAATAAGTTTGGTATGATATGGCATATTTTACACTGTATATTTCATAGTACGTGCCATCAATACCAAAGGGAGAGATTGATGAACTATAACAGATTGAATGTTTGAAGATGATAAGTTGATGATCACTGAGCTGCAAAAGCGAATGCAAGACATTAAATCAGTTAATGTATTGTATTGTCATTGATGTCAACTTGACATAGTCTGATTGTTCATACACATAATATCATAACTTTGAATAGTTGAAGAGATAAAGTTTATTTTGTCGGTAAAACATAAAAGTTTTGTATACACCGAGTGACAATAAACATCGACGAACAGTGCACACCAAAGGACAATGAACACCGAGCAGTTCATAGTGTATACCGAGCACCATAGTAACTGAGCAAGTGTTACCGAGCAAGAGATAATTACTGATCATAACTAAAGTCAATGACCAACCTAACTTGAGTTGATGATTGATCAGAACTGAAGTTAAAGAATGACAAAACTACTTAGCTGACAAAGCTATATTTAGGGTTAATTGGTTGATTGTTTTATTTCTAACGATCAGTTAAACTAAATAAAATAGGGATATTTAAAGCACATTTTATTCACAATTAGCAAGGAGAGATTTCCAGAATAAAACTAAAGCAAAGCTTTACAGGATAAAGCAAGCATGGCGAGTTTTACGGATCAAGAAGTGATCTACGATAAAAACAAGGAAATTGAGTGGCTAATCATGTCTATAAAAAGAGACAAGGAATTCATTATAAAAAGAAGAATGTTGAATATGATTCTGGTGAAGATAGAAGTCTTCATGCAGATCTGATCATACAGGCTGAAGAACAGAGCCAAGGAATTCTGCAGACACCGAGCAATAGAGGACAGAGCATTCACTGAGTAGAAGGAAGAAAGAAAGAGAGAAAAGGAATTGAAGAGCATATTGATCATAGAGGTATTATTGCACTAACATTAGATCTGAATATCTGCAAGTTAAATTTGTATTTTGAATAGATCATTTACTGTATCAGTTTAACCATTGATTCAGAAAATCTCTTAACCGAGTGGGATTTAACAGTCCTTATTGTATTGAGATACTCAAGAGTATCAAAAGGTTTTCTTGTTGACAACACGGTGAGTGCTAGGTAAAAATATAAATTGTTGGTTTTAAATCCTCTAACAAGGTCGCACTTAACAGTGTGTTGTAACCTTTAACAAGGTTGGATCTTCATCGAGCTCACTTCAGAAGAGTGAAAATTTTGGGTTACCGGTCCCAAGTGGTTTTTCCCTTAATAGGGTTTCCACGTTAAAATCTATGTGTCAAATGTGTATTTATTTCATTGCATTGATATTTTGCTTTACACATTAGTAATACTGGATTGGTTAATTAACACTAAGTTTAATTGTTGCTACTCAGTAAAGTCTAGAAAAGATAAACAATATATCTTACCGAGCAGTTTATATTTGTTAGAATTACTTATGGTATACATCTTGATGGATTGAAAGATAATTAAGGATATTATATTTGAGATATAAGTTTTGGTTGGATTTTGGAATTATTTTTAAGGCCACTTATTCACCCCCCCCTCTCAGTTATTCTAACATGACCTACTTAATTCCGCTTCTGAGTTCACTATAAAAGGGGTTCCCTCTTCCTCTCATTTTCAATAAGGACATTATCATGATATAATATCTCATCTCTTGGAAATAATTGTGCAATAAAGGCATTCAAGTGCAAGCAAGCATCTATTGAAGACATCCATGATCAACCATTTCAAGTATTCTTCTCATTGTAGAAAACTACAACATTCATCATTTCAAGGTCTTGGATTCATGATTTCCTACTAGGTTTTTGTGGAGTTCAAGCTATTGTATCAACACTTGTGATCATCTCCAAAGAGGCATTGCATCATCAAAGCATGAGGAAACTATATCTCATATCTGATTTCCATTTCATCTCTCTTTATGCAATTTCAATCAAGGTTAAATCCTAAATCGGGGCTTGACCAAGGCAAGCCCCTTCCCACATCAAATTTCCATTTTCTGTGTGTAAGAATAGGTTCTAGATTTTGTGGAGCTGGATTCATAAGCTACATGAGCTATCCTAGAAAACCTAGAAAGAAGTACACAGTCGTAGAACATAGGTACATAGTCAAACTTTGACTTGTACCTAAAAACTGATTTGTACCCTCAATTTCGACTTGTACCTTTACTTTTTGGCTCGATTTTTTAGGGTAGAAATATTTAGGTCTCTGATTTCCAGATCTAGAGTTATATCAGTCTGCGACAGTCAAATTCAACTTCAAAGTGCACATCCTCCTAATTCATTTCAAGGTACATAAATTCTCCCTAAATCTTGCAATTACTTTCTTAAATCAATATTATCAACCATTTTCAGTCGTTTTCTAGATCAATACTCAATTAATCAATCTTATAATCAATATCATTCAAAGGAATTACCAAATTCCCCTTTTGTTTGAGCTATGCATTAACACCCTTCATCTGTTTGGTCGTGCTAATCAAAGTTGAACTTAAGGGCTAGATTTGTATTTATAATGTATACCATAGGAATTTGGCAGGTGAACTCCATCTTAGCATTGCTCACCATTTTCTACTATATAGATATATATTATTTTCTTCTTTTATTTTTAAGGGTTCTGAATTAGTTTCTCTCTCTAGGAGAACACGTTGTATAGTCTTAGTGCAATAGGAAAATACTTTCATTTATAAATGTATTTTACTTTCAAATAGTTTTTTCATTAGAATGCAAGTTGATTAAGTGTTTTTTTGTAACTGCTGCCAATATGTTTGAACATTATTTTGTGGAGTAAATGATCAAAGATCCTTTTCACCATTTCTGCAATGTGTGTTTAGTCATTGTAATTGTTCTTTATTTCTCTTAATGTAAGAGATTAAATGTGCATTTAACAAGGCATTGAAATGATGTTGTGTATGCGAGGGATTAAAAGGTATGGCTGCAATAAAACCAATTTTGAGGATATTAGTGTGAGGCAATGATATTATGAACTTACTAATGGAGAGTTCTATATATTTGTGAAATACATATGTTTATTGTAGCTTGACTCTAATGTGTTGAGAAGGCACTGACCTTGGGTTTCATTTTCAGTTTTTAGAACCAATCATCTATCAAAACCATTTTACCTTTTACGTTTGTAGGGTTAGGGTTAGGTTAGATTTTGTTCTCATTAGGTTTAATGCAAGTGGGATTGTGCATAAGATTAGCAAGGTTTTAACACCCATGAATTACAAATCTAAGAACTATTCACTATTATAGGTCTGCATGGTGTAGTGTGTCAAAGGTTTATTGATAAGAAGATATGTAAGTTGGGAATATCCTCCTGTGTTTGGTGAAGGTCAGAGTGAAGAAGGTTGTATAAACCTTGTTAATTAGTGTTTTCTTGTCCTACAAGAAAAATCACTAACATGGTTCACCAAAATGTGTAGGGTGTAAAATGTCAAATTCTCCATACCTGCAACAAGATTAATGAATCCAACCAAAAAAGATCCAACTTGTCACACAAATTAAGCACATAATCAAGAGAGATAAATAAAAAATCATGCACAAATAAGAAAATAATCAACGTAAATCCACCCACATAATTCACTAATGCTTCTTTCTTGTCTCTCTCCTTCTTATGCAATGTTGGCTCTCAGGTTTGTTCAAAATATGACAACATAAGAATTGAAGAATTATGGTTGTTGAGTTATAAGATTAAGGGGTACTAACAGATAATGAATGCCTATGATTAATCAGGACTTGACCGATTGGTCAGATTACAGAGACAAATTGAGAGTTGGCTGAGTTTAGGACAAAGTTGGTTGAATAGTTAACATGGTTGATTGAGAGTAGATTGAATAGATTGATTAGAGAACTGGTAACATGACTGATAAGACTAAATTGATTGATTAGTTAGACTAAATTGATTGAAAAGAGGAACTATTAGTCAGTGATAGTTAGAGGGGTGGAATTGGAGGAATGATTAACGTTAAATAATTTGAAAAAATTATTTAGTTGTGCACGAGAGGAAATAAATAAATTAAATAATTTATTTATTTTCAGAAGAATGAGTTTGCATTGGGGAAATGGAAAATTAAATAAATCAAATAATTTATTTAATTTGAGAAGACATGGTTAGTAATTGGAATAATCAATTATTTATGGTGAAAAGAACAAGAAAGAATAATTTTAGTTAAATAATACAATTATTTAATCAAAACTTAGAGAGAGATTAATTAAATAATAAATATTATTTAGTTAATTTTTAGGGGAATAATTAGGGAATCTTGATAGATTATTAAGTAGAAGCTAAATAATTAATTAAATTATTCAATCATTGGAATTGGACTAAAATAATGATTTTAGAATTTGAATTAGGAAGAATGGCACAAATTAATTAAATATTAATGATTATTTAATCAATTGAGACAAACATTAATAACTTTTTTGTGTGTGGGCGACAAGATAATTTTTAATGTCTACTATATCTTCATTTGAATCATTTGCTATAAAAAAGTAACGCTTGAGTGTAAAATTATAGTAGATCTATAGGCATTATATAGGGAGACCCACCTTGGTTTTGTAGATGCTAAAGCACAGGAAGCATCAATCATTGATTGATTTTTGTTTGTTGGCCACTGGACTCAAAATTTGTAGATTAAAAATTGGCTAGTTCATAAGGATTATAAGACAATCAGTTGGAACAACCCAAAACCCATAGAAAAATAAAAAAATATGAATACCTTTGCGATCTCATGACGATGCTAATGATTAAGGATGATGTCTTTCCAACCCTAGACACATAGATTTTGAAAATTGACATACATCTTGCATGTAATGACCAAATCTTAATAATTTTATCCTTTTAATGTGAAAATTTAAAATTTGAAATCAAAAGATGTGATCCCACTAATAATGTTGTTTTTGGTGGAACTGTAAATAAGAAACATAATATAGTTAAAAAAGAAACACATTGTGTCTGATGAACTATAATTGATTAAATGTTTGAAGATGATAAGTTGATGATCATCGAGCTGCAAAAGTGAATGCAAGACATTAAATCAATTAATGTATTGTATTGTCATTGATGTCAACTTAATATAATCTTATTGGGCATATACATATTGTCATAGACTTCAAAAGACTAAAGAGATAAGGTTTATATTATCGGTAAAACATAAAAGTTATGTATACACCGAGTGACAGTAAACACCGACAGACAGTGAACACCGAGCAGTTCATAGTGTATACCAAGCAAGTGGTTATCGAGCAAAAGCTATTTACAGAGCATAACTGAAGTTGTTACCAAGGAAAACTAGAGTCAATGACCAAGGTAACTGAAGTTGATCACCGATCATAACTGAAGTTCAAGAACGACAAAATACTTAGCTGGTAGGAGCTATATTTAGAGTTAACTGATTGATTGCTTTATTATTAACGATCAGTTGAACTAAAGCAAAGAGGGAGATTTAAAGCACGTTTTATTCACAACTATCATGCAGAGATTTGCAAAATAAAACTAAAGGAGAGATTTACGGATTAAAGCAAGCATGACAAGCTTTACAGATCAAGAAGTTATCTACGATGAAAATAAGGAGATTGAATGACTAAATCATGTCTATATAAAGAGACAAGGAATTCATTATACAGTGAGGAATGTTGAATATAATTCCGGTGAAGATAGAAGTCTTCAGGCAGACCTGATCATATAGACTGAAGAATAGAGCGAAGAGATTTTGTAGACACCAAGAAACAGAGGATAGAGCATTCACCAAGCAGAAAGAAGAAAGAAGGGGAGCAAAGGAATTGAAGAGAAAATTGATCAGAGAGGTATTATTGGACTAACAATAGATCTGAATATCTGCAAGTTAAAGCTGTATTTTGAACACATCATTTACTATTTCAGTTTAACCATTGATTCAGAAAATCTCTTAACCGAGTGGGATTTAACCATCCTTATTGTATTGAGATACTCAAGAGTATCAAAAGGTTTTCTTGTTGACAACATAGTGAATGCTAGGTCAAAAGATAAATTGTTAGTTTTGAATCCTCCAACAAGGTTGCACTTAACAGTGTGTTTGTAAGCTTTAATAGGGTTGGCTCTTCACCGAGCTCACTTCAGAAGAGTGAAAATTTTGGGTTACAGGTCCCAAGTGGTTTTTCCCTTAACATGGTTTCCACGTTAAAATCTATGTGTCAAATGTGTATTTACTTCACTGCATTGATATTCTATTTTACACATTACTAAAACTGGATTGGTCGGTAAACACTAAGTTTAATTACTGCTACTCGGTAAAGCTTAGTAAAGATAAACAATATATCTTACCAAGAAGTATATATTTGTTAAAGTTATTTAAGGCATACATCTTGAAGGACTGAAAGATAACTAGAGGATATTATATTTAAGATATAAGTTATTGGTTGGATTTTGGAATTATTTTTAAGGCCGCTGATTCACCCCCCCTCTCAGTTATTCTAACAATTAGTATCAGAGCTTTGGTGCTCGAAGAAAAGTTTAAAGGAACTTAAGATAAATATCTCAAGATGAGTAAAAGGGATGTGCCTAAGTTGAACAAAGACAACTTTGCACCATGGAAAAGCAGGATAAGACTTCATCTATCAGGTATTGGAAATGATGTCACACAATAATTGGATACTGAATATGTTGCACCTACTAGACCTCTGGCAGTTGATCGATTGAGAGAGAAACATGAACACAATTCTATGATGATAGAACTTGATTCTTCACTATCCCATGTTGAATTTGAAGATGTAAAATCATGCACCATTGTAAAGAAAATATAGGAAAAACTCAAGCTAGTACATTGAGGAGATGCAAATGTGTTGAGAGATAAAGCTGAAAGCCTAAGAGGAAAGTTTGATCACCTGAAAATGAAAGAAGGAGAGAACATCACTCAGTATAGTAACAGAATCAAAGAAGTTGTTAATGCTATCTAAGGAGTAGGAGGAGTACTTGAGGAAGAAATAGTTGTAAGTAAAATTCTGAGAACCTTACTACCTGTTTATGCTATTAGAGTATCTACAATTCAAGAAATGAGAGCAGTAGCAAATAACAATGTTACTGTTGATATTTTGATTGGTAGACTTATTTCATTTGAGATGAACAACTATGACAATAGTGTCTTACCAACTATTGAGTCTGCATTCAAGTCTTCTATGAAAATAAGAAAATCTAGTAACAAACACACTATGAGAAATAATAGTGACAGTGACAGTGATGAACAAGAGCTTGATGAAATTGAAGCACTAATGGATAGAAGATTGCATAGAGGTAAAGGAAGATACAAAGGTAAATTACCATTGGTATTTTAATTGCAAAAAAATTGGACACTTTGCTACTAGATGCCCTAACACGAGAAAAGATGAAAGAAACAATGACAGATCTTATGAAAAGAAGTTTGACAGAAGTGATGACCGAGACTACAGAAGCAATTGACACTCTGGCAGAAGAGATAACCGAGACTACAAGGACAAAGGAAAGAAGGCTTGTTACCTGATTGAGAACAAAGCTAAAAATTCTACTACTGATTCTGATGAAGATGTTGAGGTAGTATTTGTTGGTATGAAGGATGATTCAGATGAAGAAGAAAGGTATGTTGAAACTGCACTCATATCTAAAGTTACCAAAAATGATGTCTAGATTATTGATAGTGGCTGTACTTATCACATGACTAGAGATAAAGAAAAGTTTGAAACTTTTGAATATTATAATGGTGGATCAGTAAGGATGGGTAATGACTCGCCTTGCCCAGTTGAAGAAAAAGGAACCATCATGTTGAATAATATGATAAGATGTGAAAATTCATATTGGGTAAAAGGAATTAACTATAATCTATTGATTGTTTCACAGCTGTATAACACAGGACACCGAGTTGCATTTGAGAACAAAAAGGCAAAGATCTATCGCGGAACAGGAAAGTTGTGCGATACTGGTGAACAAACAAAAGGTAATCTATTCTATCTTGATAATACCGAGACCACTTTTTTATTGGCTAGAAATGAAGATGTTTGGTTGTGGCATAAAAGGTTATGTCATGTGAATTTGACAATATGGATAGGATAAGCAAGAAAAGAAAAGTAAGAGGCTTACCGAGTATGTCAAAACCTGACCATGTTATGTGCAAGAATTGTCAAAAAGGAAAAATGACAAAGTATAGCTTCAAGAGAAAAACCTACACATCTAATGTTATTCTAGAGTTTGTCCAAACTGACTTATGTGGACCAATGAGAGAAAAAATCTATTATGGTGATAGATACTTCATTCTATTTTTTGATGACTATTCTAGTATGATGACTGTCATGTTCTTAAAAGATAAATCTGAAGCATTTAAGATGTTCAAATGGTATAAAGCTAAAGTTGAAAAACAAAATGGAAAAGAACTGAAATGTTTAAGATCAGATAGAGGAGGATAATTTATTTCTGATGAATTCACTAACTTTTGTAATGAGCATGAAATTACAAGATAGATTTCTACACCGAGAACACCATATCAAAATGAGATTTCTAAAAGGGGGAATAGATCAATTGTTGATTGTGCCAGAACACTGATGATTTAAAAAGGCATCACACAAACATTCTGGAGAGAAGCTATAAGTATTGTTGTCTATACACTAAACCAAGTTCAATTGAAGAAAGACACCAATAAGACACCTTATGAGCTATGGTATGGATACACACCAAATGTGAGTTACTTTAGAATTTTTGGAATTCAATGTTATTTATTGAAAGATGATAGAAATGGGAAACTTGACTCTAAAAGTGATGAAGGAATATTTCTAGGATATTCTACTAAAAGCAAAGCTTAAAAATGTCTAAACAAATCTTCTAAAAAAATCATTGAAAGTGCAAATGTTAAAGTGGATGAATTTGCGGAGAAAAATGATGAGGAAAGCATAAAGGAACCAAAAGATTACAACAAATTTGTCTACATTGAAGAACCTGACACCTTGCTCGAGCGATAGAACAATGCAACTGAGCAACAGGCTGCACACACTGAGAATCAGGAAAATGATCACAATGCTGAACCGAGCGATGAAGATCAGAATGAAGGTCAAAATGATGATCAAAATGATGAACAAAGATTTGTACCTGTACTTGCTAAATATGTCAAAAGACACCATCCACATAACCAGATCATTGGAGACAAAAGAGTTGGAATGAGAACAAGAAGTAAGTCACTTAACACTAGATGTTTGATTTGTGATTTTGAGCCTAAATCTGTTAATACTGCACTTGAGAATACAGAATGGGTTAGTGTAATGAATGAAGAGATTGAACAGATTGAGAAGAACAAAACATGGACATTAGTACCTAGACAGAGTGACAAAAATGTCATTGGTACGAAATGGATTTTCAAAAACAAGCTGAATGAGAATGAAGAAGTCACAAGGAACAAAGCAATACTGGTATGCACAAGAAGAAGGTATTGACTATGGAGAAACCTTTGCACCCGTTATTAGACTAGGAGTAATATTTCTACTTTCTTATGCTGCTTTTAAAGGATTCAAAGTATACCAAATGGATGTTAAATATGCATTTCTAAATGGAATACTAGAACAAGAGGTATACATTGAACAACCTGAAGGGTTTGTTTATCCTAACAAGAGGACATGGTTTGTAAACTACACAAAGCCTTGTATGGATTGAAACAAGCACCGAGAGCATGGTATGAAAGATTTCATTCTTATCTTATTAGTATTGGATTTGTTAGAACAAGTGACAACAATAATCTATATTTGAAAGGAGAAACTGATGATAAGATTTTGATTGCTGAGATATTTGTTGACGATATCATAGTTGGAGGTAATGATATGCTATGCAAGTCATTTGCTGATGAAATGAGCAAAGAATTAGAAATTTCAATGTTTGGAGAGATCAAATTTTTTCTTGGTCTACAGATTCTACAGCAGGATGCAGGCATCTACATCACACAATCCAAATACATCAAAGAAGTTATGAAGATATTCAAGATGGAGGACTGCAAACCAGTTGGAACACCTATGGCAACCAGATGCAAATTGAAAAAGGAAGACAAGACAACTAAGATAAATCAAACCTTATACAGATCTATGACTGGCAAACTAATATATTATGTACACACTAGACCTGATATAGCACATGCAGTTGGTAAAGTTGCAAGATTCTCTGCTAATCCTAAGGAATCACACATGACTGTTGTCAAAAGAATTTTGAGATATTTTAAGAATACCGAAGACTATGGTTTGTGGTACAATAAAGAAGACATATTTGAGCTACAAGTTTATATTGATGTTGATTGGGCTGGAAACATAGATGACATAAATAGCACAACATGAGGAGCATTCTTTATGGGTGATAGACTTGTCACATGAATAAGTAAAAATCAAGGATGCATATCTCAATCAACTACAAAAGCAGAATATGTGGCTACTTCTCTAACATTGCATGGATCAAGCAATTGATGAAAGGTATGAATGAATAAATTCTTGACCAAGTAATTATCTATTGTGATAATACTAGTGCTATAAACATCTCAAAGAACCCTGTGATGCATGCTAAGACAAAGCACATAGCTATTAAGTATCATTACTCGAGGGAACACGTACAACATAAAGAGGTAATACTGGAATATGTACAATCCAAAGAACAATTAGCAAACATATTCACAAAACCATTGTCGAAGGATATATTTGAGTACTTGAGGAATAGACTAGGGGTTCGACCCTTGTCTACTGGTCACTAAGCTGACTAGGAGGCTGCATCACCCTACACGTTATCATAAGATCAATCATGTTGATGCAAGCTTAGATATGGACTTCAATGACATATCAGTCCACTAAAGGGACAAAAAGCTTCAAAGGGAGAAAAAGATTGTTGGCTACTACAGAGAAATTTTTTTTGTTTTGCATTGATGTCAAAGGGAGAGAATGTTACAATGAAATATCACGATCATACAAAGGGAGAGAAGAATCAATGAAATATATCCATCAGTTAAAGGGAGAGAAAGATCGAAAAGATTCTACAAAGGGAAAGAAAGATCCAATGATGATGAAAAAAAATATTCAATGAAATAACCATCCATCCAAGGGAGAGAATTGGAAAGAGTTAACACTACATATCTATCCATAAAAGGGAGAGACAGATTCATAAATCGCTACACCTATCCATTAAAGGGAATGAAGAAAGGGAGAGCACTCAGCAAGAATCAAATCTAAGCTAAAAGAGCTTACCGAGACTCAGATATTTGAATTGGTTATAGAACAATAAGTTTGGTATGATATGGAATATTTCATATTGTGTGGCCATCAATGCCAAAGGGAGAGATTGATGAACTAGAACTGATTAAATGTTTGAAGATGATAAGTTGATGATCATAGAGTTGCAAAAGTGAATCCAAGACATTAAATTAGTTAATGTATTGTATTGTCATTGATGTCAACTTAATATAATTTGATTGGTCATATACATATTGTCATAGACTTAAAAAGACTAAAGAGATAAAGTTTATGTTATCGGTAAAACATAAAAGTTCTGTGTACACCGAGTGACAGTGCACACTGACGGACAATGAACCTCGAGCAGTTCACAGTGTATACCGAGCAAGTGGTTACCGAGCATAAATAAAGTTGTTACCAAGGACAACTGGAGTCAATGACCGAGCTAACTGAAGTTGATTAGCGATCAGAACTGAAGTTCAAGAATGACAAAACACTTAGCTGGCAGGAGCTATATTTAGAGTTAACTGATTGATTGCTTTATTATTAATGATCATTTGAACTAAAGAAAAGAGGGAGATTTAAAGCATGTTTTATTCACAGCTATCACATAGAGATTTGCGGAATAAAAATGAAGGAGAGCTTTACAAATTAAAGTAAGCATGGCGAGCTTTACAGATCAAGAAGTGATCTACGATGAAAACAAGGAGATTGAACGACTAAATCATGTCTAAATAAAGAGACAAGGAATTCATTATATAGTGAGGGATGATGAATACAATTTTGGGGAAGATAGAAGTCTTCATGCAAATTTGATCATATAGGCTAAAGAACAGAGCTAAGAGATTCTGCAGACACCGAGCAACAAAGGACAAAGCATTCACCGAGCATAAAGAAGAAAGAAGGGGAGAAAAGGAATTGAAGAGAACATTGACTAGAGAGGTATTATTGGACTAACAATAGATTTGAATATCTGCAAGTTAAAGTTATATTTTGAACAGATCATTTACTGTTTCAGTTTAACAATTGATTCAAAAAATCTCTTAACCGAGTGGGATTTAACCATCCTTATTGTATTGAGATACTCAAGAGTATCAAAAGGTTTTCTTGTTGACAACATAGTGAATGCTAGGTCAAAATATAAACTGTTAGTTTTGAATCCTCTAACAAGGTCGCACTTAACAGTGTGTTTGTAACCTTTAACATGGTTGGCTCTTCACCGAGCTCACTTCAGAAGAGTGAAAATTTTGGGTTATAGGTTCCAAGTGGTTTTTCCCTTAACATGGTTTCCATGTTCAAATCTATGTGTCAACTGTGTATTTACTTCATTACATTGATATTCTGTTTTACACATTACTAAAATCGGATTGGTCGGTAAACACTAAGTTTAATTACTGTTACTTGGTAAAGCTTAGAAAAGACAAACAATATATCTTAATCAACAATATATATTTGTTAAAGTTATTTAAGACATACATCTTGAAGGACTGAAAGATAACTAGAGGATACTATATTTGAGATATAAGTTATTGGTTGGATTTTGGAATTATTTTTAAGGCCACTGATTCACCCCCCTCTCAGTTATTCTAACAATGTCAAGTTCCTACCATGTTGTATTGCGTGCAATAAATTTTGTTGGATATCATAAGTATCATTTTAGGACACAAAATAAATTCAAAGTTAATTTTATCTAGGCAAACAATTTTCATATTAACTTGTCTAGTAAAAATGATTATTATGATGTTTATAATATGGCTCATGTCATTAGAATCATTAATTGATTTCAAATTTGATTTAATGAATTAAATACACTAAATTAGACATGAACTTTACAAAAATATATATATTTTAATTTTTTTGCTATTGACTATTCCTAACATCAATCGATAGAAGGAAAGTGTTAGAATTTGATGTTGTACACAATTGCATAAAATATTATATTATAATATTATAATTAAATAACTATTTAGTTGTGGTACATTTAGGTAATCTTGTTAGACCAGACTAGGTAATTATTTTGGCCACTTGTAAGTTGTATTATAACATTGGGTTTTTATTTTATGTGCAACAAACATAAGATAAATATTAATATGTGAGTAAATATTTAATAAAGAGAAAAATTAATACCTAATATTAAATGTAAGGCCAATGGATTTATGTTTCATGGTTTTGGGAAACATAGTTTTATCTTACCATGTGGTGTTATTTGTGTGAGTTTATGTCTATATCAGTAAGCACATGTTTAGTTGTTAAGTTTGGTTGGGTGAGGGGGTTATCAAAGTATTGAGTTTTTCCCAATAGTGCATATATGAATCATCTAATGGGATGTGTGGGTCTACGCTTGGACACATGGAGGATGCATTGAAAGACCCGATGTTTCATAAGTACTCACTATAACTCTATAAGTATTTTGTATTGCTTTACTACTCAATAATAATATAGAATATGCATGCTTAAATTGAAGTCTATATTTTTCCCTCTTTAAGGGTTTACCTAGGGTATATTTTTTGTTATTTTATGGTTTGTCTATTCGATGTATGTATAACAATTATTTTGTAAGCTTCCATGCATGCTTTTCTCTCTTGGGGTTATCTAGGAAATGGTTAAATTAACTAGGGTATTCAAGCATGATTTTCTAACAGAAAAATTGTCATGACCGGTTTTGCGACTCCTTATTATGCGGATCGTTAAGTCGATTTATGCCGACTTGATGAATCGACATGCCTTGGTAATTATGGAAATTGGTAATTGTTTAATTAAATGAGATGGAAATTGGCAATATGTTGCAATTTTAAAATGATTATTTAATTTTGGAGGTATAATTATTGGGTGCATTACTGATGATAGTTTTTATTGTCGAGTGTTTGAGTGGTTGCAGGTTGGAGGACAGGGGTGTGCTCGAGGAGAGAGGTCTAGCTCCCCGCCTAGTGACAGATTCGGATGCAGTAGTGCCACGCACACACCACTTTATAAACATTTATTAGTTTTGCTTTGAGTGCTTAATGTTAAATGAATGAAAATAAATATCTGCAAGCATTTTTTTTTATTTTATCTAAATGGAAAATGTGAACCGGATTATGCTAATTTTATAGTTGTTAGGAATTTTCTATATTGGAAGATAATTTTAAATGGCCAGACTATAGATGGAATTTGAATTAATAAAAATTGTGTTTTAATCTTTTTTTTGTTTTGTTACTTGCACTTTAACGGAAAGTAAAATCAAGAACCGTTATCAACATGGACATTAAGAGGAGATGAAAATCTTGAAGGGGGCAGCGAAAACAGAGGTGGGAAAAAAAAACTAACGAGAAAGAAAAGAAATCGCATAATAAATCTTGGGAAGAGGACAAGAAGATATTAACTGCTACGTTGCTGAAGGTTGGAGAGGGGACATGTAATGTGCACCCCTGAATGCCCAAAAACTAAACCAGTTGCTGATAGGAATTTTGTCAAATAGTTTGCAGCCAACTTATTTCTCCGTTTAATGTTTTAGACCCCTTATGACTCCGGAAATTAAATA
>MU224004.1:344400-364778 GCA_018584345.1 Thuja plicata
TGCATCTTCTCATTCATCTTCCGGGTGAACCAAACGGGTCAGACCATATTCCGGATTTCATTTTGAGGATAAGCATCTTCCTGAATTGACCATATCCTGGATATGGTATTCCAGCACCCAAACGGGCCTGGATAACACTAACTCTAGAAAATCTGATTTGTGCAAGGTTTGAGGACTGATGCTAGCCATTCCATCATTAATGTGTGTCCCGGAAGAAATCTGTTCTGCAAGATAAATAATGAGCAGTCTGCAAATAGAACATTCATGCCATTTCTCACCCAATTTGAAATCGACGCCTCCTTAACATTTGTAACATGCTAAACCTAACTAGTAAATATAACAAGCAACAAACAATTCATAGGAAATTAAACTTTTCATTTAACCTACTTAACAGAAAGAAATTGTTTTCCTTTTCACATGAACATGATAACTTCTAAAGTTCGTTTAACCAACTTCAATATAAAAGATAATACAACATATATATTTAACTACCTTCACATGACAATGAATTAACTAACAAATCAATTATTGTTTAATTCGAAAGGAAAGTAACTTAATAACTGAATTAACTATCAATACATGAAATTAAAGAACCTATAAAGGTGGAAGTGTCTGTTTGTGTTCCTTTTACTGCTATTGATCTTCATGTCATCCAGAAGAGGGGGAGCATCATCAGAAGTTTTACCTCCAACCATTAACCTTCCGGTCTCCTACACAACTTCCTTTCGGAAGTGGCCCGGCCCTACACGAGAGGTACAAAAACAGGATCCAATCTTATTGCTATTCGAGTATTGGTGTTTAGAACCCACAACCATCTTAGTCAGTCACACCCTATAGACTTTCCATGCCTATGAGAATGACCTTCCCGACTAGACGTGCATTACTGGTTCAAGTGACTGACAGTTACTACACCGTTGCATAGCACCACCTTGGCCAAGGTTTACATTTAAATCAAGCACTGTAATTCGTGTTGTCAGTATCACCACTAGATTCGTATAATGAGTCCATGAGACTCTTTTGGTCTTCCCCGACCTTAATAGGACTTACAGCCCAACATGGCATAGGTGGTGTTACACTGTTATAAAGAAAACATACATATACTTGATCTACTAGTTTATTCCTTCCTAGCCTTTATCCAATTCACTTCTTGGTTTTGGATTATTGACTGAGTAAGCTTCTTAGTAATTGCAGATGACCAGGAATTCCCAACCAATGGCTTCCTATCATAGGCTTACAAGCTAGGACTAAATCCATCCCAGGTTTTTCGTTGTTACATTATCATTTATTCTTTTATGATGCTCCATTGCTAGTATATTTCATATTGAGTATAGAATGCTGTTGGGAAAGAGACCCCCCATCAGCTGGTTCAGATTAACTATTATTTGTGGATGTGTTATCAGAGATACAGTTTTCCTTTACCTGTTTGTTTAAATTGGAATCAAGCAATAAATGAGTTGCAGCCTTTGCAGGTAATATCAGATGAACAGGTATGCTGGTTATCTCTACAAAATTCTTCTACTGAGATTCATGAGAGGAAGACAGATATGCAATGTGTTCAGAATGTATTAAATTCTTGTAATAATTCTCTAGTTCTTATTATCAACAGATTGAAGATGAATTGGTCCCTATGGTAAGGTCTCATTGTTTTCAATTGATTCTATTGATAATCATTCCCTCAAATCTTGACCTCTTTCTTGATTCATACATGCAAGCAATATCATTAGATTTGGCATACGACTATAATATTTTTAATTGCCACGTAATGCTGATAGAAACAGAACTATATTTGGATGCTTTTGTTACATGCGATGATACTCTTAAGGATGGATCATAGAGCAGGTCTGTTTTCATGATAATAAGGAACTCTATATTCTTACGAGCACAAACTTATGCATCATAATAAATTACAGCAGCGTCTATTTATCAACTCATTCTATTCTCATGCATAGAGATATATTCAACAAAATACATATTTGCCTAAGTTGCCGGATAAGATACGGGTACGCGTACGCGTACGAGAACCTGGTATGTGGGTATGCGCAAATTTTTTTATGGGGGTTTGGGTACGTGTGTGTGTGTGTGTATACATACATACATACATACAAAAAAATTAAAGAAATATGCAGAATTGTAAAACTAAATCATTTGATAGTGTGATACTTCATCATTGATCAACGCCAAATGCCAAAGATAAATATTAAATGCCAATTGAATAAATCTTAAAGACACAATAACATTATCAAATGCACATATTGTGCAAACTCAAAGTTGTAGTGTACTTCAAAAATCAAATGGGGGTAGTGCCCCCAATAGGGTCAAGGGGCAACACTCCTTGTGGGGGTCTAGGGGCAGCGCCCCTAGAGGGGGTCAAGGGGCAGCACCTAGGGCAGGCTCCTTGTCGTGATATAGGGCAAGGTTGAGGGGCGGAGCCCCTGCCGCCAAGGCCAATTTAAAACCTTCAAAACCATAGAGAACTCCATGACACATCATTTTATGGCCTCATAAAGGGCTGTTTCGGTCCACGAACGATCCCCTTTGAAAAAACCACCTTCCCTTTGAAATGCCAAAATGGAGACAAAATGAGTTGAGAGCAAAAGAGCAAACAAAATGATATGTTTTTAGGTAGAATGGCCTCATAAAGGGCCGTTTTAGGGTATTGACCAAAAAGAGAGCAAAAAAACACTTTTTAATGAGTTTCTTAATTCACGAAAAGTGATTGGCCCGTGGATGTGCGTTGGATGTGCACATGGTGCGCATCTTGGGCTGTGGATGTGCCCTGATGCGTTGGTTATGTTAGGAATAAAATGTTAGTGCTCACATAAGTTAATAATGTGAGTTGTTGTCACAACTGACAACTCACATAACTATTACGGATGTGAGAATAGTTATTTGTTGAAGTCTATTTGTTTGTATTTAGAGTTGTTAAAACAACTCTTCATAATTAGGAAATTCGTTTAGAGTGTTTCCTATAAAATAAGATGTTAGAATCCTATAAATTTGTAATATGGATTGAACGGAGATATACAAGAAGAGAATATTATTATTGTGTGCAAAATTTTCTATCCGCCTTTGCCCAAATTCCTAATATGGTATCAAAGCAAGTATAGGAGTTGGCCTAGTTGAAGGCACTTTCATTAAGATAATTTTGTTTCTTGACTGTGGGTATATGATCCGTGTATCAGTGGGTTTCTTTCATTGTTGTGACTTTATCATCCAGATTCCAGAAATGATCAGCTGAATTGTGATACGACATATAAGAATTTTATTCCAGCTTGATCAGATATTGGCCTTTGTGGGGGGAGCTATGAGGTCTTTGATTCTTGTTGTCGTATCTGATTTCCATTGTGATTGGCTGTAATTGTTTGGCGGTCTGTATCTTGATTGGAGCAGTAGGATTGTGGAAGGTTGCCAGTGCATTCTGTTTAAAAGACCATGTCCCTGTTAACAACCGCATTTGCTGTGAGACCAAAACTTGTATATATATATATATATATGTTTCAATCGATATCTCAGATGATCTTGCATTGGCTAATGCGAAGCAAGGTAGATTTTGTGCCTCTTCTTCAATCATAATAGAAAACAGAGAAGTGGTCTCTGGAGAAGGCGATAAGGAAGGCAGTAAAGAAGGGACAGTTGGAGATAACGATCACCAAAGAAGGGACCGCTGGAGATAACGATCACCATAGCAAGCTTGACATACCCGTTGGCGGGGCATTCCTCCATGTTTGAGCAGATCTTTGTAAACTTGGTCCGTGGTTTTGGATTTTTGTGAATTCAGGTCATGATATAATCCTTGTAGCGGATACAAGTGCTTCGGATCTCATTCAAGATATTGTTGCTGAATGTGGGATCGTTTTTATGAAGACGGAGGAGATTTAGTTGTTGATCACACCAGCTAAGCTATTTCTAAAACTGATATTGACCATACGTTGATTGTTAGTGATGTTGTAATTGATTCCAATATTATAATGCGTGACAAAAGATTGAGGCTTCTATTCTTTTTCAAGGCATTGCTCATTCATTGAATCCTTTGGACAACTTGGTGCTGAAAGTCTTATATGGTAGGATCGAACTTGCAGAGGAAACCAAATCAGCTACTTTGGGAGAGATGACATCAAAATTCCTTGTTTTATTCTAGAGATAATAGAGAAGCCGAGTTGGGAGGCCGTGGGAAAATAGAGCAAAGGCACAATAAACAAAAAACTGCTTCTAAACGCAAGAGAGCCTTGGCATATGCATTTTCTCATCAGAAGATCATATTTTATGTGAAAACCAATGCATTGTCTTTTTCTAAAGAGGATTGACGTGCTGCGAAGAATTTTTAGAGCTTGATGTCAATGCGGATGGAGAATCAAACATTTCACAAATTGTGATTTGGTCAATGAAAAGTGAGGTATTATATGCTTTGTTTCATTTATCGTAGGAAGACTTTTGTTCTCTCACATGCCAAAAGAAGTGAGTATCAAAGTTGAAGCCCATATAAAATAATAGGATATATATAGAGAGAAATTTTAATCTTGTTTGAAAGGTCCGTCTGTACTTTGAGGAGATATTTTATGTCATAGTTAAGTGGTCTTGTTTAGAATAAGTTATATTTTGTGTCAACATATAAAAATGTTTAAAACAAAACAAAAAAATAATGAAAAATTGTAATTAGACGTACTATCACTTGTATGTGACTTCCGTTTTGTTGGGAGGTATGGTAACTCTAAGTCTATGAGCTAAATTTTCTAATTAAGTAGCAAATCTAATGGAGGTAGGAGGCAGCGGAGGAAGGAGGACAATCAAGGTCCTCTCGTTAGTCACCAACGATGGGGCTACTGATCAACTTTGGTGGCATTTTATTTTTAAGTATGCAACATGATATGATTTGCTTTTCAGTTTTCTTGATTGTTTGAATAAGTGGAAATTTCACATTGTGGGGGAGGGAATAATAACCAATTTTCCATGGATCTTGAAAGGGTTTGTGGGAGGATCCAAAAAACCACATGAGGTGGACAGTTGATGGGTTCTTGTTCACGTCAAGGTTTGTGGTAAGCTTGTTTAAAACCATGGAAGGAGAGAGACTTTCACTTGAATCAAGATCACGAGACATAAGAGTTGGCTTTCTGCAGTTGAAGTGTTGAGCTAGAGAACATGGATATCATTGATATTGAAAACAGTTGTATAGGAGAGCAACTGGCAATAGAGATCCTTTGATTATTGGACTTTTTGAAAGTGCGGTCGGCTGGTGATAAGCTCACTGAACGTGAAAGTGGGATAAGTTCTCATATGTAGGTGATCATGTACAACAAGATCCAGATAGCAGTATGCATAGGCATATGATTCTGTTTTCAAGTTGTGTGATGATCTTTCTCTCCATGTTCACACCAAGGGGGTGTTAGGAATAAAATGTTAGTGTTCACATAGGTTAATAATGTGAGTTGTTATCACAACTCACATAACTATTACGGATGTGAGAATAGTTATTTGATGAAGTCTCTTTGTTTGTATTTAGAATTGTTAAAACAAATCTTTATAATTAGGAAATTCGTTTAAAGTGTTTCCTATAAAACATGATGTTAGAATCCTATAAATTTGTAATATGGATTGAACAGAGATATCCAAGAAGAAGAGAATATTATTATTGTGTGCAAAATTTTCTATCCGCCTTTGCCCAAATTCCTAATAGGTTGCGCATTCGATGTGCATCCACAGTCCGGGATGCGCATCCTATGCGCATTCAGACAACATTCGGAGCACGCATATCAGTGCACATCCACAGTTTGGGATGCACATCTTGTGCACATTTGGACCGCATCTGGAGCACACATTCGAACTAGAGCACATCCGGATCCGATGCACACCTGTAGGGTGCGCATTCGGTAGCTTAGATATTTGTTTAAGATGAATAAGCTGTAATTAAGCAAATGAATATAAATCTATGACTCATGATGACTTGTTGTAATGCCCCCTTCTCCTCAGTGATCATTCACCTGTTGATTAGCCTATTCTTTTGTCCTCTCGGTAGGCTAATTCAAAGATATAAGGGACGAGAGGCTAGAATTGTCAATTATTTATTGATGGAGAAATAAATAATATTATTTTGAGCCCATAAAGTAATATTATAAGGGAAAAGTCACTTTTGGTTATAAAATTAAATAATAAAAATGGACTAAAGTTCTGAAATAAAGTCATAAAGTGACTTTATCATGAAGGCAAAGTTATAAAATGAATTTATTTAATTCATTTAGCCTTCTAGAAGTGGGATGAACCTCTTGGAGGGAAAAGTTTATTAAAAATTGCACATTGTAATTTGAGGTCCAAATGTGGTTTAGAAAGTCTATTTAAGGGGTTTCCTTCTCCAAGGATTATGATATTTTGATTTGATACTTGATAATTTCTCCATTGTTGCTGGCTTGACAGTCACAGCCATATTTGAGGACAAAAACCCTTAGATATTCGTATATTGGATGGAAACCCAATACTACTTAAGAGGTGGGCTCACTCAAGGTTCATCATTAAGCAGATTTGCATCATTTTAAACAGGTTATGGAGGAGATTTTCCGGCTAGGGCGATTGTGTAGTAGCAGCTTCTCCATTTTTGGACAGCAACCATTCTTCATGTTGCAGAGATTATTTGTGGGCTTGGTTGTTCTTGATTCGTCCTTGCATGCTAGTATTGGCACACCTCTACAACAACAACTTCACATTGCATAGGTCTCTCTTCTTGTATGTCATTCAATCTTCTTCCGTATTCTACAAATGGTCATATCTCAAAAGGGTTTGATGATATTGGAGTGGAATCCCGTGGGTATGTTGCATGTGAATTTTATGCATGTTCTAGCATTGTAACAACAATATATTTGATGTAATAGCCATGCATGTTTTATATCATAATCGTTTTCAATAAATTTGTTTTTGAAATTGCTTATTTCCTTGGAAATCTATATTGTTTCTTTTGCATGTTTGCATATTTTTATTTTGCAATGAAATGAAGCAAAACATATCAAGAATCGAAAACCCAAATCAGAGATTTGAGACAATATCCTAGTTTGGGATATTTCAATGGTATTAGAAAACAGTGACCCTCCAGCCTATGAGGGTTTCAGTTGCATGTCAAGATTTTCAGTTGAATGTCAGTTTTTCAATTGCATGCCAACTTTTTCGGTTGCATGTCAGATTTTGCAGTTGCATGTGTGTCGGATGTTATTGCATGGCAGTTACCCAGATGATTGCATGTCAGTTTAGAAGCAGTTGATGAAGAGGGTTACCATTGCATTTTATTTTCGAGCAGTCCTGGTTAGTGGATTTGTGTTGCATGACTATTTGGTGGATACCCAGATGGTTGCATGTTACTTTTAAATCAGTTTAATGAAGTGGGTTTCTTTTGCATGCCATTTTCAAGCAGTACAAATTTTTGGATTTGATTGCATGACAATTCTAATCAGTTCCGGAAGGTGGATTTACTTCGCATGTTAGTATTTTGACTCATGCGCGATAGTGAATGAACTTAAAGGTATATTGCGAGGATCAAAGGAAACAACAAGTTCAGTGTTTATTTCAAACATCTACAACAGGGGTATAAAACATTACATCAATGGCTAAAATTAAAATGGGAGATTTTTACCTACTTTCCTTCCTACCTCACCAACGAAAGAAAGGGATAGAAAAATAGTGAAAGCCCACTAAGAAATGATCGACATATGGACAAACTTATGTATGGTATGAATGACTTCTTTCAAGCATTTCAAAAGTATCAATCGGATATGTTATTATTGTTAGAGAAATTGCTTTTGGAAGAAGCTAAAAAGATGGATGAGAGGCATAATAACGATGAACACATTGAAGTCACTGATGACGAGCATATAGATCATCCCAATGCTGAGCATTCATTTGAAGAAGCCAAAAGTTCACTTTAGCCATATGAGGGTTTAAGCAAAGAGGATTCTAAAAAAGAGATAAACATGACTTCTCCTGATGTTAAGAATGAGATTGATATGGATAATGATGGTATGGATTCTTTGGGTGACCACAAATGCATTTTCTAGTGTGTTAGTTGATTCCAACGATGACACAATTCATACACATGAAACAAAATTAGAACATGACATTCAAAGTGCAAGTGTTGAGAATGAAGTTTCCATTATAGAGGTGCTTGTAAAAGTTGAAGGCACGACACAAATGCATGACAACTGTGTTGATTGTTATAACAGCAATGATATATCTCTTCATACTCAAGGTAATGCAGCCCATGATCATGGAGAAGATAATGCGATTGAGTCACCTAATGCTGGCATTCTAGTTTTGAAAGATGACCATGAGTCGTTGGTTGATGATGCATCCTCCAAGAGGACTAAATTTGTTCACCTTGGAACAACAGCACTAAATCAGTCCCAAGTAATGGTTGAGGGTTGGATTGAGAAGGCAAAGGAAGCTAATTTGATAGCCCAACAAGCCAAGTTTCCCCTGCAACAAGTTACTATTATTGGTAGATATAATGATTCTATGGAAGTTACTATTAGTGGACCAGTCACTCATGAGTTGACTTTGGGTGTTGGTGATGGCATCTACATTGCAAATTTGATATTACACCTAATTCTTGTAACGGTTTGGTTGGCATTTGAGCCAAATGACATGGGTTGTTTAGTGACAAGTGACTGTCCTACATGGCTGTTCACTACATTTTCAGAATTGTTTGGGTCTACATTAGCTATGGGTATGCATTGGAATGTGTGGAACACGATTACTTGATGGGAAATCCTCATGAGATGAGTCTTCTACTTTTGCCTTGGTATGATGACATCATTGCCATCCTATTTGTTGCTGGTCTGAGATATAACAACAGTATGTGGTGGCCTAGTGTGTTG
Organism: Thuja plicata; assembly: GCA_018584345.1. NCBI lineage: Eukaryota > Viridiplantae > Streptophyta > Pinopsida > Cupressales > Cupressaceae > Thuja > Thuja plicata. The sequence goes on from MU224004.1 coordinate 353,250, forward strand.
ATTTTTGAATACGTGTGAGTTGCTTATCACATCCTTTGGTTGGTCTACATGTACGGTTGGATGACTGATGATGATTCCTTGGTATTAGATTACTATTTCATCTCATACAACAAGTTCTATATTTGAGATCTAGGTATTGACGATTTGGGTTTATTGTTTCACATGGATTCCATTGTGTTGCTTCACGGTTTGTGGCGTATTGGCATTGATATCAGAGCAGCGCAGCATTTTGGTTGAGCAGTGTTGCTGAGGTTGATATGGGATCCTGGTATTTGGTTTGCAGGTGCAGATTGCTTGAGGGCAAGCAATCCAGAGAAAGGACTGTAATGTCCCCTTCTCCTCAATGATCATTCATGTGTTGATTAGCCTATCCTTTTGTCACCTCTGTAGGCTAATTTAAAGATATAAGGGGTGAGAGGCTGACATTGCCAATTATTTATAGATGGAGAAATAAATAATATTATTTTGAGCCCATAAAGTAATATTATAAGGGAAAAGTCACTTTTGGTTATAAAATTAAATTATAAAAATAAAGTGACTTAAGTTATGAAATAAAGTCATAAAAAACATGACATTCTCATCCTGGAAGAGGGCAGCATGTACAGTCTATTTGAGGAGGATAAGATAAAGAAGACAGCTAGTATGATTATCAAGATTCACAGCAGGAGATCAAATATGGAGAAGTCTATGGAGTTAGTTTAGGGCTGTGATCTGTGGTCCCTTAGACTGTTGGTCTCGTGGACGTCATTAAAACTCTTCATTCATTCATTCATAAAGTGACTTTGTCATGAAGGCAAAGTTATAAAATGAGTTTATTTAATTCATTAAGCCTTCTAGAAGTGGGACGAATCTCTTGGAGGAGGGAAAAGTTAATTAAAAATTACGCATTGTGATTTGAGGTCCAAAGGTGGTTTAGAAAATCTATCTAAGGGGTTTCCTTCCTTCTCCAAGGATTATGATATGTTGATTTGATACTTGATAATTTCTCCATGGTTGCTGGTTTGATAGTAGCAGCCATATCTGAGGACGGAAAGCCTTGGATATTTGTAGGTTGGACGGAAAACCAACACTACTTGAGAGGTGAACTCACTCAAGGTTCATCATTGAGCAAATTTGCATCATTTTAAACAGGTTTTGGGGGAGATTTTCCGGCTAAGGCGATTGTGTAGTAGCAGCTTCTCCATTTTTGGAGAGCAGCCATTCTTCATGTTGCAGCTATTATTTGTGGGCTTGGTTGACCTTGATTCATCCTTGCATGCTGGTATTGGTGCATCTCTACAGTAGTAGCTTCACATTGCATAGGTCTCTCTTCTTGCATGTCATTCAATCTTCTTTCGTATGCTACAAATGGTCATATCTCAAGGGTTTAATGATATTGGAGTGGAATCTTGCGGGTATGTTGCATGTGAGTTTTATGCATGTTCTGGCATTGTAACAACAATATATTTGATGTAACAGCCATGCATGTTTTATATCAGAATCATTTTCAATAGATTTGTCTTTGAAATCATTTCCTTAGAAATCTATATTGTTTCTTTTGCATGTTTGCATATTGTTATTTTGCAATGAAATGAAGCAAAACATGTCAAGAATTGAAAACCCAAATCAGATTTGAGACAATATCCTTGTTTCAGGATATTTCACTTGCCTGTCTTAATTGATGGGTGCAAAAAGGATGGGATGGATCGCTGCAAGACCCAACCTGAGGAATGTAGGTCTTACAACTCGATTTTAAGAATGCTACCAATCAGTAATGCGAAACACTTAGCAGCTCGATGCGCATAAACTTAAGACTGGTGATGAGAAACTCTAAGCAACTCAATATACAGAAAGCAATATATTAATGAAGCTCAATATGGAAATGCTATGCAATCATGGTATTCACAAACTCCAAAATACCAAGATGTAGCCTTTGAAAATGAAAGTAACTGCTTATAAAAAGACAACTATCTTTTGCAAGGAGTGGCTCAACAATGGCAAGGAGTTACCTTTGCCACCTTGGTGGAATAATAAACTTGCTGCCATGAAGGATATATTACTTTGAATATGACTAATATGATGATAGCCATTATCTTCAAATATTTCAAACGAGTGAGTCCAGGTGTTATACACACACATGTATATATACATGCACACACATATATAGATATGTATTTATATGTACATATACATGTATACATATATACATAATATATATGTGTGTGTGTATATATGTATATATATACACAAATATATTTGTATATATATATATATGTTGGTTAACAAATTTGTCACCTAACTCTATATTCTCTTGCCCGCAAAGGTGACAACTGAAACTAATAGTTGTCCAGGTGTAATGATATTTTACACCTACTCTTTGCTTATAAGTTATTTTACAAGGCACAACTACCTTCTAATAATATACAAAGAATAAACTCCACGTATGCTTTTAACCATAAAGCAAATAATGTAGAGCTTTTAACCATAAAGCTTTAAAAGGTAAAAATCATAACAATTATAATTGCATAGAATACAAAGATTCTACCCCAAAATACTAAGATTTATAGCATTCACAACATCACTGTTCCATTTGACCAAAGCTAAAACATTCACAACAATGTGCATATATTTTTCATAAACCATCCAACAAATATCAAGTAAAGATAATCCAAATAATAGAGTATTCACAATAAGAAGAATAAGCAATCCTTTATGATCCATGAAATCGCATTCAGATTGCTTTCATTAATAGTTATAAAAAACTGTCAAGTGTTCGACAACCAGCCAAAAAGATCCTATTCATTGCCATCTATCTAACATATATAGATGTCCATCAAAGTAATTGTCTTGAAACTAATAACCTCTTTAGAGATGACCGTTTCTAAAGTAGCTTAAAAGTCGCAACATAATATAAAATAATATAATGGCCCTCTAGAGCCCATAGTTTTTGGTACTCAACTAGGAAAGAGATTTAAAACATCAATAAAACAAGATCTAACTAATGACGATAGCCCCTCCATCTCTAACTCCTCCACGTGGTGCCTACTCCACAACATCATTCCCAGGTGCTTCTTGTGTCGCTCGTGCCAACATCCTTGCCCTTTTCGCTGTTACTGATTTGGTATTGGGGTTTCCTGTGATATTAACCCTCATTTTGCGTTTGCTTAACTTTTGATCAACTTCTATGATTTTTGGGCACATATCATCCACTTCATTTTTAAAGGCTGGGAGATAAGATGCTAGGTTCTTCGGGTTCTCCATTGTCTTTTCATTCACTTTTTTGACAGACAGTTCTCCGTCTATTCTTGTCTTCAAACTCTGGGCTACATCGACACTTTTACGTAGCTTATCTCCATCTTCTTCAAATATGTTTATCTCTAGAGTAGACAAGTGATATTTTAGATTTTTGATGTCCTGCCAAGATTGTGCCACTGCTGCCCTAATCTGAGTGTCCAACTCATCAATTATGGAGATTTTCCACTCCAACATGTCTACCTACATGGCAAATTCATTTTCTTTCTAATTGCTGATGATTCCTTCATTAATTAAAATGCCCAAGGGTAACTTTGAAATTTTTTGTAACTCATGAAGAATCATTGACAAACTATTTTCTCCCTTTGCACATTTTGCAAAATCTTTTCTAATATTAGAGCATATGCTCTCATAGATTCTTCAATACATACTATTCCATCAAACATAAGCTTACTGACCCAATTATCCACTGCCAAGGTGATAGATTGGCTCCTTTTGATTTGTTTCAATTTATTGGGTTCTAACCCCTCAATGGGAATGCTTATAGTTTGGTCGGCAGGTTGATCATTTATTTGCAACATGGATTGAGTAAAGGAAGTTAAAGTGCTCACCTGTCTTTGCAACACTAAGTTCTTCTGCACCTTGAGTTTAACTCCACCCACAGAGAATTTTGTGTGATAGATGTCCCCCTCAACAGTAGTCAGACCCATATCTACTCTACTCAAGCTGAAGTCTAGTTCTGTGACTCCACTTTCATCATTATCCTTGATAGGGTCAACAATTTCCAAGAACTTGTGGCTAGAGATGGGGTCAACAATTATTGTTGACATTCTTCTGGCCTTCTTAGGCTTGGGGGTATCTTCAATAGCTTAGCCACTCTATCCACCTCTATATCCAACATTGAAGTATACCTCTTTTTCTTCTCTACAACCTTTTCAAGCCATTGGGGAGAAGTAAAAATGGATGAATTGGGAATGCTGGCTATTGCATTGGTGGGTGGTGGAGGTGTAGAATCAGTAGGAACAAAATCACCAAGCATGGAGAAATTTGAGCTATCAAAGTATGTGTTGGAAATATTGTCTACACCAATTTGGTAGAAGATAAAGGAATCATTATCTTGGGTGGAGCCTGCAATTGTTGACAAATTGTCAGGGGTGTTGGAAATATTGTCTACACCAATTTGGTGGAAGATAAAGGAATCATTATCTTGGGTGGAGCCTGCAATAGTTGACAAATTGTCAGGGGTGTTGGAAATATTGTCTACACCAATTTGGTGGAAGATAAAGGAATCATTTCTTGGGCGGAGCTTGCAATAGTTGACAAATTGTCAGGGGTGGGAGAAATAGGAACAAAAGCTTCCTTTTCTGTGTTTCCTTTGGAGGATGTAGGTGCATCTTCCTCATATATAGATTTCAGCTTCATACTGTCACTTGGCTGCTCTCCATCTCCTCCAAATTGAATTACTCCTTTGAGGAGTAGAAGCTTGAGATGGTTGAAGCCTTGGAGGTGGTAGGATTTTGAGATGCATTTTGTTTGGGCTTGGTGTCTCCTTTGATGCAGATGAGCTAGTGCATTCCTTTGTTTTATTTTCTATTCACCTCCTTGTTCTTTCCACTATATGTGAGGTCATGTTCTCTATATCCAAGGTCTCCTTATTTGTTTAAGAGAGCTTTGGGAGAAGTCCAAGAACAATGTTCCTATAGACCTCATCAACCATTTCCAAACCATCTTTAATTGGATTTTCCGGAATAGGAAGAGGTAAAGGCCTTGACTTGGTCTAGGGTATCTCTCTTCTATACCTCCCTGACATCTAGGCAATCTTCCCAGTAGTCTTCTAGTTGAGGGTGATGCAGATATGACTTCCCTCCATGAAAATGAGCTTGGACATAGCCTTTACCGTCATATGAAGGTCTTTGTGATAGAAATTGAAAATTCAATTTCAATAAAATTTTCTTTGCCATTTTGGAAGCCTCGTTGCTTTTGCAAGTGAAATCAATCAGGGAAATGGGGAATGAATGTCCCTTTCTCTTCATTTGATCTACATATTTAACATTCACCTTAGCCATCTGGCGGCATACTTCCAAGAACACAAAATAATTAGAAACATATTTAGGCGATTTGCATTGGGCATTTTCAAAAGCCCCACTTCTTAAATAGTAGAACCTGTCAAACTGGATAAAATGGCTGCTATATTGAGTCACCAAGGCCGCAACTTCAAGTGAAAAGCTCTTTTTTGGAGACCCTTCAATCCTCTTAATTGCTACCCACATAAAGGTATCATTGACAAAAACAATTTTTCATCCTTGCCATCTTCTATAACTGCGGGAAGTACTCATACACAGGCGTGTCCACTATTGGAGATTCTAGGGTTTGTAAGCCTATCCAGGACATATTTCTGCTAGCAAGGATATATATCGATAACGAGCATATGTGGAAAGACTCCCTGCGGCTATAATTGGCTAGTTGCTCATGCAAATGCTGGCTTATTAGCCTCGCCCAATAAATGTATTGATTATCACTACAAATAACTATCATGAATTGGCACATCTAGTAAGGAAACTCTTCTGATTTGGCACTTCCCACAACACGGTTCAAAAGGGTAATTGTGTTAGAAATTTCACCTTTGAAGTGGTTCCTTTTTAGAAATAGAGTCTAGACTTGCCCTTCCTCTTAATCTTCAGCCAACCAGTTGCAATTTGACTTAGGCACCATTCTTTTTTGTTGGAAAAATAATCCCACCCGAACTTAACAAATATATTCACAAATTGCTTCCATTTAGGAAATTTGAGCACTTGGGACACTACTTTGGGGTTCATTTTAACAAATACTAAACCATTGGAAGTTCAAATTTCATGGGACTCAGAGTGGTAATGGTTGGCACAAGAAAAAATTAATCCGGGACAGGGAACAACATGGAAAAAACCACCTGCTTCAAGGAGGCCACTCTCTACGACTTTCTTTGCAATGGGAGAGGTAAATTCTTCTCTCATTCTCCTAAGAATGCCATGAATACTCACATCACCTAGCTCTGTGTTTGACATATTGTCTCATCCATTCTCTATCTTCAGTGACATTGAGAAGGCTAGGGTTTGAAATTGGTGATATAAAAGGCAATTTATTGAGGGCTCTGCAATTCTGGTTGGCAAAGGATGGCTATATACTAGAATTTAACCAAGCGGACTCATGAGGAATCCCCAATTTACAACACCAACTAGCTCCCCGAAAAAGCTTCACTTCTAATTCAAAAGAGAGGAAAAAGGAAAGAAAGCCTAACCTATTCTTGTGCGTGCCTGTGAATTTTCCTTTGTTGCGAAAACTTGAAATTCTCTGCTAGCCCCTTTAAGATGAAATGAATTTTTCGAAGTGATACCACTTTTTTTAAAGAGGAGCATTCAATTTATTTAATTTTCAGAGACATGAGTACCCTTATTCTCTTTTAAAAATCATGCCAATATATTTGCATATCTTTCACCACCTCACCGATCATTAATTCATTATACTTGCTAGTACCTTGAAATGACTGTCTTGGAGGATGGTAAATCCCTTTACGCCAGGTCATCAACAACTTTTGAACTCTTGAACCATAACTATCGCTATGTACTGGGGTTTGGAAATCTTCCGACTGGCTGACTATAAAGACAACACCAACACAAGTGACCAACAACTAGACACACCAAAGAGCAGTTGGATGATTGACGAATTTAGGAACTTATGAACCAATCAAATGGAGGGTTACAAAGGTTCCAAACTTATCCTACTGACTGACTGACCGGCATAATGACTTCTTAGCACACAACCATTGACAAGGACTCAACACATTGCATGGTTGGGTGGTTGGTGATTTTATCAACTTTTGTACCATGTACATTAGGTTCAAAAACTTAAAAGCTTGCCAACTAGGTACAAAACTTGGACAAAGGGCTGACTAGGAAATGTGACTTAGTAACAAAATGAAGGCGAGCTAAATACTGAAGATAGTGTTTGGACAAGAACTTGGACAAGGAGGGGATCAAAAACATCAAAATTATAGGGTAACAACACACATATATGTTTAACACATGAGTGCTCATATTACTTAGTGCCAATATTTACGTCCATGTATTTAGATGTCCAAACTCATCGAAATGCATACCTATAATTGTCGACTATTTTACACTATACGTACGTATGTATGTGTGTAGTTCTTATCAATTTGTCTATATGCACATATGATATTTGGCATACAACGAACATGTTATACACACGCACACACACGTATATGTTTATATATACATAACATTTGCATATTCATATATATATATATATATATATATATATATATATATAATTATTGATGGAGAGAAGATAAGGTTGTCCCATTAAATTGATAGAGGAAGATCTCAAAGTAATTCCTTTCATGGTGAATTAAAGATACATTCTTTTTAAGGAATAAATGATTCTTTTTATTAAACAAGAACAAGGATACGACCTCCAATCCCCCATCATGACCACAAGAAACTAACGACTACAAGAATCCTAACCCGGTGACCTGACGACCAAGATACTTAGCTATAGGTTCCAGCTCAAATGGCAATTCCAACCTTCCTCCACGTGCCTGCTCTCTCTCTCTCTCTCTCTCTAATGATACTTTGCCTCCCTTCACGAGGGCGATCTTCTTCTGCATCTGTTGACATAGAAGAAATCAGCCATACTTATATTTATTCCAAAATAACATTTAACTAACATAATCATATAGATTATCATGTTAGTATATAACACTATTCATCCTTGAACATTAATCTCTATAACCACCAGTAGTTCATATTCCTCATAATTAAATCAGTAACTCATTACTTCTATAATTCTCATAATTAAAACAAACACTTCATCAATAAAAAGGCTTCATACTTCCCATGAAACAATTATTACAGTCATTTGAAAAATCTTCAAGGAAGGGATGTAACAACATTTTAGACTTGACAAACCATCAGTAAATCTAGTCACTGCCATCTGACAGAAGTTGCCCTATCATTGATACTGTGTTTTGATTTTTTAATATTAGTTGACTTTTCGAAGCCACACATGCAAGCCATATTGTGCGACATTAGATCTTTACATGTGGGGTTGTATGGGAACTTGAGCAAGGCTTGCATTGAGATCTATGCAAGGGAAAATTGCACATACATTGAGATGCACTCAAACAAATTCATGCCAAGATCACAGGGTCTATGCATGGTCATGCAATGTTGTGCCTTAAAATAAAGGATGTGTGGGACTTTCAAAACTGCCCAACACAAAATCAAAGTTAAAACAATGCACATGAGTAAATATTGCTCGCAACAACCATTACACAAACCAATAACAACAGCCATTACACAAACCAATAACACATGCACAAGTTAGGCTTGCATGTAGAAAGCTACCACAACAAAGACAAATGTTTTTTTGGTGATTAAGATTTTGCAAACCCGTAGGGTGCTCTTGCAGTAAACACCTTGGGTAAAAATATTGTGAGAATGGTGCTCACAATTTAGAACTGCATTAATCATAGATTCAGCCACCCAAGTTGGCCTACATCAGCTTCAAAAATTCATGCGTCTTCCTTAGGTCCGTTGCCCTTCAAGTGATTAAGATATTCCTGGTACTCACTCTGCTAGGTCTTCTTACCTATGTGCATGTCCAAGATTTGTGTGATTTCTTCTCGCTGTTTTTGTAGTACCTCCCTTCTCCAACTTGTTATTTCCTTGCACAACATTTAACTCCTCATGTGCATTGTAGTAATACACATTAGATACATCCAACATTGGTGAGATATCTAACTCTTTCAGTAGCTCAATCCCATATGAATTCACAAAAAATCTATGCATTGTGTGGTATGGAGTTTGGACCTATTGTCTTGGGCTTTAACTTTTTGTAGTCCCTCTTGGGAATTGCTGCATCCTCATATGTACCTTTTTAACTCTCCTAGAGTAAGTCCCCTTCGATACGTATCTACATGCTATTTATATTTAGCATTGCTTTCTGTTAGTTGCTTCTTAACGAGGGCATGGACCTCGTTCATGTGTTGTTTGAAGTCTTTCACCTCTGTGCTTATACACCTATTATCCTCCACCCTCAAAAGATTTGTGACACCTTGTGTGGATGTCTCATACACCACTTGAAATGCTGTCTTCCTTGATTATTTATTCCTTAAGTAGTTTGCAAACTCCAATTATGTCAACACAAAGACCCCCAATGCATAATTCTCTCCTACCAAACATTTGAGTAGATTGCCAAGATTTTGATTGTCAATCTCTCTTTGTTTGTTTGTTTGTTTGTCTGCAAATGCTATGGAGAACTGTAATTGAGATACATGCTCAATTTCCCTCCGGGATTATACCATCCTCTGTTGGATTGATCTTCACCATCTTCAGTAGATGGAATTAGTAGCTGCGAGTTGGTGGGGGACTACTTGCAGAGTCTACACATCTATGGAAGGTTAGCGGAGAATGGATATCGTGGTTGTGATACAAATACCCTTGGGAGTTCTTATCTCCATAGTACGGTTGGATTTCACACCCTTGTGGAATTGATAGAGTGTAGAGGGATACATGGTATGGGAGATGCTTCTAGATATTCTCTCCTCCTTATGATGGATGGATGTGAGTTTCGTTCATATTGGGATCCAGGTGGTGACAAGGTTAGCATTGCAGGTTGGATAGGTCCCATTGGATTGCTTCACCATGGCCAGCATGGTGACTTTGTGATCAGATCAGCGCAACAGAAATTTGAGGTTATTCTTCTTAGCAGGCTTCTATTCAGGATTTGAGATCTAGGTATATTTGGTTGGACACTCTTCAGTGTGTTGTGGGGTCCTTCACGTGCATTGGGTTCCATTTTGGGTTCACTGGGGAGTGTTGCAGTGTGTACATGGCGTGGATTATTTGCAGTGTCATTTCTGATTCACATGCACATTATCGGTTTCAGATGCCCAGTTTCAGTGCACAGAGATTAGACAGTTAGGTTGTTCCTTTTTGTGCAGTTGTGTTTATGTTGGTGCTACAGGAGTTGGTTGGAGATGTGTGGGACATTATGCCGTTCATCTTTTGGACTTCCTATGTAGTGGAGTTTCTTTGCAGCCATGATTGCTTGGGGACAAGCAATTTCAGGGAGGGCAGACTGTAATGTCCCCATTTTTGTGAGCATTAGAGTTCGAGAGATTAGCCTATTATTTGACCCTCGTAGGCTAGTAGGGTGGATTAGAGAGTCCAGTTTAGGCATCATGTCGGTTTTCTGGTGGCATTTGTCAGCCTTTACGACTCCAGAGGTCAGGGATGTTTTGGATTGCCCTTCGTTCGGGTTAGATTGACAAACTTACTATTTATAGTAGGTGTCTATTTTGGGTAAGTCGGGGTTTCTGTATTTAGCAGGGCACCTGAACAATTGGTAGTAGCATGGAGTTGTGGGGATATCGATAGAGCTTCCAGTTTGGGACTTACTATTTATAGCAAGTCATTTTTTGGTCAGTGCTATTTTTGGCAGGGCACCTTGGCGTTGAGTCAGGTAGTGAGCACCTAGATTTGGAGTGAGTTCTCTCCTTCAAAGAATTTAATGAGCTATTAAAGTCATTTATAATCATTAATTAAATTTTATTTAATTAATGATTAAATATAAAGTTTATATTATTAAGTGTGCTCAAGTGCGTTAAATGTTTATTTAATTACTAAGTGACTTGGTGCTTATATTTGGAGGGAAATATAATAAATTTTTATATTTCAAACCTTGCAACAAAAGCAAATATTTTACAAATGACTAAGTAAAGTGTAATGACCTGAACCGGGTCGTTCCCCATATTTGCTTAAATATTTCTCAGACAGATTAAACATCAACAAATATTATTGCATTCTATAACAACAATACAATACTAATGGGATTTCCACAATCCAAAATCTGAACTACAATATTCAGCAGTAATATCAAATAACAAAAAGAACCTGGAAATGCAATGGCGAACTCTGCAGTGAATCCACACCGGAGACGAACTGGGGCTACGTCCAATCCTCCTCTAAGCCAAAAAGGGTTTTCGTCCTCACGACTGTATTTGAAAGCTGTAAGCTTCCTGATATCTCCAAGAGATAAATATCATATCAAAAACTAAGCATATCTCAAATGAGCCTTCAATCCTTCTTTTAAAGCAATGGCTGTGACTCTTTAGTTTCCCCTCTCTGTCTTTTCATATTCTCACTTAAAGTCACTTTTTAAATAAATATAACCGTTGGTTATAAAGTGACATAATAAAATAAAGTGAGGAATCTTCTGGCATTAAAACGAAGGACCAAA
>MU224004.1:364908-388236 GCA_018584345.1 Thuja plicata
GAAACTGAAAACACCTAGGCCAAATATCCCTCTGATTACCAGCCAAGCCTCGGTTAGCCCACCGGACCATGATGAAAGGCTAACTATAAGGCACGAAATAATGTGCCCCAAAAAGGGGACATTACATAAAGATTCAAGTTATGCGAAGTGTATCCTGGAAGCTACTGGTCGATTTGTCTTGAGGGTTATAAATTCATTCATATGCAAAGTTTGAACCATCTCATCATGCATTTTCTTTTGTCAATTTGGGTGTTGAGTTGTGCCAAGGGTTTCAAGTATCGAGTGCTTGGAGAATTGAGAATTCTGCCAAGTTATTGCACTTTGAATTGGGTTCCGACTGCCAGTGAATTGTGCATTGTGATGGTCTCATTCAGAGTCCATAATCGTGGTTAAGCAGTGAAGGAATTTGGTTTCAGACTCCAATGTTTTCATTCAGATTTATTTCTGAATTAACAGTGACAAACAATAACACCTAATCGCTGCTTCAGTTCTGCGATTGGTTTAGTATATGGTAACCGCATGATGCTGATAGGGAGAGTCTAGGTTCAACTTCAATCCTTGTGGAATAAGGGTTAAGACCACAAGTTTCTCCTCGTGCTTGGATTTACTACCCAATAAGTGTCTCCTTGATGACCTTAGGACAGACTCTAAGACTCCTATAAGGCCCTTCAACACACCCTTCTTTGAACCACAACCTTCCCTTAAGAACACAACCTTTCAACTACTCACACCCCTTGACCCAATCTACTTGCAAGTGAGTGATGGCTACAAATCATGGGATTTCGACTTAGGAATGGATGGAATGGACTCCCATGTTCTTTTTGGACTCAACACAACCCATCTTGAGTACTTAATCCCCCTGAAGTGACTTAGAAACAAACTATGCCAATTAGACCTAGTGGACAAGGCCTAATTGCTAGTAGGTCTGATTTTCAAGTTTTCAGGACTTAACTCCACAATTTCACAAAGGACCCCCTGATTGGATCACCTTTTCAGATACCCATTAAGGGCCTCTATCAACACCCCAACTCTTGGATTCTGACTCCCACTACAAGTGTACTGTCCTTCATAGGGCTAATTAGGCTAATAGGCCTAAATAGGGCAGTTTTACATAACAACCCTATGCAAATGAAAATCTCCAATCCTCTCAACACTTCAGGCACTTTGAGGGACATCCAACATCACACAATCCACCATTATTTTGCTCCTATCCACTCCACCCTTTCTACTGCAACTCAATGTGCAGACACAGTCGTGCCGAGCACATAGAGATGCTCGCCTAAAACATCAAATTGTTGACACTTCCCTTATCCTTCCTGGCCCAAACCACCTTAATCCTATAATACATTCTGATAACTTGGATTTCATCCAAGGCCGTTGAATTTCCATGGTGAAATCTCAAGTTAGAGACATTTATTTGAGAAACCCTAGGTAAGGGTTAAATTCAGGACCAGTCACAGTATTATGCTTGTAGAATGCACCAGACTTCACCAAATTGGATCAAACAAAATGCATTAGGATCCTGATTCACCCTACAATGAAAACATGAAACTAGTTCTGCAAAATCAATCACCTATCACTCGTGCCAATCGTACAACAAAGCAATAAGCAGGAAATCCGAAAAACTCAGGAAATTTTATTGTTTTTATCACCAATCTTCTCCCACCCATACATCCTTGATCCAAAAGCCTTAAAAACCCGTGCTCCAACCTTCTCAACCACCCTCAACTACTTTTTGAACTTATTGGACCGTTGAGGCCACTTTACAACATTTTGCAAAAAGCTGCTCCAAAGTTGCATAGCAACTTTTACATTTTTGACAATTTTGGCCCTATTGTGCATCTAACTCCTAAGAGACCCTTCTAATGACTAAATCAAGTCATTTACATCCAATAGGGACTATTATGTCCATTACATCATGTTTCAAGCCTTTTAGACCTCGCCCAAATGTCCTAAATGCCATTTTGACCCAACTATTGACTTCCTATGTAGGCTTATATTCATGCCCTTATTACATTCAAGACCCATAGGGTCTGATACTCTTCCTAAACTCCTAATTGAAAACAAAACAATTAACCCTTAAGGGCTAAGCCTTGGTGCTCCTGCACCAGATGCTACAGCAGGCAGCGTGAGATATGATAGAAGAGGGGGGTGTGTTTAGGAAGGGCACGTTGAGGGAGTAAGTGCCTTGGCTCGTGCTATTTGGACGTCCATTGAAACTTTGCAATTAGCAAGCCTGCATTCATGTAGTAGACATCTGGTCAAGCAGCATTCACTTCCAGGTTTTCTAATTGCTGAATAAAATCATCTCTTTCTTCTAGTGTTGAATGTAATTGCGAACATGTTTGGGAATTCATGTTTTTTATCAGCACTGTCAATGATCATTAAATAGAAATGATAAAATGGCAAGGGTTTGATGAAATGTTTGTATCTATGTTGCATGCCAAATGTTTGCATTAATGTCTATGAGCTGTAGGTACTCATTCTCATGTGTTGGTCTTATATTTGCATTGGAAACCCAAAATGAATTGCATCTGCATAGTAGATATTTGATCAGACAATTCTAGTAATCATTCCAAAGCACATTTGGTATCATTTTAAGCAAGAACAATCAGACTGAAATCTGAAACAGCAAGTTCAGAAGTTTCATGACAACTGTTTGACAATATTCCTTGAGGTCAAATTTTTGCAAGACAAGCAAAAAATTCAGAATTTACAGAGTTGTTGGATTGGATAACCCAAGGGGTTATTACAGTATTTGTTTGAGCATGGTAGGCTATGTTTGCTTGAGGGTTGGGAGTTTAACTGTAATTATGCCATAGGCACATCATGCCTTATCCATAGCCAGTGGTGTAAGCCTGATACAAAACGGGTAGTGATTGTAAGTCCAAGGGGAGTCTTCAACCTTATCTTCTCCTTTGGTCTTATGATTGGCTTACATGCAGTACTAATCTGTTGTTTCAGGCTTGCAGCCATCAATTTTTCTGTGCATTGATGCACTTTTGTTGTTGGATCATATTGTTTAGGAGATTGATGGCAGCCATGAGTTTGAGAGGTTTCTCATTCCACTATAAAACTACATGAGGCTGCCGTGTATCACTACCTTCGTTTTTCATCTGAACTTTTTTCCCCTCAATTTAAAGCACCAGGCCCCAGAAAATATCTTTGTAAGGGGCAACCTAGTACTCTTTTTAGAGCATCACTTTTCAATTTGGCACCATTTGATCAAAAGATAGATCAATGGTGGAGGGAACTGCGAGAGGTTTCAGGTCTCTATTTTGTTCTCCAACTGTCCGTTGGATGTCTGGGCTTAGCTGCTTCAGTTTTGAAGTTTGGTGCAAGACACACTATCTTCTGGGTTTGCCAGCCATCGGATTTAATATAATCAATAGCAGGCCACAATCGAGGTTTGTTGTTTTTTGGAAAAAGGGAGTCTTACCATTATTTGAAAAATGAAGGCAATGCCTTACAGAATATGCCATGTAAGCTTTGGATTATAACAAAGTGCTTTAACACTACAAAAGCCACTATTGATGATTGCTTATAAGGTTAAGAAAGTGGTGGCTTTGACACCACCATCACAAGCTCAATTGTAAACTTGTTATATTGTTGATAAATCTTAGAGAAGAAACCCTAGGTTGCAAAAAGGAAAATTTTGAATCTGAACTTCAGAAAGTTGAAACAAAAGAACTGAATTTGCTAACACTGCAAATAATTGTTTTTCTTTATTTTTAAAGACTAGAGAGTTGGTCACAAAAAACGAAAATATTGATTCTGAACTTCAGAAAGTTGAAAGAAAAGATTTAAAGAACTTAATCTGCTAACACTGCAAATATCAGCCTGAGTTGGCCTAGTGGTGGAGAACTTGTACTCTTGAAAGAGAGGTCACAAGTTCAAATCCCACTAGGGGGTAGGGTATGTACGCCTCGTTTGTAGCACAGTTAGGTGCTTCCCGCAAGGAGTACGGGGTAGTCCCATATTGCTGTCACCATATGTAGACCAAAAAACATATGGCTAGTATCGTGGACTATAAAAGATCCTTTCCTTTCCTTTTAAATTTTTAAAGACTGAATAAAGATAAATTTCAATGAACAATTGAATTGGTTTAAAATGAAAAAGAAATAGAGCTGTAGTAATGCTGGAATATCAATTCCAGATGATATGAAAAGATAATTTTTTTTTTCTTGAAGAGGTATGGGTGCCAACACAGGCCAAGAAAAGTTTCCAAGCAGTACGGTCACTGTAGCTGACCAAGATAGTTTCCATAAACATGGACATCCACTGCACGAAGCCTACTTAAATACATAAATGCTCATTTATAGCTAATTTCCAACTTTAGTGCCTTCATCATTTATATATTGGATGATTATATTCTGTTAATAGAGTCCACATAGGTAAAATTTAACCAGCGCAAATGTATTACCCATTGATTAATAGAAAACAGAAATGAGTATTCCTGAAGCAGATTATATTTAGTCATGGTATAGAACTCAGCTTTGTACTTCAAGTGCATGCACAAGATTTGACCATACAAACTATATTGTATGCATACTCTGTATTACACATGCTTATTTTACACCGGATCACATTTGTGTTCAGCAACTACCTTTTCTTATCATCAGTGTTTTCGAGTTTATAAAGTTCAGAAACTACTTTCTTTCCAGGTAATAAATGTTTGAATTTTTTACCACAGAAGGTATTTAATATATATGCAAGTTACTGATCACCAAGCATGTCTTGATATAATATCACTTTATTCTTGTCTTAAAAATTATCTTCAAATTTAAGCTCAAGATATCGGAAAATTTGTGTGCTAAGAAAGTTTTGTTTGTTCTCTTAGTGAATTGAGAGAATTTGTAAGGGAGTGCTTGTAGGAATGTTTTACTAGATACAGTGATCTAAAGTGCATGCTTTATAATGAATAAGTGTGTTACTCCAATTTGTTAAAAAGTTGCTGGGTGAAGTTGACAGGATTTATGCACAGATGCAGGGTTCTAGTTTTGAAGGAAGATATTCATTTTGCCCAGTCAATTTCACTCCAAGTCCAGATGCTTCAGGTTCAGATGCGTGTTATGACCAATCAGCTTCAGTTGTTACACGTGACAGTGTTGCAGGAGGAAATAAACAGTTTCACAGGGTTCCAACTATCATTAGCTCTACTGCAATGGGCTCATCTTATGATTCGGATAAAAGCAAGAATCAGAGAAATCTACCAGGAAAGAAAGTCAGAGACGACGACGACTTCAAGGTACCCCAGTGCTCTAACTCAAGGATTAGCAACAGTAGCACAACAGAGCCATGCATTATAGATAAGTTTCAGACAGTGGAAAACTTTACTACAAATGCAACTAAATCTTCCACTTCTTCCTCGAACACCTTTCAATGGGAGTCAACAAGACCCATTAGTTCTGATTCAGATTCTTGGAAAAAGTGCACTCAGGCCGACTCAAAAGATTGCACTGAAATTAAAGATCATCTCCAGCAAATAAATTGTTCAGCCTCTCTTAATGCCAATAATGACTGCAGTGTTTCTCATCAACTGTTGGGAAACTCATCAAGTGTTGCGCCAGTTCTGACATCAGGTCAGAACACAATCAGGGAAAACCATTTGATCGGTACAGAATATAATGCTGATTCTGTCAAGTGGGTAGGCTTGAGTTCAAATGCAACATTGGAAGGTTTATTGCTTGCCAATAATAATAATAATCATAGAGAAGAGTCAGTTCAAGTTGCTGATATTAATGATAAGAGAGAAGACAACACAGATGGATTGAGACAGAGAGATGAGTATGACCAAGTTTCATCATTGAGGAATAGCTGTGAAAGCACTGGTGCTGCTGAGTGCTCTAGTGATGAAAATGCTGCTGAAACAGAAATAACTGTGGCATCTCAGCCAATGCAAGAAAATTGTTTTGAGGATGATTCTGATTCCTCTATGCTTGATTCTGTTTGTATTTCCAATATTACCCCAGATGTTGTTATAGAAAGTATCGGAAAGCAACATTTTTGGAAAGTGCGCAAAGCCATTCTAAGGTGAGAGAATTTGTTTATAATTTTTCACATATACATAATAGTTTTGAATGCCATGATGGGCACATGTTATGGAATTTGTGCTATTTAGTTCAGATCCTTAAAGATCTTTAATGGAATTTTCTGTGTAGATGGCAATATGCGTTCTGTACAAGATGTATTTGGAAGTTCAAGAAATGTAAGATTGTTTTTAGTAGAAACTGTCCAATATATAAGTTAACCATCCTCTAGTTTGTCAACTATTAATTTTCAATAAGTAACATGTTTTATTAATTGCTTTTGTTAATGATGTTTAAATCTTCCTGGATACCTTATTATGTTTCGCTATGAACTATATGTGCTACTTTGATTATTATAAAATTAAATCAACCTATACAAGCAAATAAATATTCATATATTCCAGTCTGCATTCAAGCTTTTAGGGAGAAAATTCCTGATAGGAAATGATCTGCATTGGCTAATGACATGGATAACTAGCAATCATGTACCGACTTAGCAGCTTTTTAATTTCAGTTTGATTTTTGTCCCCTATAACTTTTTTTTCCAAAGATGGTTAAACATTTTTTATGTGGAGCTATGAACCGGTGAGGTCATAAATGGGGGACCTCATCGCCAATATAACCATTCAACAACCAAATGGGGTTTGAACCTTAATGGCAAGAACAAGAACACTACAACTTAACAATCACACCGTGCCAGTATTGACAGTCTTGTATAAACTTCATCGTAGTCGATATTTTATAATTTTTTCTCTACAAGAATGAAATTTTTCTCAGGATATTTGCAAAGCTCTTATGATTTAACTGCATATAAATTTTGATTTCTTCCTTACCATTATAATAAATTATTAAATAGCATATGGGATAGAGGGCCTATGGACTTGAATAGAGAGCGGTATGCTAGGAACTGAGTTGCCACTGTTTTATTTCTCTTTTGCTGTGCTTTTGTTGGAGAACTAGCAGGGAGGGCTTCTTTTCTTCTTTGTTAATCATATAATCTAGATATAGGGACTCCCCATTGTGGCTGATGAAGCATGTGGTGTCTGTTTTGGCATTGTAGACTTTGTTCTAGTACTAGCATTATTGACAGCAAAGAGTACGATATTGGAATTGTTTTGCTGTGCTATAGTGACAGAATTGTAGACTTTGTTCTACTGGAAGCATTTACGAAAAAATAAACAAGAACTGTAAAAAATGTACAAAACAGTGACAAGGAAGTCGTGCAACAGTATTATATATGTTACCAAATGACAAGGAAAATATTAGAATCTAGATGCATGTCCAGAAAACTAAGCAGTAAATCATTGAATTTATGACTAAATGTAAAGAACAATAAAATTGAAGATTGAAAGTAATATAAAGCCATAGAAGTCTGTCAATAGCTGCATCTGAAAAAGACTCAAGAATGATCCAAGATAAAATGCACCGCACCACAAGAAGCAAGCCCATGACTTGGAGGGCATGTGCACATATAATTTCACATCAGGACTAAAGCCTGTTCTTTCCAGAATTGGTGTGGGCCAAACGATGTTCCTAATTACCATAAAAGAGCAATACAACAACAGTAGGCAGAGAGAGAGAGAGAGAGAGAGAGAATGCTTTATTACAAACTAAACCTATGATTTAATTTTGGTTATGGATTTCTTGATGTGGAGATGAATTTAATATGTACAAGGTTAGTATAAAGATTGTAAGCACTAAATTCCTTAACTGTAGGTCAAACTTTTATCTAGCCAGTTTTTAGTTAACTTGGGAGTGCTTTTAAATGAACCTTGTAACATGTGCTAGTTTAAAAGGGAGCTTTTATTAATTTACCCTTGTTAAAAAGGAGTACCCATTTCTTTTACTCTGCTCTTTATATGGATTAGCATTCCCATTAGTAAACATTTAGCTATTGATTGCAGGCAGCAGCGTACTTTTTCTGTTCAAGTATTTGAGTTACATAGGCTGATCAAGGTAATAAACTGTACTCGAGCTGATTGACCTGCTTCTTGATATTATTTTATAACCTAATTGATTTTAGGTGGTTCAGGTTTATAATTCAAAACTTTTGTTAGCAGGTTCAAAAATTGATGGCCACATCTCCAATATTGCCGATTAACTATGAGTCATCTGATGCTCCATCTGGGAAAACAGACAATGCAAATATGACATCAGACAATGTTGAAGAATGGGAAAGAGGAAAAAAGATGAATGGTGGAACACAAACCAATGAGCAGGTTAATGCAAATCCAACTGAGCCTGGGGCTGGTTGGTTGGCAAATTCTGAAGCTGTCTGTTACCAAGGCTTATACAACCAGGGACCTGGTAAGAGTATGAACTGTGGGGAAAATGGTAATATATATGCTCAATCTTTTCCATCGATTTCAGAACCGGTTCTTGGTGGAAGGAATACTTGGGGGTTTCCTCACCCAGGATTTGGACTTGGTCAGTGGACTGTTCCTATGCCCTCACCTCCGGGAGTATTTATGTACAATCCATTTACCGGAGCTTTTCCTCCTGCGGCCTTTACTGGCTCAGCTTTCAGCTCACCTGGATTGACGAGTTTTCCTTCTTTTGTTGGAGCCAGTCAAGGAGCTCAGAGTGATTTAAGATATGGATTTCCAGCATCTAACATGCACTGCGGATCTCCTGTCTTTTTATTGCCAGCGGCTTCCCCGAATTTGCTTTCGAATTGTTGCAGTCTTCCCTTTTCAGTGGTTGATCCCATGCATCAGGCACATGCTCATGTGGATTCATCTGTTTTTGCACAGAATGGAAAAGCTGGGGAAGAGGCCGGGCTAATCACATCAGAGCATGCTACTTCTGGAATTCCCACTCCATGTTTGGGAGCGTTTTCAAATGAACAATTGGGAAGCACTTTAACAAAACGGTCTTTTACAGGCGTTAATAGACATAGCAGTCACTGTGATCAGATCCAAAGTGGATTGTACACACCTCAGAATCTATCAAATATGCCAGATAGAGTAAGAGAGACATATCCTGACCAGGCTAAGGAGAATTGTGGGCATTTGTCTGAACCTAATGATTTTGTTGGAACTAATTGTTCGAGAAGTGGAGGAGGTAAGCCACAGGAAGTTGCTAATGATCCATCTAAAAAAGCATCAAAGCCACACTCTGAAGAAGAAAATTGCACAAAGGAGTTAGCATATCAATCCAAAATGTCTCTGGAAAAAGACACATTAGCACTATTTCCTTTGCTTCCTTCATTAGGAGGTAGGGAGCCTGTTTCTGGAAGAGAGCATGGGAGCCGTGTTATCAAAGTTGTGCCATGTAATCCTGTGGCTGCACCAGAGACAGCAGCAGGAATTTTGCTTTCAATCCAGAAAGAGCGACAAAAAGGGGAATGACCAGTCTACTTGGGTGTAGTTGAAAATAAAAACTAGACAAGGATGGGTGTAGGTCCGTCCTTGGATAAAACATGTTTATTATTGTAGTCATACAGTATGTACCACCTTTTCACCTGTTCTAAATAGAGTTCATCTTATTGGTGAAGGGTCATATTTGTATCTTCTCTTTGATCTCCAACTTGTTTCCTTTTTGTTGGAACATTTATTGTTTTTCAAAAGTAATCAGATGGTACAAGGATTTTTTTTCTTTAATAGAATCTGTTTTGTTGACAGTGAAGGGTATCTAGCCTTTTCCAATTTCTCCTTTGAGCCTAAATAAAATTAATAGACAATGTCGCACATTTTATTGTGCCATAAGTCTTCTGGTTTGACGAAATACCCATGTTACATGCCTTTACATGTTTATGGAAGAATATGTAAACCATTCTTGTTTTTCAAGAAAGCGGAGCTTTTGGTCAAGAGGTTACACGCAAGTTTGAGCAGAAGTAGAGGCACTTTCAATTTATGGTTTATTCAACAAGCATGTTTGTGTCGTTGATTTAGACCAGTTTTGCTTGCAATATGTGGGGACGGTATTTACTAAACGTTGAAAAAGTATTGATTGCAAGAAGCACCAAGATATATGAAAAGTATCATTTACAGAATGTTTTTTAAGGGTTTATTACTTTTTAAAAAGTGGTTTATGTTACCGACTCGCAGAAGTTACTCTTTAAATAGTGATTGCCTTTCGGCATTGTTATGTAATTAGGGATATGATATTATAAGGTATTTAGGTAGATGAAGATGTTTTTCTTAAGTGGATTGAGATGTAACACACATTCCTTAAGTTAGTCATTTTAAGTCATGTGAATAATTATGTAATTAATTATATTAGGATTGAGTAGGCCTTCATTAGGATTTACTTTTTATTGCGTTATATATATATATATATATATACACACACATACGCCCACGCCCACACCCACATATACACATATTATAATTGATAATTTAGGTATTTTGTTTAAAAGAGATCACGTTTTGGCAAATATGAATATAAATTAAAGAAAATTATGTTGAAAATTCGGCTGAGAAGTGTATCGTAGTGTTAGGAAGGGGGTTGTAATCGTGTGTGTATGTATGTATATACACGCATGACATTTATGTTGACATACACACTTGCAAGTGCATGTGTGCATTCAATGCACGTGCATTCATATGTTTGCCTCATGTGCATGTGCGCGCGCGCGCACACACACACTTCAATTTGAGCATACCTACACAAGTCTTTGGGAACATTGCATGTGCCTTGTTAGTGAACATAATTGACAATTTAGGTACTTTGTTTAAAAGATTGCATTTTGGCAAACATGAATATAAATTAAAGAAAATTATGTTTGTGTAATTAATTAATTCTAATTACCCTTTACTTAAGTTTACTTAGGATAATGCATTTGCATATTAGTTGTCATATAGACACATAGGAGTTTGCATTCCATTGTAGCACATGTTGTAGGAGAATTCCATATTAGGTGAAGTTAGTTGTTATCTCATGTGTGAGATCCACCTTTAATTCTATTAGCACATTATCATCTTTTCATTGTTGCACATGTTTGCACATACTTCATTGTACAATGGAGGATGATCCACCTTTGGTGGACATGTGATTCCACCTAGTGTGGTTTATAGGGTATTATCTCTTTATCATGTAGTCTTATTGCATTGCCTATATATTCAGAGACTGCTACATTGTATTTATCGATTATTGTTCATCTTTGAATTCAGTCAATTGACGATCATATAATTTTGTCTCTCTTGTTGTGCTATCAATTAAGCTTCTAGATCTTGGCATATTCTTTTTTTGCCTTAGACAAATTCTTACACAGTATTAGTCATAGGAGTGTTCATTGCATAGCCATTTGGAGAGTTTTTGCTTCAACTTTTGGAGGACCACGATTCAGATACGAAGGTGCAACAACTATTGGGAGCGTCTAGAGCAAGATCTGACCTCACCATTGTGTCTAGGTGGCCATTTCAGTGAAATTTGACTATATTGAACAAAAGTCAAATTTGAGGTAATTTTTTTTGCAAATTGAGCCCTTGGCCCGATTTGAACAACGATGGTACGGATCCAAATTTTATTTTTAGAAAAATTGAAATAATTTTATTTTCGGAAAAAGAGAATTTATTTTTCCGTGATTGGATGTGAAATTATTTTTCGACGAATATTGGAGTGTTTTGTTGTGATCCCCACCCCGGTCTTTTCTCAGAATTTGTCACAGTTTGTAGGGTACACTACTTTCAAATCCGACAGAGCAATTAGTTCGCGATACCACTAAGCTTACCGGTTACCAAACGCTTGCTCTTTGTTACTCCTCTACGACACATTCAATATAAACACCACAGTCTGCAACATTCCCATTAATGTGGGACAAAACTAGTACGACAAGCAGACTCAACGGCGAGCTCAGAACTTGGCAAGCCGAGCTCGTAGTCGAGCTGCTCGAGTCGCCCCGCTCACCAAGCTCCTCGACGAGCAATCTTCTCTCGTACCCCACCTCCTGAGCTCATAGCCGCGAGCTTTGATCATCGCGCTGCCTCCCCGCACTCGGTGATCCGATCCAATCTGTAGGCCCAGTTACAACGTGGGCTCCCTGAGACCACAACTCGACCCTCCAATGAGATCCATAGTTACAGGTGACACATCAACACATGCGGTCAAACAGGTCAACACTTGACAGTTGACACATCAGTACATGTGACCCAACCAGATTGTCACCTGTACCACCAACCACGTCAACACTTGCCCCATCATCAATACACAGGCACCCAATAAGCATTTTTTCTGATGTGAATTTTCACGTGGTTAAATTTGACGCCCGTTTGGACATCATATCCGTGCATTTTTGTTTTCATTTGACGACCATACAACTGTCAATTTTAATCTAGTGTTTACATAATCTGTTTGTTATGTTAAATTTGACGACAGTTTGACTGTCATACTTGAGCATTTTGTTTTGTTGCGAGGACCGTTTGACCGTCAAATTTATCCTCGCAGTTTGGTTGACGTCAGCAGGGTTTGAATTTTTTGCCCCCTCACCATTTGCAATTTTTGATTTGCAGTCCGACTTTGGAGAGCCATAACTTGGTCATGCAGACTCCTTTTTGAATGCATTTTTAATTTTATTTTGGGTAGAATCTCCTGAAATTTTCATTGGTGTAGCTAGTTTCTGGTTTTGGTGTATGAAATTTGTAGAATTTGCAGATTTTGGTGATTGTACCTATCCAATCCTTAGTTTTGTAACTTCAGAGGCTTCATTTGGGCTCATACGCACACATTTTCAGGTTCCATTTTTTTTTAAAGTGAATAATTTCTTGAGTACTTTCCAGATTTGCTATCAGATTATAGTCTTGTTTGGGAAAAAAACATCACTTTCAGATCTAGGTCCTTTTTGGCCATTTTATGATCATTCTAATGCTATGATTTCTGTTTGATCCTCAACAATATTGATTTGAGTATCTTTTGCCCTCATTGAGCTAGTAATGGTGCGAAATCTTAAGGATGACTCATTGGTTGTAGTGGGTAAAGCTAATCATGATACACGACTTTATTCTTTCTCCCACTTTGTGCCTAAGTCTCCTTCACATGCCTTGTTGACACATACACAATCACAAAGTAAATTATGGCATGAGCGGTATGGACATCTTGAATTCCACTATCTTCAACAACTTAGCTCAAAAATATGATCAAAGGTCTACCTACAATCAACTTGTCTAAGGGTGAATGTTCAACTTGTTCAATGTATGTGCATCTAGAAGAGAAGTTTGACAAAGGGAAGTCTTGGAGAGCATCAATTGTTCTTGAGTTGGTTCATAGTGTTCTAGTTAGTGCCTTTCCAGTGACATCAGTTAGCAAGGGTCTCTATGTCCTCACCTTCATTGATGACTTTTCACGCTACACATGGGTCTACTTTCTTGGTCACAACATTGAAGTGTTTGATAAGTTTCTCACCTTCAAGTCTCATGTTGAAAAGAAATCAAGTAAAGCCATCAAGGTTCTTCGTATAGACAATGAAAGAGGATATGTGAATTCAAGACTTAGAGACTTTTGTGAACTTGAGGGTATTGATCTTCAAAATCCAGTTGCATTTAGTCCACAATAGACAAGACAAGACTTGCAAAAATGACGATTAGAACTCTTAAGGAAATGCCAAGTTGCACGATGAAGCCAAGTCTCTTGATCCATCACTTGTGGTAGAAGCTATAAGTTGTGCCAATCACATCCTCAATAGATCTCCTCATAATTCCTTAGATGGAATGACTCCTTTTGAGGTATGGTGTAGAAGAAAACCGATTGTGAAACACTTCAGAGTATTTGGTTGTCCAACATGGGCACACATATCTTCATAGAAATGCAAGTCACCTCCACCAAGGCCTTGTACATTAATTGAATATGATGAAAGTGTTAAGGCATATAGACTTATGGATCCTTAGACTCATGAGATCTTCATAGAGATGAATATTCACTTTGAGAAAGTTCACCTAGCTTATCCTCTACTCCTCTCCATACTTCATACACTATGGAAACTGATAGTGATAGCAGTGGCAATGATTAAGATGGTTCATCTACCTCAACCTTGATACACAAGATTACACCTTTGCTTGGTAAAATTAAGGTTGAGGATACTCCTTCATCTTCTTCCACTAGATCTCGTTGGGTTAGAAAGACACTTGATTCAACGAGTTCACTTGTGGGGGATCCTTCAGACAGTCGAAGGACAAGGTCACAATATCAACATATTCCACATGCATATATTGATATAGTGATATGTCCATGTGATTCAATACAATTGGGTACACCTTGTGGAGTCCTATATTGAAGACATGGGAGACATCATTGATGACATACATATTCTCTTTGATGAGGATGATCCTTCTTTAGTTGTTACAAGGGAACATTCTGACCCTCTTGTCCATTCTCTACATGATCAGTCTTTCGAGGTTGATGTGATTGTGGATCCTTAAGTACAATAGTTCCAGGAGGTCTATTTATCATTAGGGGAGACATTTGGTTCTTTGGGACATGTTCTACATCCATCCTTGCTAGATCTTGACCTGTTCTTTTCAGCAGTTTTGGAAGGGGTAGCCTTCAGTTTCGACACATGGACAATTGAGCAATTTTTCAGAGACATCATACTTCTTGAGGTTTCTTCCTACAGATAGGGGAGGCATCTCATCTACACCTATGAAATTGTTTCTTCCTAAGGGGAGGAACGTTGTCCAGTGTTCACGAACGAGCTTCTACAATCATCCTAGAGCAACTATCACTGATGAGCATTCTACATTGAGGGGGGGCTACCTTGTCTCTCTTCTTTTATTTCTTCTCTCTTATGGGGGAACTTTTTCCTCATATGGGGTTTTTCCCTTCTCATACTTGTCTATTGTATATACATGATGTATATCGTAATGAGGGGGGTCTTGATTACTCCATCTATCCATGCATCTTGTTTGTTTTCATCTCTCTTTTTGGGGGAGAGTTTTTTCCCATGAGACTTTCCCTCTTTCTCCGCTTTATGAGAGATTGCAATGCATATCTTTTGCACTTTCATATTGTACATGGGTACCTAACATGGCCTAGTAGCCGGGACCCATCATGCATTTTCATCTAGCATTGTGAGCTTAAGTGCATCCCCTAAGTTGCACTTAAGGGGGGTGGGGGTTGTTGGTGTAATTATTTAATTCTAATTACACTTTACTTAAGTTTACTTAGGATAATTTATTTGCATATTAGTTGTCATATAGACACATAGGAGTTTGCATTTGATTTTAGCATATGTTGTAGGAGAATTCCATATTAGGTGGAGTTAGTTGTTATCTCTTTTGTGAGATCCACTTTTAGTGCTCTTGTCACATTATCACCCTCTCATTGTTGCACATGTTTGCAGATACTTCATTGTACAATGGAGGATGATTCACCTTTGGTGGACATGTGATTCCACATAGTGTGGTTGATAGGTTGTCATCTCCTTATCATGTAGTTTTATTGCATTGTCTATATATTCAAGCACTCCTACATTGTATTTATTGATTATTGTTTGATTTTTGGTCATCTTTGAATTCAGTCAAAGAGGATCATATCATTTTGTCTCTCTTGTTGTGCTATCAATTGAGCTTCTAGATCTTAGAATATTCTTTCTTTTCCTTATGGAAATTCTTACAAATTATGTTGAGAATTACTGCTGAGAGGTGTACCATTGTGTTAGGAAAGGGGTTGTAATGATGTGTGTGCATGTATGTATATTCACTTATTACATGACATGTATGTTGACATGCACACTTGAAAGTGCATATGTGCATTCAATGCACATGCACTCGCATGTCTAGCTCATGTACCTACCTCACATGCATGTGCACAACCACACATGGGTGTACATACACACACACCCCTTGTTAGAGTAATAAGTTATTTCACCTATTAACTAAATAATTTTGATTTAATTATTAAGTCACTTATTATTCTTTATTTTACTTAAGCTAAACTTTAGGCATATAATAATTAATTCTTTTATTAATTATTATTATGCAACCTAGATATTTCTCCTTTAGGGTTTCCCTTTTAGGGGTTTGGTATCCTTTTATAAGGATTTCCTCTTTGTATATTATTAAGTAATTAAGGATGCAATTGTATTGAGAGTTTTTCTCCATTGTTTGCACAATGTGTTTCCTCTTTCATTGATCTGTTATTTTTGGCCTCCATAGCTTTTTTGCTTCTCTCTTTTTGTGATAGGTTTTCATGCAGGTGATTCTTTGGAGCTATAGGGTTGAGTTTTCATCAACTCCAACATGGTATTAGAGATCCAGATCTTCATGCACCTGTTCTCTTCATGAGATATTTGGCCTTGTTCTTTAGATTAGGTTTTTTAGAGGTTTTTTGTTGAATATATGGGTAGCCTTTTTTCCTGGGCATTTTGAGCTTAAACGAACCTCACGTTGTGCTCAGAAGGCCCAAAAACTCTTATTTCCATTTAAAAATTATCCATTTTGGACAAGTTGACCTCTGGGCATATTTATTCTCAGGCCGTACGAACCTGTCATGCGGTTCAAGAAGAAAATAATAATAATTTTTTTTTAAGCGCAGAGTGCTTCGGGTCTCTCGGTAGCGGCCCTCACCCGTAGCATGGTGAGCTCAGCGGCGAGCTCGATAGTGAGCTGTGGGATCGACCCTGCTCCACCGCTGAGCTGCGGGCTCATCCCCGCGCTGTCCAACCACCTCCTTTGCCACTTCGCTCGTGCACCACCTCCGCCGCTCAGCCAGAGCTCTCCATCGGTGAGCCACCAAGGCTTTTTTTCCTTGCTTTTTCCATGGCATTGTTGGTTTTTTGCTCATATCTTGAGAAAACAAAGGCATTTTTGGGTAAATGAGATATCTTCAGAAAGGTGGTCCAAGATGAAGCTATTTTCAGAGGTTTGGTTTCTTGATTTTGCCGTCGTGCAACTATTTTTTTTAGTCAAAGTCAGGGTTCCCTTTTGCACTCTGAGAGCCATATCTTTCTCATCCGGGTCCTCCATTTTCTGACTTTCGCATATCGTTGGAAATATGGTTATGTTCTCTTTCTACTTGTATGGGTCTCATTTCTAGAATCTTCTCCAGGTACATTTTATTCAGGTTTTTTTTTTTTTGCAATTTGGTGAATATCTTGGATGTTTCAGGTCCTTGGATCATTTTCCTTGCATGGGATGACTCTGTTTTAGCTTTTACTCATGTTCATACATATTTTTTTCATTCCTGAGCATTGTAGACATCTATTTCTATAAGATTTCTTTTTTGTAAATGCATTGAGATAAAGTGTCATTTGTTGCATGCTTGAGATCTTGCACATTTTGTGCAGGTTTGTACTTGCACTTCATTATAAAGTGCCATGGGGAGGGGGGGGGGGGGGGGGGGGGGTGCGGGGTTGATGTTTGCCTTTGTTTTCCATCTACCTTTGTCAAGTGAGTGTTCTTTCCATGACATTAGCCTCATGATGTGTGTTAAGAGAGTGATCCTTCCACGACACCATACTTCATATGTGTTTGTACTTTCTTCTACACTTTCTATGTTCTTGGTTCTTCATCATGCAGTTGTTCTTGATAGTATGTTTTAGTGTACCTGTCATGCCTCTTCCTGCTCAACATTACGGGGTATCTCATGTTGGTTCTAATGCTTCCTTGGTTCAATGGAGTGAGCTATGTATTCAGTATTTGTTCCTATGTACTAGGCAGATGTAGTGGATGGATACCTATGTATTTCGGTGAGATGGATCATTTACCATATGGACACTCTTTCATTCCTATTTTGGAGGAAACCTTTCACCTTCGATTAATCATCTCTTCTGACTTTGGTGTTTTTTTTTTTCCATTTGTATCTGTGAGTTCCGATGTTTTCCTTTGTTTTCCATCCTAATTCGAGTAGTGTCATTTGAGGGCACTCATGCAGATTACAATCTTCTTTACCTGATCTGTTCTATTACTGTGGAGGTTCCAACAATTATTCTTCAACAATTTTTGCAGCTTCATGCTTCAGAGGTGTTCTTCATGTTCTTTCTTTGTTCCTGCTTTCTGGACTTTCTCTAGTTTGGAGGCTTCTTTAGTCCTTCAGTAGGCTTTACCTTTTTTTGGAATAGAGTTTTTCCCATGTGGTTTTCTCTATTTCTCCACTTTACAGAGATTCCTTTGTACTTGGGTACCTGATCAGTCCTTGTTTTCGGGACCCATTTCCTACTTTCAGTATTTGTTTCTAGGTTTTAGATACTCCCTAAGTTTATCTTAAGGGGGGGTGTTAGAGTAATAAGTTATTTCACTTTTTAATTAAATCATTTCAATTTAATTATCAAGTCACTTATTATCTCTATTTTACTTAAGCTAAAATTTAGGCATATAATAATTAATTCTTTTATTAATTATTATTATGCAACCTAGATATTTACCCTTGAGGGTTTCCCTTTTAGGGTTTTGGTATCCTTTTATAATAATTCCTTCTTTGTAAGTTACTAATTAATTGAGGATGCAATTGTATTGAGATTTTTTTCCATTGTTTGCACAATATGTTTCCTCTTTCACCAATATGTTATTTTTGGCCTCCATAGCTTTTGCTTCTCTCTTTGTGACAGGTTTGCATGCAGGTGATTCTTGGGAGTTGTAGGGTTGAGTTTTCATCAACTCCAACACACCCATATAATGCACTCACACTTTAATTTAAGCATACCCACATGGGTCTTTACAAACATTACATGTTCCTTGATAGTGTTTTTGCCACTATAGTACATGCACCTTGTAGATGATACACAGTGACAATGCATACCATCACTCATATTTGCACTCATTATTCACTGCATGTCATTGCACACACCTAGTGAAAAAATCCACACACACAGACAACTTTGGCCAAGGAGAAAAATGCCAATTGTTATGGTCCATGAACTAATAGGGAAACTTTAAATTATATGGTTTAGGAGAGTGTTTTACAACTTCTACTTCTTGTTATTCACGTGACCCTCACATTGAGGGACAATAATAGATATTGTGTAGTTGTAGGTAAATTTGTCTAACGTATTTACCATGTTGGTAGTATGAATCTTCATTCTTACCCATGCTATTTGTACATCCTTTGTATCCTATTCATTTTGGATTGTAATTAGAAGTATCATACATATTTTATTGAAGTCTTCCACTTGCATATTTTAATTGCATTTTGATTTCTAGCATCTTTTTAACCTTTGCATAATCTATAAACTTGTCTTTCTCAAGATAGGTTTGTCCCCCATACCAATTGGGATCTAGGTCATAGGTATTAGATATTTGTTTCTCACATTCCAATACAAATGGATCCAACAATAAAAGGGGGTTGTCTATTTAGCTCATCTTTTGAATTACGAGACAGTGTTAGAATAAGAGAAAAATGGCCGATGCAAAGAAAACAATATAGTTGTCTACAAATGTTCAAAGAGTGATTAATGGAACCTTGGTAATAGAGTGCTAGCAAATTGAGGATCAAGAGAATTAAGGAATTAGTATAAAAACATCATTAAGCCAACCATGATAGCCATAAAAACCATGATAGTAAAATCCCAATCACAACCAATAAGGGTATCATAATGAAATACAAAATAAATAATAAGTTTGCAAACAAAATTCTTGCATTCCTTTGATGGCGCCTTATTGCTTTTTCTTTCTATAATTTTATATGTTGCTCTTTGTTGACATATGCACAAATAATAGCAAAAAAGAAAGGATTATTTCGATAATATAACGATGAGGATACTAGAAAATTGTGGTTGATAAAAAAGAAAGAAGAAAGCCCAAAATATAGAAATTCAATTTGAGAACTGAATGATCATAATAAAGAAATGAACATACAAGAGGGAGAAGAAGAGCCAACAATCAATAATAAAACCAACTTGCTAATTCTCTCCAAAACCCAAAAGCCATTTACATATTACTATATCCAAATGTGAAATAAAAGACAAGGAGCATAAGTAAATGAGATTTATTTATGCCTAAAAGGGACACTAGGACATAAGGGGGAATTATTTAAATGATTAATTCCCTAGGAAAAAACTAAATACATTCATTAAATAATTATCAAAATTATTTAATTAAACACGTCCTAAAAGATAAAATATGACAAAATGACCAAAATAAATGTTGGGATAAAATATAAAACAAAATGTCTCAAAATAATCCAAAATGACTAAAAATGACTCAATTGATCAAGAAGGGCCAAAATCCACAAACGACATAAAAATATGACTAAAAAGGGGAGCTAGGGGCATTGACCATTTTTAGGTGTCTACATTTTTCCCCTTGTTTAAACAATGCGATTCTGAGCGTTATTTCAAAGAAAAATCACATTAAAAAGGGTGACTTGGACACAAAAAGCCACGAGGGTGCCCCCTCAAAAAATTGGGCAAAAAATTGAAAGAAAATGCGAATTTGTAAAAAATGATGCCAAAATGCAAGACCAAAAGGAAAGCAAGACTGACTGAATGGAAACAAGATTAACCAAGCAAGGAAAACAAAACTAACTCAAAAATAAACAAGCCAAACAAGGACACAAAAACAAAAAGAATCCTTGGTTTTCTTTTTTAATGCACCACTTGTCTTTTGTAGAGCTTTTTGATATAGCAAGTCAGATGCGTCACATCGTGACATATATGAAGGTAGAGAGATCATGTGATCCTTTTTGCATGAGATGAGAAATAATGTAGACAAGGAATGCCCTAATCCATCATAAAGTAGATGTACATCAAAGGTAAAGGTATGTATGACAATCCACAAGTGAATGTGTCAACATAGACACTCAAGAAATACATGCCCCAGAACTTCATGAAAATATCCCACAAATAGAAAAAAAACAAATAAAAGACCATGAACCATCCCAGCCACTCTCATCACTTAATGCTATCCTTGAGAAACATATGAACATGGTGAGAGATAAAATCGATGAAAGATAAGACTTACTAAACCAAGCAAGCCAACAACCAGTCAAATGTAATTGTCAAAGTTCATAGTTTAATAATAATGATGATAATAATGATCAATGTGTCTGGTTTCATAAAGGACTAATCATGTATAAGACATGATAGATAATGATAATGTATGGTTTCTGGAAGGATGCATCCCGTATAAGACAAATGATGATTGATAAATGACAAAAGGTGGAATAATGATGATTGATTGATGTGACATATTTGATCGAATTGATTGATGACTAAATTGGGTAATTTATTTGTTGATGCATGATTTGTGAGCACAGAGTTTTTTCTCCTAATTATGTCTGCTGAAACGTCTACCTTGTTGCAAGGGATAATTTATTGAAAATAAAATGAAAATGGAAACAATAACAAAATTAGTGTTGAAAACTGACACTTTTTTACTTTGGATTTTTTAAAGTTATTTAATTATTTTTGGATTTTTTAAGATTTTTTAAAGATTTTTTTAATCTTTTTTAGGCCATTTTGAAATTTTTATATTTTTTAGAACATTATTTAATTTTAAAAGTTTTAATGCTCGAGCAAGATGTTTTTGTTTTCCCCAGTGTCTAGCAAGGCAAGGACATTATACATGGACAATTGGAATGACAATGGATAGAGGAAGGATGGTAGTAACTTTATAATGGCATTGGGGCTGATTTGACTCCCAAGGACTATTTGACGAGGGAAGAACATGTTCCTTTTGTAGGCTAAGGTATTAGACATGACATGTAACTGATTAAATGTTTGACAATGTTAAGTTGAAGATAATGCAAGACATTAAATCAGTTAATGGTTTGTATTGTCACTGATGTCAACTTGATATCATCTGTACGGTCATGTATAAAATGCCAAAGAATTTAGAGAAGCAATGGAACAAAGGTTATTCTTTCAGCAATGCATAAAAGTCAAGTATTCACTAAGTGACAGATAACACCGATGGAGTGCACACCATCGGTAAAGGCAAAGAAGAAAAGTCATAGTGATACCCGATGAGCAGAAGATAGTGTTTCCCGATGAAGAAAACCATAGGATGCCCGACGAGATGATAACAGAGTTGCCCGACGAGTAAAAATCCAATGATGCCCGACGGACGGAGATCCCAAAGCTAACTAAAGTCACACCGATGGAACTAGCAGTTGTAACCGACGACTAACTGAAGAGTTGATCGACAAAACAGAGAGTTCAGAAAATGACAAAATATCTAGCTGGCAAGAGATAAAGATAGAATTAACTGGTTGTTTTCTTTGTTTTATTTGACCATAGTTAAGTAATTGATTTAAAGTTGATTTGTACACTTGGCAAGAAGATAACTACGAGATAAATCTAGAGTTATGCTTTAAATCAGATTGGCTGGATTGTTTTTCATGCCAAGAATCAAGAATAAAGAATCAATGAATATTATGTCTATATAAGAGACAAGCTTAATTCATTTCCGTATCACAAAAAGGGGATTAAGGGGAGTGAATAGAAAGAGGATGCTAAGAAGAAACTGATGAAGAACAACTTCATGCAATACTGATCAATCAAGTTGAAGGAGAGCTAAGGAATTCTGTAGACACCGATGAACAGCGAACACAGAATCACAAAGCAAAAAGTATGGAGCACAAAAGAATTGAATTGATACATTGATCAGAGAGGTAATGTACTTAAATAGATCTGAAAATATGCAATTCAAGTTGCATTAGAAACATGTCATTTTGTTTTAGTTTAACCATTGAAGCATCAAGTCTCTTAACAGAGCAGGACTTAACAGTATTCTATATATTGAGGTACATCCAAAGAAGTGCCAAAAAGGTTGATTCATGAAAGTAGCATTGGATATGCCCAATGCCTATTGACAGTCTAAGAGAGAGGCTGATTCAAGGATGGCAACATTAGATGCCCGATACTAAGTGACAACCTATATGTGTAAAATCCTCTAACAAGGTCACACCTAAAAGTGTGTTTGTAACCTTTAACAGGGTTGTCTCTTAACATGGATCACTTTAGAAGAGTGAAAATTTGGGGTACCGGTCCCAGTGGTTTTTTCCCTTAACATGGTTTCCATGTTAAAAATTCATGTGTTATGTGTGTATGGTTTATTACTTTACTGTTTTACATTTCACATATGCATTTTTGGATTTATCGGTATACTCTGCATATTTACTGTATTTTGGTAAATAGTTATACTGCTTATCAGTAATCAAGGAGAATAAGGACAGACAAGGAAAAATGACAAACAGTTAATCATTATAAGTATTTCATGGCATGCATCTTGTAGGGACATAATAATCTGAGGTTTATTTGAATGGTGGTTAGATTAAGGATAATTTTTTGAGGCCACTGATTCACCCCCCTCTTAGTTATTACTAACAATTGGTATCAGAGCTTGTGTGCTTAGAAGGAAGGTTTCAAGACCTAAGCCAAAGATCACAAGATGAACAGATGAGATGTGCCCAAGTTGAACAAAGATAATTT
>MU224004.1:390174-425484 GCA_018584345.1 Thuja plicata
AATATTTTGGAGGGAAGCTGTCAGTACTGCTATTTACACACTGAACAAAGTACAATTGAAGAAAGACACCAAGAAGACACCTTATGAGCTATGGTATGGATACACACCCAATGTAAGTTATTTCAAAATTTTTGGCAGTCAATGTTATATCTTAAAAGATAATAGAAATGGAAAACTTGACTCCAAGAGTGATGAAGGAATTTTTCTAGGGTATTCTACCAAGAGCAAGGCTTACAAATGTCTAAACAAAGCCTCTAACAAAATTATTGAAAGTGCAAATCTAAAGATAGATGAATTTATAGAGAAGAATGAACAAGAAAGCACTAAAGAGCCAGAGGACTACAATAAGTTCACTTACAATGAAGAACCTGACACTCTAACCTACCAACAATGTAGAGCCCCTGAGCTACAAATCATTAATCTAGAGCATCAGGCTGCAAATACCGACGGTCAGGATAATGATCAAGATAATGTGCAAGGTGATGAAGAACAAAATGAAGATCAAAATAATGATCAAGCTGATAGACAAAGAACTGTACCTGTACTTGCAAGAATGTAAGAAGGAATCATCCAAAGGTCCAGAGCATAGGAGATAAGAAAGTTGGTACAAGAACAAGAAGTGAGTCTTTAAACTCAAATTATTTAATTTGTGAGTTTGAGCCAAAATCTGTCAATGCTGCACTAGATAATGAGGAATGAATAAGTGCTATGAATGATGAGATTGAGAAGATTGAGAAAAACAAAATATGGTCACTTGTGCCAAGACCAGATGACAAGAATTTCATTGGTACAAAATGGATATTCAGGAATAAGCTGAATGAGAATGGAGAAGTCACAAGGAACAAAGAAAGACTAGTATGCAAGGGGTATGCACAAGAGGAAGGTATAGACTATGGAGAGACCTTTGCACCTGTTGCTAGGATAGAAGGAGTAAGGATATTACTTGCTTATGCTGCATTCAAAGGATTCAAGGTATACCAAATGGATGTCAAGTCAGCATTCCTAAATGGAATACTTGAAGAAGAGGTATGCATTGAACAACCATAAGGGTTTGTTGATCTAGACAAGAAGGACATGGTATGTAGCTTCACAAAGCATTGTATGGATTGAAACAAGCTCCTAGAGCCTGGTATGAATGACTTCATTCCTATCTAATAAGTATTGGACTTGTAAGGACTAGTGAAAACAATAATCTTTATTTAAAAGAAGATACTGATGCTAACACCTTGATTGCTGAAATATTTGTTGATGACATCATATTTGGAGGAAATGATATGCTATGTAAATCATTTTCTAGTGAGATGAGAAAATAATTTGAGATGTCTATGTTTGGTGAGATCAACTTCTTTCTTGGTCTCCAGATCATGCAACAAGGAGAAGGTATTTTCATTACACAGTCCAAGTACATCAAAGAGGTCCTGCAAATATTCAAGATGGAAGATTCCAAACTAGTTGGAACACTGATGGCTACTGGATGTAAGTTGAAAAATGAGGACAAGACAACAGAGATATCCGACTTTGTACAGATCAATGATTGGAAAAATCATGTATATTGTACACACTAGACTAGATATTGCACATACAATGGGAATTGTTGCTAGATTTTCTGCTAACCCCAGGGAATCACATATGACTGCTGTAAAAGGAATTCTAAGATATCTGAAGAATACTGAAGAATTTGGCTTATGGTATATAAGAGAAGGCAAATTTGAACTAAAGGTGTTTACCATTGCTGATTGGGCTGGAAATCTTGATGATTGGAAGAGCACAACTGGAGGAGCATTCTTTATGGGTGACAGAATTGTCACATGGATTAGCAAGAAGCAGGGATGCATCTCTCAGTCTACTGCAGAAGCAAAGTATGTTGTTATTGCTGCAAATTGCTCAAATATTGCATGGATCAAAGAGTTGCTGGAAGGCATGCATATGAAGATCTTAGAACCAGTGATTATCTATTGTGATAACACCAGTGCAATAAATTTTTCCAAGAATCTAGTCATGCATGCAAAGAATAAACACATTGCCACCAAGTATCATTACTTGAGAGAACAAGTTCAAGAAAAAGAGGTGATACTTGAGTATGTGCAATCAAAAGAACAATTGGCTGATATCTTCACCAAGCCACTGCCCAAGGATACGTTTGAGT
The DNA here is from genome assembly GCA_018584345.1 of Thuja plicata. Classification (NCBI taxonomy): domain Eukaryota; kingdom Viridiplantae; phylum Streptophyta; class Pinopsida; order Cupressales; family Cupressaceae; genus Thuja; species Thuja plicata. The sequence continues at coordinate 392,321 of MU224004.1, forward strand.
ACCTGAGAAAGAGACTAGGGGTAAAACCCTTGTCTACCAGTCAGTAAAAGACTGAAGGTTGAATCAACCTACTTATTATCATAATATCATTCATGTTGATGCAAGCAAAGAGAAGAACTTAAAAGCTACATCTATATACAGACATGTATATATCAAAATTGAACACCAGAGCACATTATTGTATTGTTGATGGATAAGGGAAATTCAAGGAATATATTATGGATAAGAGAGAAAAGATTGCTTGACATGAATGTCAGATACTTGTAACAATATTTGTTTGGAATTATTGTCAAAGGGAGAGAAAGTATCTATATTATCACATTATTCTAAGAGAAAAGGGAGAGATTATCCATTATCAAATTTACTCCAACATGGAGAGATTATATCCTAAGGGAGAGAAAATTGTATGAAAGATTACACAAAGGGAAGAGTTGATGACAAGACAAAAAGACATCACAAAAGAGAGAACAATCAAAGGAGAGAAATTGACACAAGAAGAAGATTCAACACATTAGTAAATATAAAGCTGCAAGAATCAAATCTAAGCTAAAATAGAGCTTACCGAAGTTCAGACATTTATCAGTTATCAAACAAAGATTGGTAGTTTGATGAATCTCAACAATTGTATTTCATATTGTATTAGAAATAGTATAATGTGATAATATAAGTTTAGTTGCCATCAATGCCAAAGGGAGAGATTGATGACATGTAACTGATTAAATGTTTGACAATGTTAAGTTGAAGATAATGCAAGGCATTAAATCAGTTAATGGTTTGTATTGTCATTGATGTCAACTTGATATCATCTGTACGGTCATGTATAAAATGCCAAAGACTTCAAAGAAGAAATGGAACAAAGGTTACGCTTTCAACAATGCATAAAAGTCAAGTATTCACTAAGTGACAGATAACATCGACAAAGTGCACACCATCGGTAAAGGCAAAGAAGAAAAGTCACAGTGATACCCAACAAGCATAAGACAGTGTTGCCCGATGAAGCAAACCAAAGGATGCCCGATGAGCGGATAACAGAGTTGCCCGATGAGTAAAAATCCAATGATGCCCGACAGACGGAGATCCTGAAGCTAACTAAAGTAACACCGACAGAACTGGTAGTTGTAACCGACGACTAACTAAAGAGTTGACTGACGAATAACTAAAGAGTTGACCGATGGAATAGAGAGTTCAGAAAATGAAAAAATATCTAGCTGGGAAGAGCTAAAGATAGACTTAACTGGTTGTTTTCTTTGTTTTATTCGACCAGAGTTAAGTAATTGATTTAAAGTTGATTTGTATAGTTGGCAAGAAGATAACTACGAGATAAATCTAGAGTTATGCTTTAAATCAGATTGGATGGATTGTTTTTCATGCCAAGAATCAAGAATCAAGAATCAATGAATATTATGTCTATATAAGAGAAAAGCTTACTTCATTTCCGTATCACAAAAAGGGGATTAAGGGGAGTGAATAGAAAGAGGATGCTAATAAGAAACTAATGCAGAACAACTTCATACAGTACTGATTAATCAAGCTGAAGGAGAGCTAAGGAATTCTGCAGACACCGATGAACAGTGAACACAACATCAAAAAGTAGAAAGTATGGAGCACAAAAGAATTGAATTGATACATTGATCAGAGAGGTAATGTACTTAAATAGATCTGAAAATCTGCAATTCAAGTTGCATTAGAAATAGGTCATTTTGTTTCAGTTTAACCATTGAAGCATCAAGTCTCTTAATAGAGCAGGACTTAACAGTTTTCTATATATTGAGGTACATCCCAAGGAGTGCAAAAAAGGTTGATTCATGAAAGTAGTATTGGATATGCCCGATGACTATTGACAGTCTAAGAGAGAAGTTGATTCAAGGATGGCAGCATTAGATGCCTGATACTAAGTGACAACCTATATGTGTAAAATACTCTAACAAGGTCACACCTAAAAGTGTGTTTGTAACCTTTAACAAGGTTGGCTCTTAACAGGGCTCACTTCAGAAGAGTAAAAATTTGGGGTACCGGTCCCAGTAGTTTTTTCCCTTAACAGGGTTTCCACGTAAAAAATCCATGTGTTATGTGTGTATGGTTTATTACTTTACTGTTTTACATTTCACATATGCATTTCTGGATTTATTGGTATACTCTGCATATTTACTGTATTTCGGTAAATAGTTATACTGCTTATCGATAATCAAGGAGAATAAGGACAGACAAGGAAAACTGACAGATAGTTAATCATTATAAGTATTTCATGGCATGCATCTTGTAGGGACATAATAATATGAGGTTTATTTGAATGGTGGTTAGATTAAGGATAAGTTTTTGAGGCCACTGATTCACCCCCGCTCTCAGTTATTACTAACAATGATAGGATAATGGCATGGTTCACTGAATGGTACGTGTTCACAAGAATGGACATGTCAAGAGGATTTTAAAAACATGTTTTATTTTTTACTTCCTTATTTTATATCAAGATCAAGGGATGGATTTGGATAGGATAATGATAAGACAAGGATATGACATGAAGGGATAAGAAAGATCAAAATGATGGATAAGTTATATGGACTGAAGGGTTGGATAAGGACCAATGATAAGAACTAAAATAAATGTGAATAGGACTAACGATAAGGACCAAAAGGGATATGGACAATGTGAAGCATATAGGACATATTATGCTTATGAAGATCCTCGACCTTGTCAAGATAAAAGATGAAAAAGGGGAAAAAGGATGCAAAGAAGGATAATGGATATGGGGGATAAAGGATAATGGAGGACGTGATGGAAGCTCAAGGATGGAAAAGGAAACATGGATGCAAAGAAGGATGATGGATATGATGGATAAATGATAATAGATACGAGTGACACATGACATGATGGATATGATAACCTGGATTAAATATTCCCCCAAGTATGGAACACAAGATGTTCATAGATTATGCGTGATGCTTGTTTACTAGGCTTTCATCATGGTACTTTCCAAAAGCACTCGTTTTCCAGGTTTTCATTGGTGGACAAATGCATTTGTTTCTTTAATTGATGCATGATAGAAAATGGACGAATGACTCAAGTATCTTTTTCTTTGGATGATACACTTGAAATATATGCAATAATGAACCATGCATATGAAGGTATGCACAAAGATGTTGGTAAGAGGGGAAATGATATGGATGATTGGACATAAAGGATTGGATAAGGTGGATGAAAGGTTGGAAAGTAGGTGTTGGATAATTAAGGGGGTGTAAGAAGACTTGAATTTGAGTGGATGGGAATGTGGGAAATAAAAAAATTGACACACACCTTGAGTGGTGGTGAAGTGATGGAGGAAAATAAAATTTGGAATTTGGAGTAATGGATGTGGAATTTGGGACATAAGGACAATAAATAGATTTGGAAAATGGAATACATTTAGATGGAGACAACAATTTTAGATGTCATCTTTGATTTGTCTTTAGAATGTTGTTCTTTGAGGAGCCACTTGGGAATCCACATGGCTTTTTACTTTTCATTCTTTTGTGGTTCCTCAGAATGCATTGCTTGCACAAGAGTCTTGGGAAACCCATATAGCTTTTGAATTTTCTTTTTGTTTAGTTGGCCATTGTGACCTTTTGGATAAATCTTTTTCTTTTTGGATCGTATTTTTTTTTATTTTTACATGTCGATTAGATGGGACATGTTGATCCTTGAATATACAAGGATTGCTTAGCTTATGGATTTTATGCTTGGAATGTAAATTGCTTGGAAAATAAATGAGATTCTCAGATGGATAAGAATTATATGGTGGCCTTTTGGATGGGTGGTTTGGTTGGAGGTTCTCAAATATGTGTTCCTTTTATGATCTTGGTTCATGAAAGAGTAAGTTGATTGTGAGCTAATGGATGGAGGGATACATGGACCTAAGACAGATGGAAGGGTTGAAGGGGGAGGTGTATGCTTCAATTTAGACTTTTTGGGAATAAAAAAATCTTGATAATATGGTATGCAACTGAGGCCATGACCATTATGATTTTCTATGATATGGATTGGTTATAATATGCCTTTAATGTGGAGGCCTAACCCCTTTCCTTGATAATGCACAATTTTACAACTACCAATGGTATAATTTTTGCTTTGGGAATAAGATGCGAGTCCATTTTGAGGTGGATATGACATGCATGACATGATAGGATTACAAATTAGACTGAACCAAATGTAAGTGGAGGAACCCATTTGATATGTAACAAGTTCATGAACATCTTGAATATAATCATTAGAATCATGAGTGGGATTAAGAGACATGAAATGTTATTAATGAGGTGGAATAGTAGGAATGATGGGATCATTTATAAAATAAGATCTCATGGTTGAAATGGGGGAATAAGCCATGGGGATGATGGGATAGAGTGATCTTTAGGAGGATCCAGAGGGATGGTGAGATCTTGTGGTGGACATGAAGGTGAAGGGATAATTTGATCTCAAATTGGAAGGGGATCATAAATATCCATATTAAGAGTATTATGCTCTTGAACTTGGACAAAATCATTAGAAAGAATGGAAGGAATGCCATGATCTTGCTTAGGAAGTGAAATATTGATAAGAATTGGATGTACACTTTGTTCTTGGGACAAATGGGAATCGTCATTGATACGATGGACACAAATGGTAGGATGATTATTATATTTTGGGAAGATGGGATCTTGGTCAATAATTGTATTAGATTGATCATTCTTGGGATCTTGATCTTGATTTGTTTCAGGACTCATTTCGTCATTCTTTGAATCATCCTCTTGAAATGGGGTATGATTAAGAATAGGCATGAGGGATTTGGGGAAGCATTTAATGTTTTGACATGTCTGAGATAGATTTTGAAGGAGACTCTCTGGAATGGGTTTGTTTGGAAATGGAGAACATGGTGGTGGTGGTAGCATTAGGTCTAGAATTCTTGAATCATGGAAGGGACATGTATTAAAAAAAGGGATTACCTTGGAAATATATTGTGGATATCCCTTGGCAGGAATTATAATTTGAGGTACATTTCTGTTGTAAAAATTCAAGGGTTGAAGGAATTTTGGGAGATATGGAGGCTAATTGAGGAAATTTTTTTGGATGAGATATGGACGTTCCATTAGTGTGATTTCTATGGAATGAGCCATTTCTATACATGGGTGGATGATTCTCATCATGCTCAATTTTTTTTCTTTTGTATAACCCATTTTTTGAGGTAAATATTTGAGAGTTTCAGTTTGGAATTTTTGTTTTTTGGAAAATTTTGTTTTCTAATTACACATTGACATTTGCATACTATAATATATTTGTTGATTAAAATTATGAAACAATGGGTGACACATTGAATCTTCTTGGTTGGTGTCCAAGGATGGTGTGTTTGTATTTGTGTTGGTTTGGGAAGTCCTTAATGGTGCACTTGAGGATATACAAGGAGCTTTAATGGCACATGATGTCACAAATGCTAAAATTGTTTGTGTAATTATATGTGACCTTGCTAGGGATCGATTTATTTGTAAAATTACTTGTCGTCCAAGGGTTGTGTGGTTGCTTGAGGAACAATAAATTGATTCAAGGCCTGACTGAATGTGGATTGATTTGGGACTTGGTTGTGGTGATTGATTTGGGACTTGGTTGAATGGGGTTGACTTGGGATCAGATTAAAATTTGTGTTTGTTGGTTGAAGTTGGTTTCTCTTTTTAATTTTTGAGATGAGAGATGGTATGGCCATTTTTGAAATCTTAGATTTTATATCAATTTGTGGAAATTTTGTATTTTTGTCTCCAAATTGTTTTAGCAATTCTTTTGTCTTGGATCTAATCCTTTCACTATTATGCTCTTTGTTCAAAGATATCTATTTTTTGAGCTAGTTTATCCTATAGTGATGGTGATCCTTGTTGAGCTATACCAAATGGTGGTTTCATGTTCATGGGTGGGCCAATATTAAAACGTGATTCAAAACCTGGTTGTATGATGTAGCCATGTTGTGTTGGAAGGAATTGAAGCTGTGTTTGAAAACTTGGTATTGTGTCATACATTGGACTATACATGGGTTGTCATGATAATTCTTGTTGTCTCCAGAAATCTTGGGACCTTGTTTCAATACCTATGGGTGTGGACGTAGATGACATATTCCTAAGGGGATGAAAAATATAACACTAAGGGATTGATGATAAATGAAACCTTAGGGAAATAATATGTTCCCAATAACTCTAAAATGCTTTAGGTAATGTAAACCTAAGGTGATAAATGAGACTCTAAATATGGTCTAAAAATATGAAGACAAAGGGTAGGATGATATGATAATGCAAGATGTAAGGAGGGGATGCAATGTCTAAAGGTGTACTAACAAAAATGGGGATAAAGTACAATGTGATAATGATAAGATTATGACATGGTCAAAGGGTCTAAAATGAAAACTAAGGGTAAGAAAAAAATGAAAGATCTAAATGCAAGTAGGGACAAGGACCAAGTGAAAGGATGACCACAAGATATGATAAGTCCAAAAGGATAAGACAAAATGTTAGAAAGGACAAAGGTTTTAAATGAAGCCTAAGGACACAAACTAGGACAAGTGTAATAAAAGACCCAATAAGGTATGCAAGGAATGGATTAAGGAAATGATCAAAGGGATGACCTAAGATGCAAGGAGACTATGCAAGTGAGGTAACCTAAGGGACACACACACACACACACACACACACACACACACACACACACACACACACACACACACACACACACACACACACACACATATATATATGGAATTTTNAGACACACACACACACACACACACACACACACACACACACACACACACACACACACACACACACACACACACACACACACATATATATATGGAATTTTTTTGATTAGGGTAAAAATAGGTTTTGAAGGGGCCCCAAAACCCTGTACAAGAAGATTTTGATAGGAATATGAAACCCAACTAAGATGAAACTCTGCTAAAGGAATAACATTTCATACCAGCAGACCAAAGATAGTAAACTGTCAGCAGCTAACCAAAATGAGACTCTGAAACCCCAACTGCCCAAAGAACAAGCAACAACCTTAAGCCATTAACATAATTGGAGTATTAAAACTCCCCATATAAATTTCCATGGTTTTGACATGGATCCCTGAACCAACAATTCCAACATCATAGAGAACCATAGCCCCAAACCCAAACTTTAACCCTAACCAAAAATAACCATCCTCCAGTATGGGGCCTTAAAAACTTTCAGCATCCACATGGAGGTACCAGCCAACCACAAACAACAAGCAAAGAAAAAAGGGAAAACCATAATTTCCCTCAACCTCCTCAAAAGCAACAAGTCTAAAATCTTCTAGCACCAAAGCGAGACCTCCAACACTGATCTGGATTTTAAGCATAGCCTGCTTAGATTGCAGAAAGCTAACCCCCAACCATTTCCAACAAAATTTCATGTGGTAACTTGACAGAGGCACACTCCACTACCATTAGTCTCCTCCCAACAACCGTAGACCAACTCAATAGGTTGAGCCCCCACCTCAACAGAGTCTTCCACCTCAATAGGAAGCCAGGGAGAAGATAGATGAAGAGCAGCAAGACTCCACCACTAAGATACCGCATGAAAATCTCCCCCCTCAATAGGGCTATACTCCACCTCAAAAGGAGTATAGTATAGTGGAAATAAGCCAAAAAGGGAAACAACCCTACACTATATAGCTTCCAGCAACAGGGGACAACAAAAAAAACCAAAATCAAAACATTGAAACAGGAAAAGAAATGAACAACCCAGATAGGGTCCAACCATTCGTCCCTCATGAAACAGGCTAGCCACCATTCAAGATTCTCATAAGTTCTGATTTTAGGCTTCTCTTCCACAACTAAAATTTTCCCTCTGCCACGAGCAAGGCAGAGAAAGCTGAAAAGAGTCCAAAGGGGGAAATGGGGCTGCTTCTTGCAAGCACATCCAACTTTCCTCACCACCATATACACCTCCCCTAAATCTTCCAAAGAGAGTTGCAAGGGTCTCCCCACACAACTATCCACAACAAAGGAGCAACCAACACCGATAGCCTTCTGCCTATCGGCCTCCGCTTGGTTAGGGAGAAGATATTCCAGTCTCACGCTGCCCTCCCCAAAATCTGCCAGGATCTCCCGTGCAGCAGCACCCTCCACTGCATTCTATGATGCTAGGTCCCCCCTTGCCCCACCTCCCCCATCACCGACACTCTCCTCACCTCCCTCTGCGTCTTCCTCCGCTGTCCCCATTCCCACTCCTCCACAAACCCTAGCTCCTTTGCCATGCTGCATCGCGCATTAGTCTAATCCTCCAAAATTTTATGGATGGAACCAAGGATTTAGGCACTACAGGAAAGAAACCCCACCATTTCTCCAAGGCTCTCCCCATGGAAAATCATGCTCCATTTTTAACACGGTAGAGACGAACCTGTGAGGTTTGATCCTTGGTTGTTGGCACTACAGGCAAGAAGCCCCACCATTTCACCAAAGGGTCATCCTCCACATATATATGGAAAGTTGTAGAAAAAAATCTATAATGTTTGAGTTTGGGTAATGTTCAAGGTTTGATATTGTAGACACCCTAAAATTGACAGACTTGTGACCTTGTATTTAATTACTAATTTTTATCTATTAATTAATGGTCTCTTTAATCATTAGTTAAATTATCTATTTCTTCTAAATCTGATCCTCTAATCATTTAATCATTTCTTCAAAATTTAATTAAATAATTAATTTTATTTAATTAATAAACCTTAATTAATTAATCTTTATTAGTTAATTAAGTTCAATTTCTTAAAACTTTAAATTTAATTATTTAAACTTATTAATTAATGGTTTATTTATTCATTAGTTAATCATCTATTTATTCTAAATATAATCCTCTAATCATTTAATCATTTCTTCAAAATTAATAAAATAATTAAATTTTATTTAATTAATAAACCTTAATTAATCTTTATCATTTAATTAAGTTCAATTTTCTAAAAGTTTAAATTTAATTATTTAAAATTATTAATTAATGACTTCTTTAATCATTAGTTAATCATCTTTTTCTTCTAAATCTAATCCTCTAATCATTTAATCATTTCTTCAAAATTAATTAAATAATTAATTTTATTTAATAAATAAACCTTAATTAATTAATATTTATTAGTTAATTAAATTCAATTTCCTAAAGTTTAAATTTAAATATTTAAACTTATTAATCATTCTTCTATTTAAATTAATTTAATTTCACTCTTAATTCTATTTTAAATCAAAATAGAATTCAAATATCTCATTTATGAGTATTTTAATTTCTAAAATCAAATAGATAATCAAATAAATCTTCTCTCTAGTTTAAAAAAGGGAACTCATGATCAATCTTTGTAATTGCATAAATGATTCCCCCTTCTGTCTAGTTCAAAAAGGGAACTCATGTGCTATCTCTATGATTGCATAAATTGCTCCATCTTCTCTCCAGTTCAAAAAATAGAACTCATAATCAACACTACAGTTGACTCAACCAATTCCTATTCTCTTCAGTTAAGAGGAGAAGTTTACTAATTCCTTCTTAAATTATTATTGATCTCAACCATCCATTTCAAATTATCTGGGATCAATCTCATCTGTCCAAATTATTTCCATATTCTATATAATCTACCCTTCTCAACCATGTGAGAGGATCTAGGATCTCCAACTTTGTGCACAATTGCTATACAAGATTTTCGTATGAAGCATCAAGAAAAGTCATTATCATTTGGATCTCATTTTCTCAACACTCCCATGTCATAGATGTTGTCAATGCCAATACTGAGCACCATCCATACAACATTTTAGGAGTATATAGAAGCAATAAAAGCTTCAAGCATTGGGGTTTGCATTTATTTATTTTCCTTTCTAACGCTTGTTATTTTATTGTTCATAGACTCATTCTTAGTAGTTTGTTGATTTATTTCATTGCAAATCGGTGCTACTAACCATCTTATTTGAGTGTGCAGACATAGACCTATACATTCTGGTGAACCCGACGTAAACTTTGGTCATATCTTTCAAATCGCATTAAATTTTTTTATGAAATTTATTTTGCAGGTTTATGATGATCTAAGGAGGCCACAATACAAAATTCAGATTTTTATGGGTTCTTTTATTGTTTTTATAATTTTTTTATAATATTTCATAAAAAATCATTTCTGGGCACAAATCAAAGTTTCTTTTCAAACAAATTACATTTTTAGAAAGGGGGATTATTGTCTGTGATTTTAATGTTTGTGAAAAATATTTGCAAAAATAATAGATCTTTTAAAACTGCTCTGTTATGATAAAATGGATCCCTAGGGCACAAATTAAGAAATTATGACCTAAACTTGTTTTTGCAGGTATTGGTGGACATAAGAAAGCTACAATAAAATATTTTGATTTTTTTGAATTTGTTTCAATTTTTTATAATTGTTTTATGATATTTCATAAAAAAATAATTTCAGACACAAATCAACATTTATTTTTCAAAAAAGTTATAATTTTGGAGAGTTCTTGAAATTGTACAGGGGGTTTATTCACTGTTATTTTAATTTTCCTAAAAAATATTTAAAAAAAAAGAAAGATCTTAGAATTTATTTTTTGTGTGTAGGTGCAAGTGAATTAGTTTTATCAAAAAATATTGTTTCAAAACTAAAAATGACATTTGCTTCTCTCCTGCCTAAATTATCATTCTCTATTGTAAAAAGACACATCTTCATTGTTGAAAATATGCACTTGATGTAATGAAAAAACATAGCGGGCCACCAAAGCACAATAAAGTTAAAATTCAGAAGCTTGTTGAGCAACAAAAAAGAGAGTGAGAGATTAAATAGAACTAAGAACATGCACGCCAATTAATAATTGAGACACTTAAGGAAGAGATCGGTTATGAAGGTCTTATAAACACATATCTAGACAAGGTAAGAGAATTTGCTGAGAAATTCAATTGTCATTATATCAATACTAGCACGCTTGTGGATTATGAGATCTAAATTGCAAGGATTTTTTGGTACTAACGATTTCGTGATAGCTTTTGGCGTGGAAGCAACTTAATTTTTCCTAAATCTAAAATCAATTCATTTGTCTTTTGGTGCTTAAAAAGAAAAGTGTATGCTCAAACATCACAATATCATCTTTCAAATTGGTGCATAAAATTGACGTGTGGTTGACAACTGAACAAGGCAAAGAAATTTTGAAATTGGTGCACTTAAAACTAAACAAGCAAATATCATTTGGTTTGGGCTTAAAATTGAACTCGCGTGCTTATATGGATGGTAGTTGAGTTCACATTTGATCTTTTGGTTCTTAATGTGATTAGCCGTGTGTTTTGAGTCTTTGGCACGCTTGCACAATCTATTAGAATAAAAAACTTTTTCAAATTTTTAGAGATGTCTGTCTAGGAAAAGTGCTTCTTCCTTAGAGGACGACCTCAAACTAGTAATCCTTCTGATCGGTATATAAAAAAGATGTGGGACAAAGCTCTATCTTATATCTAGCCAAGCTTGGACGAGGTGTATTGATGATATTATGGATCGGGTGAAGTATCCCTAAGTAGCCAACATGGTCAACGAGGCTCTTAAGTGAGTCACACATGTACAAATTGATTGGATAAACACCACATACCTTACTATAACCTAGTTAATTAGAGACCCACCCGATTCACCTCCAAATCAAGTGTCTTATTATAGTGCAAGGGGTTGCAAAATTTCCCCCCGAGATTCCCAATATATGTGTTCTAGGGTATTGTGTTGATGAAAGAGATCTTCATTAACACGAAAAAAATACTTAGGAAAGGCAAAAACATGGGAACCTATGTCGTGGATCTTCGTTTCCTAGTAGAGTGACAATTGCTGTGTGAGCTGATGACCATCAAAAGCATTGGGCCTATAATATTACATCTTGAATCCAATTGACCATAGATTAATCAGACTGTTTCTATTTTGACCATGTGAAAAAAATGAAGCTTGAAAAAGTTGTTGAACATACACTGATTAATCTTGGATCTACAAACATTGTGTCTACTGTATTTTCTGGTGTGATAATTTTTAACGCAAAACCAACATCTTACAAAATCAAACGAGTCCAACATGTTGAGTGTCCAGGGTGTCAACAAAAGTCTATTCTAGAAAACGTATTACCTCACTATCCTAGAATTGTTTTATCAGGAAAATTCAAAACTACAATCAAATTTTCAAGACTGTCATATGCTGCCACAATTGACAGAAGTTTTCCGCAATCAATCAAAATACCTGTGCACTTATTCGGTGAAAACAATTTGGGTTCCTACGTTAGAAAACTACATTTTATCAGTCTAGAACCTTGTAAAATCTCCTGTGTCATGTGAAAGGACAACATGTACATTTTGGGAAATAACAAAGAATTAGTGAAATCTCATACATCTAGGATTACCTCTCTTTTATGATTCAGTTGTTGTTTAGCATTGCTAATTTAATAGTTTAGATTAGATTATCTTGATCTCATTATCTCAGTTTCATCACCCTTTTATAGTGACTCTGTCTCATCTAAGACAAGATTTAAATCATATCTTATCATCATCAATCTCTGAGATCAATAGAAGTCAAAGTTTTTTCTTAGAATTACCGTTGTTAAACAAGAGCTCAAACTCTCTTCAAGAGGTTGTCCCTTTTGTTTGTTTTACGTCACTCATTTTAGTTAAATCTTGGAAAACACCATGTCATTTTTACCTTATGGAGGACCTTATACTAGGTCAAAGGCTAGATACCAACAAGATGAATTATATGTTAACCTATTTCCTCATGGGAAGAACAACCATAGATTGATCCATTCAGACACACTGATCCCTCGCTATACACTGAAAATGTGCCTACACTTCCACGTGGTTCCCAAAGGCCAAATATTTTTCAAGATATCACACATGAAGAGTTAGAAGACATATAAAAAGATTCTTATTCTGCACAAGTGGTAGACACTGTGGTAGAAAGATATCTTGAGAGATTCCTAGCAATGTTAATCAACAAAGGAGTCAAACTTCTTGCTGAATTTAATGTATCCACAATATGGCCTGAAAACCCATTGGAAGGACGAAGTACAACTAAAATCTCTCAAATTAATCATTGGTGTCTCAAAAATTTTCTATGCCATTATCAACATTTACAACATCAACACAGATAGTGTCTTCACAAACTAGCTCATTCAATCAAGATAGTTCATCTTCTACTCAAAACATGATTGGTTCCCAAATGAGTGCATCCATGGTTTCTAGTTCATCTCAGGCACTTGCCTCATTAGATCTCTCATCAAGTGCTCAATTTTTTTCATCAACACCTCAGAAAAGCTATAACCCATTCATCACTACCCAAACATCACAATATATTCCCACTGGCCTTAGATCTAAGTCATCACAATAACTTGGATAAATCTCTATAGCTCCAATGTTACACAATGTCCCCCAAGGGATAAATCTTTAGTCCAATATAGGTATCAACAAGAATAGTCACAACAACCTTAGACCCATCATTTACCTCAATATCAACAAAACAATACGTTTGGGAATAAATACCAAATCCCAAGAATATTGTACATCCCAACGCAAGGGACTCAAAGGAAAAGTATTATACCAACTACGAGACAAAGATCCAATGCTAGAAATGTTCCTCAATTTCAAACAGACATTCTAATACAACAAGTGCAAAACCTACAAACTCAAATGATGGATATTCAAAATTAGGGATGACTATTTCCACGTAGTTTAGCCTGACCTGCAATGGAATGGTTCTCTCACTTACCACATGGTATTCACTCTTGGGGTGAATTGGCTAAACACTTTATCGCTCACTTCCATCACAACATAGAACGCAAGGTCAACATTAAGGACCTTTGCGATATCAAGCAAAAAGAAGGTGAATCTTTTGTTAAATTTTTACACAGATGGAGAAACACAACCAACATAATTACATATGATGTTCCTGAGAAAGATCTAATAGTCATGTTCATCGATAATTTGATCCCAAACATGTCTTTTTCTACAAAACTCCAACTCACTCCCAATTTAAAACAAATGATAGAATGAGGCGTTCGATGCGAGAAAAATTTAGTCAAAAGAGGAATTCTTGCGGATCCTACTCAAACAAACACCACTAAAAATTCAATTGATAAATCTAAGTGGTGGAACAAAAATAAAAATGTCACCAACGATGGTGTCATTGATGTCAAGACGATCAATTATGCTTAACCAAATATTTCTTTACCAGGGGCACTCATGAAAACCCCACTATAAAATACTCAAGTTCAAACACCAACTGTTCAAGTGACAATAGTATCCCAGAATCAACCCAACATGCAACACCAACAACAATTTCCTTTTCTGAAATGTGAGTACACCCCACTAGGATAATTGATCAAATCAACACTGAAAAATTTGATCCAAGATAATACGACCACTTTACCATAAATTAGGGAATTTGAAAATTATGCTATAAAACCTAAGTGGTGGAAGGATAATGATTTTTGTGAGTATCATCATGTCAAGGGTCATAAGGCATAAAATTTTTATCAATTAAAAAATGCTATACAAGACTTAATTGAACAAGGGATAATCGATGTTAACAATACTCAATCCAAGGGTACCATAGATCATACCATCTTCAATGATCCTTTTCATAACCATAATAAAGGGAAATCCTCTGCATCTTGTAGTCAGTCCAAAAAATTTGATTATACCTATTCTAGCTCTGATAGAATGATAGATTGCATAAATCCTACATAAATCCAAGTTTCTACCATCACTATTAGAGATAATATTGCCAAATGCACTGTTACAACTGTGGTTTTTTTACCCTCTTACAAGGGTTTCCAAGATAAAATTAGTGGTGTTATGGTTTATGATTTGTGGTTGATTGAATTACTTTACTTTTATTACATAGTTACAGTTACTTGTTTGATTTTTTGGAAGTTACTTACGAGCATATTCATATCTTTGGTTGAATTAGTATATGTTCCATTTACACTGATTTACCCCCCCTCTTAGTGCTTTTATATATTGAAAATTGGTATTATAGCTTTGTTCCCTTAAAGAAGTCTAACAAATTGGGATTGATCCTTAAGGGAGATATGGAGTTTTATAGAAGACAACTTACTAAGGCTGAGGAAATGATTGAGAAACTTAAAGACCAGTTGAAGATCTCTAGGGGTAAGATACAAGAGCTTCTCAAATAGTTGACTCAAAGTCAAGATCTTATTGAACCCCTTTCTGAGCAAAGTGGATTTGATGCATCTGTCGTTGAAGCTGTAACTTTAGAGAATGAGAAACTTTCCAATTATAACAAGGACATACAAAAGATGCTTGAAAATCCAAAGAAAGAAAAGAAAAAAACATTCTAAAGGAGTTGGAAAACTTCTCATTAAGAATGGGTGAAGATCTAGAAGTAAGGAGAGTTGTAGAAAAAGATAAGAAAGTTTTTGAGGATGCCCTAAAATCTAGAAATGAAACCCTAGAAGCTAAGGTGGATGATCTTTTCAGATCTAAGAAAAATACTGCTACATTGAGGGAACATCTACATGATACTAATAAAGAAAATGTTAATGGCATAGGTGAGAAGGAACATTTGAGAGATGAAAACACAAATTTGAAAGAAGAGTTGAAAAATTCTAATGCCTTGTTGAATAAGTTCAACAAGAGTTATGTTAAACTAGATGAAAAACTCTAATAAAAAATGAGACATGGTGAAAGACAAGGAATAGATTTTTCCAAATTTGAATTTGGTGATTCATCTGGTACTAAGGAAACTCATGAAGAGAAGAGTACACCCAAGGTGAAAAACAATAAATATAGTAAGAATAATTATAGACCGATATGTTTCAATTGTCACAAGGAAGGACATAATGCTAATGTTTTTTGGTCTAAATCTAGTCCATCTATTCCTAGATTTGCAAATTCTTTTGGTAGATCAAATTATTTTCAAGGTAATTGTTATTACTGTAACAAGTATGGTCATAATGCTAATGAGTGTAGGGATAGAAGCAACACTGTAAGGCCATTTGTGAACCAGAGAAGTCCTTACCAAAGGGAGAGAAAATTCAATGTTACCTGTTCTGTTTTTTACAACTTTGGACATACATAAGTGAATTACAGGATGAGAACTGGTAGAGGTAAAGATGGACCATGGAGGAAAAAAATTATGATGTGTTTCAATTGCAATAAGATTGGACATCTTGCTAGGTCTTGCAGAGTGGAGAATACATAGGTAAAGAAAGGATAATTAAAGTCTTCTGAAATGATAGAGAACTTCACTACATTAGGTAATGAGGAGAATTCATCATATGAATAAGTCAAAGCAATTGGCTTAGGGGGAGAAAAATAATTAAGATCTATAACCTATCCCCTAAGTTTGTATGCGCAGTAAGATGTATCAACATATTTAGATGCCTAATGATGTCTGATGAGGTAAATTGTATTGCTTAAGATTCTATGCAACCACATAATTTTTTTTATTATGACATAGCGACTTTTATGTTTCTAACCATTGTGACCAGTTAGGGTTACTATTTGACCATTTGCATTTATTACTTCAAATTAAGATGTTATAAAGGAAAAAGTGAAGTTCATTTGTCACTTTACACTCTATGAGACAAGAAGTGCATTTACGAGAATAAGCTAAGTGATTTCTAAGTGTTTACAAAGTAATTCTGGATTAGAGATTATGTTTTCATGCTTGAAGTGAAGTGGTGCGTGAAGAACCCAAGTAATGAACTGAAGCAATATCTCTGAGTTGGAAAGGTTCTGTTGTGAAGAGATCATTGTTAGCATTACTGACACACCTATGTTGGTTGAGATCACTAATGATCCGAGACCTATTTTCAAGTTACATCCTTTGAAGGTGACAAAGAATGATCCCTCTGGTGCCCTATCTTCAATACCTCATGGTGTACTGTTAACTAAAGATGTGAGATCCTTTATTCATTACAAAATTGAATATCTTAGATATAGTTCTATAGTAGATGCATTTGCTAGACTATGTGATGGAGCTAATCTAAAGGATGAGTAGAAGCATTTGATTGATAAGGGTTTTGCATATATTGTTGAACTACTTGATGATTTCAAAATTGATTGGATTAGATATGTTCAAAGTTGAGTCCATGATCAGTTTCTATGGCTGGACATACCACACAAGATTACCAAGTAAATTATCCAAGCAGTGACTAGATTGTGAGCGACCGACGATGTACCTATTTTAACAACTATTCCAGCTGGAGAGGTCACTCATCTTACAAAGTCTAAGAAAGATCAGTGTGCTATGAATATAAATGAAATTGAACATGTTGAAGTTAATTTTTCTTCAATCGTGATTAGTTACAAATTTTATCAGTCGATTCGATTGAACAATGTGCCCAATGGAGGCATACATGAAACTTATCAGATGATTAAGGAAAATTCTCAGTTCGCCTTGTGTGAGGTTATGAGAGGAAAGTTCTTTGTGCACATGGAAAGAATCAAGAAAGATAAGAAAAAGACATTCAAGTATCATTCACTACTGGTATGTATATTCTTCTATTTTCAAAATCATTTTCCTATAATTGGTCAGATTCAATGGTCAACTGAGAGAACTGTAGTAGTGCAAATCAAACAATGCATAATGATGTTAGGAAATAAGTTCAACAATGCTATGTGGAGTTATTTGAAGGATTTTAAGAAAAAATGCATGAGAAGGAATGTATCCCAACCAGTATAGTAGAGAATATAAAAATTATATATGTTTCATGTGGATACCGATACATGCATGTTGCAGGAAGTACAACCAAGAACATCTTGGGATTTACCGATGGGTTATGAAGTTGATGGTGATATTATGACACTTTATGCTGATGTGTTAATATCCAAACCAATTGATGTAACTACACCTAGATTTGGTACCTATGAAGAGACCTATTTGATAATTCATTCACAATTGATTACACCTATGATAGAGAGAAGAGTGAGGAAAAAGGTTGATGACTTAGATAAACAAAGTGGTTTTACAAAGGAGATGATGAATGAGATCAGGAAGAAATTTGAAACTGAATAGGCAAGAAATTATATTGTTGCAACAAAGAAAGTTGATGTAGAGGTTGTAATTCCTACCACCAGTAAAGCTACAGGTAGAACAACTAGGAGTTATACATTGAAAGAAAAGGAGAAGGAAGAAGAAAAGACACCCAGGACATTGCAAAGGACTTATAAGAGGAAGAAAAGAATGACTCAAGGTTACACAAAATATAAGAGAAAAAGAAAAAGGAATCCTACTACTGAATAAGGTGAACCTAAAACTGATTCAGATAAGGATCAAGCAGAATTGAATGCTAGTGTGAAGTAATCTAAAGTGGTTGTATGAAAACTAAGAAGCCAGTTAATCCTAATACTTTCAGAATTTTGACAACAAATATTATTGCAGAGAGTATTAGGGAGTATGGTGGTGTAACTGATTCAAATCGATGTTATGATAACTTTGATGATGCAAAGAAAAAATATATTGAAGATGTTGTTATTTAGAGTTTGCATAAGTTTTGTAGAGGACTCAGTGAAATACATAAGACTATACCAAATTCACTATACAAGAAGATTGAGGTGAGATGGATAGATTATTTGAGGCAAGATAGAGAAATGATGGAGAAAGCCTTTATCTTACTAAATCTTGAATTACCTATTGAAGATGTATATCTTTTAGTTGAGGCAATGAGACCTGGATTCAAAACAAAAACCAGAGTATGCAAGATACTTATTGGTGAATCTCACGCAGTACATGATGAGACAATTGTCATCATGAAGGAGGAATTGAAAGAACACAAACCATAAGAAACTATTCAAGAGGAGGTGACATTAGAGGAACTTGGTTCTACTGAAAAAGTAATTTATGATAGTCTAGGTAATTTATCTTTTGATGCACTGCAACAAGATCCTATTGTTGGTATTGCAGATGTGCAAGATAAAGATGGACAGAGGGATAATATTACAGAGGTGGTAATACCTAATTCTACTACTACAATTGGACAGAGGTGATAATGAAAAGAAAGATGAAGCTGATGTAGCAACGCATTTAGTGAAAAGAAAATTAAATATTGGCGAGAGTTCTAGTTCTAAGTTAAAGAGAAAATCTATTGATGTTCCTTAGGAAGAAAATGAGGATGATCTTAAAGATGAATATGTTGAGGCCATTCAAAGAACAATTAACATTTCAAAAATGAGTCCTGGTGAACTAATGATAATTTCATACATACTTAAGTTGAAAGCAAAAAGGGACCAATTAAGAACTGAGAAGAGACAAGCTCAAGTATTCGAGTCAGCTAGAGATATTTATTTGATCTTGTACCTAAAGTTGCATTTGATCCCAATGCTTCTACAATTGAACAAATAGATATTTTGGTCAGTTCTATTACTGAAAAAGTTTCAAGTTTGGAAGATGCAACTATGAATAGAGCTAAGTTGGAGTATGGGAAGAAGAGGACTGAGAAGTTTATTGAAACCATTACATTGCACACAGGACAACTTATAGTTCAAGTCACTAAGGTAAAGGAAACTTTGAAGAAAATTGGTAAATTTTTAGCCAAGGTTTCTGATTTTTCATTGTTTACTCAATATTTGGAGCTTAAGAAAAATGAAGCTTAGCAGGAGCTTAAATATTTGATTTCTACTTTTGAACCTATTTTACACAGAGTTATAGCCTATAGATCATAAGTAAAGGTGATAAATCACAAGTTGAAAACATTGCAAGGAGAACAAGACAAGATGATAACAAGATTGCCCGAGTTGCAGAGTTATTTGATTCCTACACTTGATGTTATGCAACAGACTGTTAAATAAATAGAGGTATCCCTTTCATTAGCTAATATGAGTACTCTTGAAGCCATGTAAGTGTTATTTTCTATTTTTCATGAACAACTCAAAGGCATTATACATTTGTAGAAATCATGGGAGAATTCATTAGATACTGCAAAAGAAAAATTCATAGATGTTTTTGCAAGGCTATGATATGTAAGTTTTTCATTTTGAATCTAAGTTTTGTACCTTTTTCATTGTTGTTAAAGGGGGATTAATTTGTAGAAGTTCAGTGAAATGGGGAGTAATCGGTATGGTGAAAATACAGTTGAGAAAGTGATCGGTATACAACAAATAATTATATTACCTATTGCTCTATATATGTTTTTATATCAATGCCAAAGGGGGATATTGTTGGAATTATGATGAATTTTGGTAGGGAAATGGTGAGTTTTAGTTTTTCATTGTTGGCAACTTATTAACTCTATTAATTTTTCTGCATAGGTTACCCTAACTGATTGACAAAATGAATAGGTGAAGCATATATGCTAAGTTTTCTGATTGGTGAGTAGGAAGTCAATAAAAGGTTTATGTTTTGAGTAGTGCTTGAGATGGTGAGAATATTGGGAGACGAGATCATTAAAATAGTATTTTTTATGTTCAGAGGAGTATAGATTTACGATCACAATAGTTAACTCAGTAGTGTGTGAAAGATATTTTTTTAGTAGTTGTTCTATGTGAACTGGTTGAGTTACCGATTGAAACCTAATGATCAGATGGTTGAGGCGATTAAGTTAATCATGATGTTTTGTATTAAATGTTGGTATTACATTTTTGGGCCGATATGTGAATATTTATTGACACAAAGTTTCATGAGTTAAGTGAAATTGAGGGACGACTTGTGGATTGTTTTTAATGTTTAACCGACTTAAGAACAACTATAAAAAGGGATGATAAATTAGAGGTTTAGGGTTTTTGATCATGTTTTTGGTGGTTGCAATCAGAGACAAAGATATTGTATTGCGTCAAGAGTTCAAATACTGAATTGGATCTTACAAGAAAGCAGTGCCATTCCAGATCAACAAATTGAGTTCATTTCTTAAGGCTAACTCTAATAGGTTAGCAAGGCTAAAAACCTTAACAAGATGGATCCTAAAATATCTTATTGTGTAAATCACAAGGTGAATTTTGAGGAGTTAAAAATACTCTAGAAATGTAGATCTTAATAGATCTCATTGTACTTCTAACAAGGTACTACTCGCTCCTAATAGGGTGAGACCCTAACAGGATGTTGTAAGCTCCTAACAGGGCAACTCTTTTAACTACAATAAAGATATTTGTGAGTGTCATCCCCACCATAGTTTTCTCCCCTCTTACATGGGTTTCCATGATAAAATTAGTGGTGTTATGGTTTTTGATTTGTGGTTGACTGAATTACTTTACTTCTATTGCATAGTTACAATTGCTTATTTGATTTTGTGCAAGTTACTTAAGAGCATAAATATATCTTTGGTTGAATTAGTATATGTTCTATTTACACAGATTCACCTACCTCTAAGTGCTTCTATATATTAAAAAATATATGAAATGTTTGTTGGCATATAGGCATGTTGGATGTGTTTTCATTGATGTCAACATATAAAAGGAATAAGAGGAATTATAGGAACTAGAGGAATTGATCAAAAGATTTATTTGATTGTTGCTACCTTAGATATTGCAAGTTAGACAATGGAACATGATGTTTAGAGGTTCGACAATAATAAAATATCATAGATATGAACTCACACACATGGGATATTGTTGAAAAAGGTAAATACTTAGTTCAGTCCAAGTTTCAAAGGATATCATGAAGATCTGAACATGATTCAAGGTCATGATTCGTGATTGGCATATTGGGTGACAGACAGTGTTGAAAGGAAGACAAAAAAAGGTTTGGTGTGCATTAAAAAGTTAGAATTTCATGGAGAAAAACTAGGAGTATGTTGGGGACATACTCAGGTGTCTTCAACTCAGAGGGTTTTTACTTCAAAGGTCCACAAGGCATACTCTTAATGTCTTAGAGACTTGTTGATAGTGTTCTTCAAGTATTGATAGAAAAGAGCTGGAAAATCCAATGGTTGTGGTGGATTTGAATGCTTGAGTGTTTATCATGATGATATAGAATGTTCTTGAAGTATGTGCTTGATGATTTGGCAATACACATAGATTATAAGGATCATATTGGTGGAGTTTTGGGTCAATAATAGTAATTTTATTATTATTCATGTTCTTGGTTGACTTATTTGGTAAATCCTGTTGTGCAAGTGCTAAATTGTGAAATTTGGGTGTGTTACGATCTTGAGGTGGTTTATATATGTTGTGGATATGATTTGATGGTTAGAGATGGATTTGAATCAAGATATTTGGTGTGTTGATTTAAAGAGATGATGAATTAGGTTTTGTCGATCTAGTTCTTGGTAGAAGATGATGAATTAGGGAAAATTCAAGTGTGGATCATGGATGCGAATGCTAGAGGTGGATAGCAAAAGAAGAGACCAATTTAGTGGTGATTAGAAGTATTTCAACCCGAGGTTGAAATGAGATATGCATTATGCTACATTGGAGATGTATGAGATATAAGGTAGATGTTATTTATACAGTTCACAAAAATATAGATCAGTGTAGTGATTGGATTGTAAGGTAGTGATACTTCCTAAGGGTTGTAGCTCTAGGATTTTTATTTGAGCAGAGAGCTATAGGAAATGACCCTGAATGCATGTGCATTCCCATATATTGTAATAAGTTTATACTTCTAACAAGATGTTTACTTATTATGGATAATCAAACCCATTGTGGTTTTTACCCTAAGAGGGTTTATATGATAAAAATCTTGTGTCAAGTGTGTCAATGTGATTATGATTTGTGGATGCATGCATATTTTCCTTTCAAGTATTCAGATCAGAATTTAGGGTATTTATGTTTTAAGGGTTTTAAGGACTAAAGGGTTAAAGTTTAAATTTTTGGGAATAACTAATTCACCCCCCTCTTAGTTATTCACTTCCATATTAATAACAACATCTAGATGAAAATAAGACACATGTAATCCCATCCTTGATCAATTATGGAGCATTTATTTCTTTGAAAGAGTGGAAGGATGAATTGACTAAAGCATTTTATCAAGCACTTGAAGATCTATAGGATGAAGAACATGCCCTTCTTAATATGAAAATGATTACCGAAAAATTATATAAGGAGGATTATATGATGGAGCATCTATTTTTAACCTTACTCTGTATAAGGATCAAAGTTACATAGATCACAAAATAGTTGTGAATTTATTTCTCTAAAGAAACTAGAATTAGTTGTTGTTAAGTTAAACATGTTTTTAGGTTGTATCTTTTCAACCAAGAGGCATATTGTTTCACTTTAAGACTTTCTCTTCCTCATATAAAAATAAGTCATTTTGATTTGTAAGGGACATGAAAATATCATGAAATATAATACAATTAATATTTTTCTCTACAAGTTGTGGTGTGGACGCTTTTCTTTTGAGTTTTAGTGCTTGTGTTAGATTGATTTAAATATCAAGGATATTATTAAATCATTTAGAGATTTAAGATCTTTATAAAGGATTGTATAATTGGTCTCTTGAAGGAGGAGTTAAATTTTGTTACAAGTGCGGTTTCCATTGCACCAAAAGGTCAACCTATCAATGCATGATACAAACACTAGAATTATAGGATCCACAGGAGGTAGTTAAACCATGCCATGAATCCTACGAGGGATGCTAGTGCACTACCAGAAGTCCCCCCATCATCACTCTCCATAGGCCCGTGTCTGTCATGGAGGAGATTCAAACACGTGACCAAGATCTGATACCACTTGTTACAAGTGTGGCTATTGTTGCACCAAAATATCGACCTGTCAATGACCGATACAACTACTAGACTTATAAAATCCATAGAAGGAGGTTAAGCTATGTCATGAATCCTTTGAGGGATGTTGATGTTGTAATATTGGAAAATATGGATGATGGTTGTGTTGGAATTCATGTCAACATAGTAGAAGGATTGATCATAGTAAGTATTCAAAAGAGTTATTTGGTTGATCGTAACTTAACTATTGCAAGTTATCTAGTGGAGCAGAATGTTAAAAGGTCTAGTGAGAAGAATATATTGCAGAGATAAAGTCACACACAAAGAAGAATCATTTTGAAGGTGTTTACTATGTTCAACCAAAGTTACAAAAGGATTCATGGTGATTTGGATAGGTACTAAGGTTGCAGAAAGTGACTAGCAGATAGGGTGATATACTGTGTTAACATGAAGACAAAAAGAGGTTTAGTGTGCTCAATAGAGTTAAACTTTCAAGGAGAATACCTAGGAGTGTGTTGGAGACATAATCAAGTGTATTCAACTTAGAGGGTTTATAGTTTAGAGGTCATAATCTTATTATCTCAAAGACAGGATGAAAGTGTTCTTCAAGTATTGATGGAAAAGAGCTAGCCAATCCAATGAATATGGTGGATTTGAATGTTTGAGAATTTTTAATGATGCTATAGGATGTTATTGAAACATGTGCTTGATGAGTTGGAGATAAAAATGGATAAAAAGGATCATATTGGTGGATTGTTTGGTCAATAATAATATTTTTATTATTATTCATGTTCTTGGCCAACTTAGTTGGTAAATCATGTTGCACCAGTGCTAAATCATGAGATCTAGAAGATTTATGATCTTGAGGTGGTGGTTATAGGTCATGAATATGATTTAGCAGTCAAAGATGAATTTGAATCAAGTGATTTATTACGTTGATTGAAGAGATTGTGAATTGCATTTTTCCAACCTAGTTATAGGTATAAAATGATGAATTAGGGAAAATTCCAAGTGCAGATCGTCGATGGAATGCTAGAGGTGGATAACAGAGGGAGATCCTGATTTATTGGTAATCAAAAGAGTATCAACAAGGGGTTGAGAAAAGATATTCATTGTGCTACATTGAAGCTGTATCAGACATAAGGTAGACGTCACTTACATAGTTCACAAAGTTTGTATAGATCATTATTGTGACTAGATTGTAAGGTAGTGAGCCTTCCTTAGGGTTGTAGCCTGAGGCTTCTTATTTGAGTAGTGAGCTTTAGGAAGTGAGATTGAATGTATGTGCATCCCCCATACATTGTAATAAAGTCATACTTCTAAAAAGATATTTTCTTATTGTGGGTAAACACCCCCACCATGGTTTTTCCACTATTAGGGTTTCCACGATAAAAATATTGTGTCAAGTGTGTGAATGTGATTATGATTTGTGTATGCATGCATATTTTTTTTACAAGTAATCAGATCAAAATTTAGGGTATTTATGCTTGAAGGGGTTTAAGGTCTAAGAGGTAAGAGATTAAAGTTTTTGGAGAAACCAATTCACCCCCCCCTCTTAGTTGTTTCTCTTCCATATTAATTACAGTTGGCACATTGCCAAAATATTTATATAGATAAGTTTTTGGTGAGATAAGTGATTTTATATTATATTACGATTTAAATAGTTGATAGACCTTTACAAGGTAGAGGTTTAAAAATTGTCCTATAAAGTTATACATAAATATCTTTAGAGAAGGTGACTCTGTACCCAAGGGAGAAGCCACTAGTTTTAAGAAAAAATACATTTATCAGAATAAAGGAACATATGAATAATAGAAGTAGGAGTGTTAAAGATAAGGATAGTGGTAGAAGAGAAGAGTAGGAGACTAGCAGTAAAGAATAATCAAGTAGTTCATAAAGAGCTCAATCTATCCCAAAAAAATTATGCCATTTCGAGATAGATAAAGTAGAGATAGAAATAAGTAGTTAAAAAATATAATGATGTAGGAACATCTAGGGTGTAAGAGAAATCTCGCGTCACCCAAAAATATTGTCTAATTTTCAATAAGGGCTATCTTTGGACAGGGTTACTCTTTTTGGCAAGTTTACTATTTTTAGTATGCTATTTATTTGAGCACAGATTATTCCAATTGTTTCCCTAGAGGTTCATTTTGGTTATATAAGCCCACTGATAAAGTGTCATGGCAAGATCAAGTTTGGTTTTGAAGATATTAAGTTTTCTATTTTGGTAGGGTGGTACAATAACTTTAAGCTCAGTTTTGAAGGCATTAAAGGCTCTGAAAGAGAGTCAAACTTTAATGAATGGATTTAGAGCACTTCATGGGATTTGCAAAATGGGGTTATAGCCAATCAAATCAATAGTTCACAAGTTATGGTTTTATGAAGTTGGGCCATCAAGACTCAAGTTTCAATACAAAAGGATCAGGGAGAAAATTACTTAAGGTGATAAATTCAACCGTTGGGAGCCAAAATGGGAAAATTTCACTTCTAGAGTCTTCTAAGGCGGTTAAGTGTGCTACTTATATAGGGAAAAGATGGGTTTTAGGGTTCAATTCCAAGAGTGTATATTGTGGCTCTGTCTTGCAGATTATTGTAATGAAAATGCCCATGTGGCTATAGCATGTTAGTTTTATGATTATTATAATGTTGTTTCTTTGAAGATAATAGATAGAAATCATTTCTATTCTTTCCATTGTTATTTTCTTGCAATTTTTTGTTTATTTCCCTCTTGTGTTGTGTGTTTGGTTAAATAAGGGGAGTACCCTTCATCATATAACCTTCTTGAAGTAACGAGAGCTACACAAACATAGGTATAGAATGGCCTAAAGTGCAGGGAAGTTTAACCACATTTGGTTAATCACGTTCATCAGCTAGATCACTTGTAGAGCTTGATCATAGAAGTTGGCATAATCTTGGAGCTTTACAATCTGTTGATTAGGAACCGGAAAAGGTATGGAATCTATTTTATTCTTTATTGGTCTGATATAAAGAGTAATGCATATGCATAGAGGCTTTGTGATTTAATGGTGTAGGTTATTAAAAAAAATAGTTTTGGGTTCATGTTCTATGAGCTAAGGCATTCATGCATTATGGTCTACCTTACATGATTAATCTAAAGTGGGATTATTGTGTTTGACGATGTTGTGGATTTTTTTCTTTTAATTTTATTGTTTATACCTGCATTGTGGGGGTCCTATTTCTTTTATCTCCCTTGAATTGACTCTTTAAAAAAAAATATGGTGAAATTTTCTTCTCCTTTTCATCTTTAAATGTTTGATTCTTTGGGGTATTTACTATTATTAATAGTTCTCTCTATAATTGGCACATCCTTTCCTTTGGTCATAAGTTTCATCTTCTTGTTATAGATTTTCTTACTCTTTTTCCTTGTTTGGTTTGGATCATTTTAAACCTTCTTATGGTGTTTCCTCCTCCATTATTGACTTATTGAGCTGTGTGCCTTTATGGCAGAATTGAATGTATTCCCTTGTTTTTTTTTCTCTTTTATTGCATGGGTTTGCCTTTGTATATATTATGTAGTCATCTTTTTTACCATTCAAATTTTAAGGCTATGATTGCTTGTTTATAAGTTCCTATGTTTGAGAATATATTATTGAGTATAAGATGTATATATATACATTTATAAATAGATTTTAGGTTTAATTAATTCTTCCATCTCAACATTTTATTTACAAGTTCTGATTTTCTATTATTAGTTGCGAGTTCCTCTCTAACTTTTGATTATTTTAATTTGTCTCCACTAGTGGGGCATTTTAGATGGCAGATGATTGGTGAGTATCGAACGTTATCGAGCTATATTTTCCCTTTTAATTTTAAGGTTAATTTCCTTTTTGGATGCCTCACATGTGTTGGTTTTCTCTTGTTGACATTCATTTTTCCTTGAGAGTATCATATTTTACCTTTAGTCTACTATTTTCTCCTCTTTGTTCGATGTTATTTCCTCCAAAATGGGTATCTTGTGTGTTGTGACAACATGGCAATGTTTGGGTTGTGCCTTGTTTATTTTTAACCAAAATTTTGCATCTTTAGTATGGTTTATATGTGTGATAAAAGTATTGATCTTAATTTTAGTTTCATGTAGCTTAAGTTAGTGACAATGTGTGTGTTTGTGTTCATGACCAAACATTTAACTCTTGTGTAGTTACATGTTTATATATATATATTTTTATATATTTATTCAGTTCATATATTTCTTATATGATCTGTATATATATGTTTTAATGTTTATAGGCTTTGTATATGTTTATATGGTTATGTATTTCATTTATAGGATTAAATGTAGATAATCATTTCAGTTATATCTTATTTAGGCTTAGACTCTAAATAGATACAATTTATGCTTAAGATAGTTAGGAAATGTATAGAGATTAATTTTATATAACAAATGTAGATTAAATTAATTAATTATTGCTGATAGAATTTACTTGATTAGTTAATACTGATAATGTTAGAGTAATAAGTTAATTCACTTATTAATTAAATTATTTTTATTTAATTATTAAAGTGACTTATTATCTCTAGTTTACTTAAGCTAAACTTTAGACATCTAATAATTAATTCTTTCTTAATTATTATCATGCAACCTAGGTTTCTCCCCTTTCAAGGTTTTTTTAATCATCTTTATAAGGTTTTGATCTCTTTGTAATTTTAAATCCATCTCTCAATGAATATTTTATCTTTTAGATCATTATGAGTTGTGTCTCCATTCTTTTCTTTTATGACAGGTTTTTTGTTGCAGTGGATCTTGGTGTATGAATTCTTTGAATTCTATCACATGGTATCAAAGCCTTTCTATTATAGCCAGTTCTTGAGTTTTTTTTGAAGATTTTTTGGAGCACCGAGGGTTTCAAATTTACAGAATTTTTTCTGTGGATCTGGGGGAAGCTTTTTTTTAGATAAATTTGGGCACAAACTAACCTCACGGTTGCGTCTAGAAGTCCCAAAAACCTCTATTTCCATAAAAGGTATGCCAATTTTGTACACAATTGGATTCTGAGGCAAAATTATTTTGCATGTGCCCTTATTCTAGGCATGCAAATCGAGACGGAAAAGACAAAATCACAATTTTTTTTTCCGGCCCACCACTGGTGGGCACCGCCGAGCTCCACCCTCAGCTAGCACCGCCCGCTCCTCCGCCACTAGCCAGCGCTTCCCACCACCTTATTCTTCTGCCGTCATGCTAGCACTATTGAGCGAGCCACTAGGCTCTCCTTTTTTCACTTCTAGGGGTCTTGTTTATTTTTTGCTCATAACTTGAGCAAACAGAGGATTTTTCACCAAACAAGATATCACCAAAAAGATGGATCCGAGCTCAATCTAATTTTTTATGTTTGGTTTTCTAATTTTATCATCTTGCAGGGATTTTTCCATTCGAGGTCAAGGTTCCTATTTGCACTCCAAGAGCCATATCTTGCTCATGTGGACTCTGTTTTGCGAATTTCGCACATCGCTAGAAAGCTGGTTCTATTTTCTTTCTTGTATGGGTCTCATTTCTAGAATCTACTCCAGGTACATTTTATTCAATTTTTTGCATTTTTTCCATCTGGTGATTATCTTGGATGTTTCAGCTCTGGGATCATTTCCTATGCATGGGATGACTCCTCTTTAGCTATTACTTATGTTCTTACAACTTTCTATCATTCTTGAGCATTATAGACATCTATTTCTGCAACATTTGTTTTTTAAAAATGCACTGAGATAAAGTGTCATCTGTTGCATACTTGAGATCTTGTACACATTGTGTCTGTTTTCACTCACACTACATATAAAGTGCCATGGGGGGTTTGATCTACCTTTGTCAAGTGAGTGTTCCTTTCATGACATTAGCCTCATTATGTGTGTCAAGAGATTGATCATCCACGACACCATCCTTTATATGTGTTTATACTTTCTTCAACATGTAGTTGTTCTTGGCAATCTAGTTTAGTGTACCTATCATGCTTCTCCCTATTCAACATTATGGGGGGGGGGGGGGTATTTCCTATTGGTTCTAATGCTTCCTTAGTTATATGGAGTGAGCTATGTATTCAGTATTTGTTCCTATGTACTAGGCATATGTAGTGGTTGGGTACCTATGCATTTTGGTGAGATGGATCATTTACCACATGGACACTTTTTATTCCTATTTTGGAGGCATCCTTCCATATTTTGATCAACTCTTCAGACTTTTTCCATCTCTATCTTCAAGTTTTGATGTTTTCCTTGATTTTCCATCCTAATTTGAGTAGTGTCATTTGAGGGAACTCATGCAGATTACAACCTTCTCTACCTGATCACATTCTTTTACAGTGGACGGTCCAACAGTTATTATTCAACAATGTTTGCAGCTTCATGCTTCAGTGGTTTTCTTCATTTTCTTCTTTTGACCAGCTCTTCAGACTTTGGTATTTTTTCTATTTGTATCTTCAAGTTTCAATATTTGCCTTTGTTTTCCATCCTGATTCGAGTAGTGCCATTTGAGGGAACTCATGTAGATTACAATATTCTCTACTTGATCTTTGTTCCTATTTTCTGGGACATTCTCTAGCTTGGAGGCTTCTTCAATCCTTCACTAGGCTTCATCTCTTTTAGGAGAAAGGTTTTTCCCACTGGGTTTTCTCCTTTTCTCCTCTTTTATCAAAGATTTTTTTGTACTTGGGTACTTGATTAGGCCATGCTGCCGGGATCTATTTCATGCTTTCAGTAGTTATTTCTAGGTTTTAGCTTCTCCCTAAGTTTATCTTAATGGGGGTGTTAGAGTAATAAGTTAATTCACTTATTAATTAAATCATTTTGATTTAATTATTAAAGTCGCTTATTATCTCTAGTTTACTAAAGCTAAACTTTAGGCATGTAATAATTATTTCTTTTTAATTATTATCATGCAACCTAGGTTTCTCCCCTTTCAAGGTTTTTTGATCACCTTTATAATGTTTTGATATCTATGTAATTATTATTCCCTTTCTGAATGAATATTTCATCTTTCAGATCATTATGAGTTGTGTCTCCATTTTTTGCTTTTGTGATAGGTTTTTTGCTACAATGGATCTTGGTGTATGAATTCTTTGAATTTTAATAGATAAAACTTAGTTAGTTAAATTAATTAATGATTGATTTGTTATATTAATGTTGATAAAATTTATTTAATTAATGTTGATTATTTTTTTCCTTAGATTAATATTGATAAAATTTAGTTAATTAAGTAATTAGTGTTAATTAATTTTTTTTAATTAATGTTTATAAAATTTATTTAGGGACTAATTTTCCAATGAAGTTTAGAGGTAGTATTTTAATGGATTAAGTTTTAGTTACAAATTACTTTTTGTTTAGTTAGAAGGTTATATGTTATTTAGAAATCAAATAAGTAATTTGATGACCTTACTCGTTAGGAAATTGTTTTAACTCAATTATTTTCATCACTAAATAATTTGAGGTTATGTATTCGATTTGATCCTAATTCCTTGATTTAATGATTATTCTTGTGATGCATGAATGTTTTCTAGTGTATTTTAAGTTCTAGAATTGGGGTGCTTGGGAAATTTCATTTAGTCTACTACAGGAGAGTGATCTTATGTTATGTTTTTAATTCTTGAATGATGTTTACGTTGTGTTTGGGTACAAAATGGTGGATAGTTTATGTTCTTGATTTTATTAGCTTTCTGGATTCTTAAGTTCTTGTGAGGATGCATTCTTGTTATTTTTCAAATAATGACTATTCCTTGGATCTGATTAGATTCTTGTGTGATCACCACCATGTTATGAATATGATGTGATTATGTCACCTTTTGGATCTGGTGGGTGCAAGTGGATCCTGTAATGAATTTTGAGGATTTACGCTCCTTTGAATCTTAGTGTTGTTAGGAGGGATTATTAGGAACATGGTTAGGGGAGTGTCTCACAATGGGGGTCGGGGACCTAAGTGGCTACCAGGGTAACCCATTATGGGTAGATAAACCAGTGATAACTTAATTAAATGAATTAGGATGGGTTAAAAAACTAAAAAAAGATAATTCCATTCCCCCCATTGCCTGTATTGCTCCTATAGACTAAGGATGGGATGGAGAAGGCCTAGATACCTATGTGGCATAAAGCTAGAAAATCAGTTCCTTTATCCTCATGAAAGGTTGCTGGTTCTACATGAGCTCTCATCTAGGGTCTTGGGTCTAGAGAGACTTATAGGGTAACCTAAGATAGTTGAGAGCTATGTGATGCCACTCTCCTACATGTGAGGATTCTCTTTAGTTAGCCTTGTGGTATGCCTCTAGTATCTCCTATGACTTTCTTATGATATCCATAGAGTATATTTGATGTTATCCCTTGGATTTTGATACCTTTTATTTTTTCCTTTCTTGTGGTTTCTTGTGTGGTGTGGGGCCTTATGTTCATCTCATAACCCAGGGGGTTGGGCCTCAGGGTTCCACGTGTTCGAATGGTAGTGTTTTTTCTTCTCCATCGAGTTTTTAGAGTTTTGTTCAAGTGCTTCCCTGGATGAACTTTTATCTTCTCTGTAGTTTCCCGCTTCATGAAGCCAAATGATTAATACTATTCATATGTATTATGATTTATATCTATATCTAATGCAATGATAGAATATGGTATTCTACTTGAGGGGATGATTGTAAATTGTTAATGTAAACATGTATCAATGATTATATGTAATGCAATGATAAAATTGGTTAATTGCTGTTTTGTGTTTGGATGTTATCATGTGACTATATGTTATCTTTGATTGTAATATTTAAATAAATTAATATGTAATGTAATCTTGAACATAGAATCATGTTTGTCTAATTGTCGTAGTCATGTATGTTATACATTGCTAGTAGCAACATCGAGGAACCTAAGAGGACCTAGATAACCAGTTTATGTATAGCACTCATGTTGCATTAATGAAATGTATCTTGGATAAGTTCATATATTATGCAGTTGTATTTGTTATGTTATTTGTAACCTTTGTGTAGACACCCTAAAATGGACAGGCTTGCGACTTTACATTAAAAACTCTAATTTTCATCTATTAATTAATGGTTTTCAATCATTAATTAATCATCTATTTTTCTCTAAATTCATTCCCCAAATCATCTAATCAAATTCCCAAAATTAATTTTATTTAATTAATTAATTACCATTAATTAATTAATTAAACTCAATTTCCTATAGTTTAAATCCAAATATTTAAACTTACTAATTAAATTCTTCCAATTAAATTAATTTCAATTAAATTAATTTAATTTCATCAAATAAAGCAATTCTTAACCAAAAAGAATTCAATTATCTCACATGTTGAAAATAATAAT
The DNA here is from genome assembly GCA_018584345.1 of Thuja plicata. Taxonomy (NCBI): domain Eukaryota; kingdom Viridiplantae; phylum Streptophyta; class Pinopsida; order Cupressales; family Cupressaceae; genus Thuja; species Thuja plicata. The sequence continues at coordinate 425,219 of MU224004.1, forward strand.
TAAATAAATGAATTAAATATTCATTTATCTTCAAAGAGATAACTCCAATCAGATCACATGGGTTAGTCCACCCATCTCTCCAGTCCACATGGGTAACTTCACCCACCTCTTCAGTTCAAAATGGTAACTCATAATTAGTTCTTCAGTCAACCAAACTCTATCTCCTCTTTACCAAATGAAGAGGTGGAGTTTACTGAGGACCTCTCCAGTTCCTTTTGATCTCAACCGTTCATCTCCCTATCTCTGGGATTGATCTCAACCGTTCA